>JAOXYM010000009.1:9671418-9687274 GCA_028567055.1 Leptatherina wallacei
CTGTTGCTGGTCTATAAAGCTCTGAATGGTTTAGGACCAAAATACATCAGTGACCTCTTAACCCAGTATGAACCCAGCAGACCCCTCAGGTCATCTGGATCTGGTCTCTTATCAGTTCCCAGACTCAGAACCAGACATGGAGAAGCTGCATTCTTTTTCTATGCTCCACATGTCTGGAACAAAGTCCTAGAAAGTCTCTGATCAGCAGAAACACTCAGTTTATTTAAATCCAGGTTAAAGACCCTCCTGTTCTCTACTGCATTTACAAGTCCAAATCTGGGCAGCTTCTTTTAAGCTTGAATTTTAAACTTGATCATGTTTTAGATCTGCTGTCCTTTCTTAATCTTGATTTTAGAATTATTATCTTTTTTTTATTATTTTTTCTCATTTAATTTCTTTCTAAAAGTTTGTTTTGTTCTAATGTACTTTTCTGCAATGTAAAGCACCTTGAATTGTCCTTTACATGAAATGTGCTCTATAAATAAATTTGCTTTGCCTTAGTGATTTGTGTAATTAGCATTGTTTTAATGAGATTCACAAATGTCCGCATCAGATAGACCTTTACTTGGCCAGCTCACTAGATGGGGTACTTTTTGTCTTTAAATTGGCAATTATAACCACTAGATTTCACCAACACATACTCATCGGATATTCAAAAGATGTAAAAGTTGAAGTGGAGTTGCTTTCTTACCTGTGATACACTGAAACTGACCATCCTCTCGTCGAATAGTGAAGGCCTCACCTGGGTTTACCTGCACCAGGATTACCTGTGACGAAACAAAGGGGCATTGGATTTGGCAGATTTTTATTGCCTAAACCAAAATCTAGACTTTCCAATTTCAATAACTGGAACAAGCTGGCAAACAGGAAAACACTTGTTGTGGGCTTCCATTTCATCCAACATGCAGGAAAATGAATAAATGAATCCTACTCATAACTAATAAAGCTTAACATGCCGAAACAATTGCATTTTGCCCTTTTGTATATATCACATAAAAGCAACCTATTTCAAGAAAAAAAAAAAAATCATATCATCCGAGAGAGGGGGAAAAAAGCTCACTTAGATTAGTCAAAGAGACAAAAATTCCTAACAAAACAGTTTATCTCAACACACAAAACAAAAGGCTCTCAGTTCCACATGAAATATCAGGTACACACTGCCATGTTCTCAATGAGTCATGCTGCTTCTGTCATTACAAAAGACTTCACAAATATAGGACTAAACAAGAGATAACCTTATGGATAAGATGCTTCTTTTTTTTGCTTCAATAATCCTTCAAAGCAATTTTTGTTTTTTTTAACAGTTCTGAAAAAGAATGACATTTTACCCAAAAATGATTAACAATTACCTTAATTCACTTAACAGATCTAAATATGTTAAGATAAACTCAGAGACTTCACTTTTCAAATTCCATCAAAATCCATGATTCCCTTAACTTATCCTTATAAAGTAAAAAAAAGAAAAAAGAAAAAAACCATTCTGTTGCCTGGCACTGTGTGTGGGCGCTAGGTACCTCACTCGTGTGGAAGTCGCTGTCATAGAATCTACACTCCTCTGGAAAAGGGCTTTGGCTATGGCTGTCTTCAAACACTGAAATCATCAGCACCTCCATCTCTGACACTGCTCCCATTCATGTGCTCAGCAGGGACAGGAAAGAGCCCTTTGACTGCCACACATAGTCATATGTTTATAAAACCCACACAAGCAACGTCAGCGGTGTGTGTAGTATGATGGTGGTGGTGGGAGGGGCAAGGGAGTCAAATTAAATCAAAGTCTGGACACTTCAGGCAGGTGCATGTGTATGTTCGATGTTCTCTCCCTTTGATGTGAAGCAAAAACAAACAGGATGATATTTCTGATTTTTCCATTTAATTTTACATCGGAACTTACAGTTTAAAAATCAACTGTGAAACATAGTACATGTAAATAAATTTTTTTTAAAAAAAATCAAAAAGAAGGAAATTTTACTCTCAAAATATGCTACTTACTGTTGCCCGCATTGCTTTTGCTCATTCAAGCGTCACTATTCAGGCAGTCACAGACAGGAAAAGATGCTCCAGGGTCTACTAGACCCTTTACCACTTCACCCAACCCTCATGAGAAATCACATGACCTGCGATGCTAACGCATCTGGCTGAGCTGGTCTTTTACACCCTCCACTTCCATCAACTCCTGCATTAAGTCCAGCAAGAGACTGACAAGATGCCAGAAAAACAGCAATACTGGGCTTGGTCTTTTGCTCTGGATATAGACTTCACAGAAAGTGTGGCGTGAATCTCATTGCTTAGCTCGGTTCAGCCGCATCTGCTCCAATAGCGGCGCACTCTGCAGCAGGCGACTTGTTCACTCTTGCCTCTGGCTCTAGTGCAGCCTCCCTGCCGTCAGTATCCACAGCAACCCTTTCAACAAATTAGCCACAGAGATGTCCACGCCAAACCTTCACAGAAGGGATTGAAACCTTATCAGCAGTGGCCACTCTTCGGGAGAGGAGGCGGATGAGCCCGAGAAAACAGCACCAAAAATTTTAAAAACGACTTTGGATGATGCCTTAGATTGCTATTCTGTTTCCTTCTTGCCTCTGTCACTGACTGTGTGCCAGCTCAGTTAACGCCTGCTGTGCTCCTTAATATGGTTCATTTCAATAGCATTCCATCAGGGTGTGATCATAGCACTGCCGAGCCGGCAAAGGTATAAGGGGTCCATAGCGTGGGGAGTCCTTTGTTCAGCCTTTTTCACAACAACAACAATGGCGTGAGGAACTGAGCGACCCACGCAGCTTCTGAGGCTGACATATACGACTACGCTACAGTCCCTCTGCCTCCCTCTCTCCCTTCTCTCCCTCCCCCTCATACGCGCTCTGGCTCGCTCTCCCATTCACAGAGCAACATGACATACATCCTCTTAATGCTCCGATCAATGAGGAGATGAGGTAGTGGGAGTTCAATTGCAGAGCTTCAGCGTTGGTGACAATTGTAGCTTTGAGTTCGCTACAGTCCTCAAAGATCACAAAGCAGTAGGTTCAGTCAAAACAGAGACACTATTTGTAGAGTGACACAATACACACGGCTTGCAAGCACTCGCTGCCTTACAAGCGCTCAATGCCTCCAACATCTGTCCTCATTTAGTCTAAATGGATCGTTCCTTAAAGCGACAGTACTGATCACTTGATCAGCATGTGTCAAGTTAACAGATGCATCACGATACTGCCGAGCAAAAATCCTGCACAAAATGAAACCCTACAGTTTGCTTTACTCTGTGTTGAATGCAAAAAATAAATAAATAATGGATTGAAGCTATTATACACGAATAGATACTTGCAGTAATCATTTGAATCCATGTCTAATAGGCTTAAAAAGTAAAGAATAAACCCCCGGGGACGTTTGGGATAAAATTAATTCATGGAAAAGGAACGATAACAGAGAGAAACTTTAATTTACACAGCACAGACGCTAAAAAGACTTTTAATACGGCATTAATTACTTTAATCTAATACATTCATTAAGCTGAGAAGCCACTAAATGATGTTTTCTCCATTTGTCTTTTTTTTTTCTTTTTTCAAATGTAGTTATTGAGCTGAATTTTGTTAATAACCAGATTTAAAAAAAAAAACGATATATATATAAAATGAGAGAATACTACTTATCTTGATAGCTCGATTCTGTAATTTTAGGCACCACTCCAACTCTACTTTGTGTGCAAACCCTGTAAGCTGCTAATTCTTAGCTTTGCTGCAAGAATAATTTGTATCTTTTTTCTAAAGCTGAATAAAGTTACTTTCTCAACAAGTCGTTACTTTTCACTGAGGAGAATCAATTGGTTTTTTCTCCAACAATTCAGCTCTGCTCACTTAGTCAGCAGATTGACATTCCCCGTCAAGGCAAACTACGTTTATAACTGGACACGACCATTTAATTAAACCAACATCTTTGTACCAGTTTACATGCACAGGAGGGGAATTAATTGATTCAAGTATGTCAGGCCCCGCAATGCAGTGAACAGTGTGAGCAAACGTACACGATATTCTACTGCTTTTAACTTTCTCTGTGGGAGATAATGGTGCATGTAAGTATAGCTGAATTTACTGCAGAGATGTCACCTTTAAGTTACTCAATTGGTGATACAGTGAGATGACACTCTGGTCATGCAATCAGGATTTTATCAAAGTAGCACAGCACTCTGGAAACGTTTTAAGTAGAGTTTGCAGTCAGTATAATTTTACACTGCAAAACTATTCCCGCGACATGGGCATGACCCCCTATTTATCATTGCAGCATGTGTTTATGACATTTTACTGAATTCGCTGACACCGATATAAAAAGCAACGCTGAAGCAAGGAGTATAGAAGGGGGCTGTCACTGCACTAAATTTGATTACGAGAGAGTTTAAGTTCAGATGGGTTGGAATAGTTTTATAGAGTGATTGTAACAAATGATTACTACTCTGGTAAGCTGAGTAATAAAGATCAACCTATGAATCTACTTGCGGTTAAGAAATGTGTTTATGTATTCATCAGTATGTGCATGGGTTGCTTTAAACCTCAACGGAAGTGGTACAAACACATATCAGTATCAGCTATTTACTACAATAGGAAACCAATGTAAACCAAGCTGTACTTTGTATAGACAACATGAACATTGAGTATTGAGTTATAGGAATGAAAAAATCTACTTCTACCTATTTGAGTGGAGTTATAATGTATTTTGTATGAAAACAAGCAGATGGGAAAAACGGTTGGGAAAAAAAAAGAGACACATTAAGAAAAGATTAATAACTTTTCAGATAAAGCAAGTTCCTCTTATGATAACCCCGCTTAGCAAACACAAACGCAGCTTTCACCATGTTCATGTTCAGGCGTAATACTGAACTAACAATCCGTTTATTACTACACATCCAAGCCCCGCTGCTGAGCTGACTGCATTTCTCAGTGATGTAAACTTACTCTATAAAAGTACCACGATACTGCAAAGGTTACTTTTCACACAGATGGCTAGGCATGGCAGTGTGCAATGATCTCTTTGTCACATTCACTTGTTTTAAAAACTGGCAGGAAAATAACAAATAAAACAAAAGATACATGATATATCAGATCTGGGATACAAACCTAGAGAACTTCATGTCTAGAAGTTCAGTAACATACATTGTTCTCGCCATTGTAAAGGCTGGCATTCAGGTAAAAATTTATGCAAAGTAAGTGAGGATCAGTTCATACAAAATGTCACACAGGTGGCCACTGCTGTGTTTTATTACCCGAGAGAATGAGCCTGCACTGTGCTCATGACGTTTCTCTGCCGGTGGTGACTCAGAGTTCGGGTTTCTCAGTATTTGTTCCTCTTAATCGTTTACTGTGTGTTGATGCGACATAGCAGCTGGGTGGACAGGAAACAGGAGCCAAATGACACAGGGAAAATCCTGCCAGGGTCGGAACTAGCCAGGAACTAACGCAGTCTCCTTGCAGCTGATGCCACACACTTGCGGGTGCAATGATGATTCAAAGCAATTTGATGATCTTCCACCCTCCAGTATCTCCTGGAAATGTTGCATAAGAGCATAGTAGATAGTGGGGGACTGTAAAATGTAATTATCAGAACCACAAAATGTGAAGGCAAAAATCGAATCATACAAATTGTGTTAACTGAAATCTGAGTCAAATGTATTTTGCTCAAACTATGTTAATCAGTTTTCATGATTACATTTAATACTTAAACCTTTTTTGTTTCTTTTTCTTTTTTTTAAAAGAACAACAGTAGCTAGGCCAGACTGACTGCTACAACATGGAGCAAAGATTATGACACCAGACAAGGACCTGAGGATCTTTTACTTTTATGTATGTCCTGACACAGTAAACTTTACAGGGTGGACTCTCCCCTCCCCAACATACATCTGAAGTCATTGTGAACTTAAAAGTTACAAGAACCGACATCTTAAACCCTCCTACTGCAGCCAACTACTACTTGCTATGTGAGGACCTATTGATGTATTGATATTCTTACCCAACCACACACACACTCTCCCATTTGTGAATACCTTTTCCTGGTTATAAGCTTTCTGTTGTCTCGTTACACAATAGCTGCTGCTTACAGTAGTCTCCTAAGGTCGATATCATCCCTTTAAAATAACCACTGCAGCCAGCAGTGCAACTTTATAAGTCTTACAAACTAATGTACATTTTCGCTCAGGTATTCAGCATAGTCCCAGTCAAGCCAACACATACTACATTTCAGCAACACCAAGGGCAAATGTAATTAGACTACAGTACATTTAGAGGTGTGGATAGTTACACTTCTCCACCAAAGTCTCGGTTCTTCTTCTGCTCACCGTCTTCGTAGTTCGGTATGCAGTTTTTTTTCAAAATTGAAATTGATCCAGGAGCATGTGTAGTTGGTGTGTGAGCAGGTGTGGTTAGTGGCTCATGTCTGTCCTGGTAACCTTGATTTTATCTGCATGAAACATGGCTGTGAAAGGCCACAGTGCAGATGAGTTGTCCCCATTTTTAAAAAAAAAAAAAGAAAGAAAGAAAGGAAGGCTCTGTTAGTTACCTTAACTTAGGTTTTATGGGCGAGACGCTTTTCGGCCAATATGCATCATTTGTGTTGAGGAGCTAGCTAAAGAAAGCATAAGGCCAAGCATGGTTTCAGCATGAGGCAGGTGGGGGATGGGGTCCACCGCCTTTTGGTACTTGCATAAAGGAAAATAGGTTGAGAACCTCTGAGCTGGAACATACAGCATTAACATTAAACCCTGATATAGCCTGTTGTATGTATTCATGAGTGTATTTGTTTCAATAACAATGTTACCAATATGATGCCCAGACAAACAGTGGGAGCTTTGCCACCATTATAAGACTTGGGCATTGAGCCTAAGTGGCTTTTTTCTTCCCGAGTACCTAAGCTGATATGGTTTGTTTTTACTTGCTTAGAATAAAATGCCTTAAACACTGCTGAGTCACACACTGTCCGCCTCTTCACAGTAGTTGACAAATAGTGGGCTCACCCCCATCTTCACAGATGATTCAGTGGCCGACGAAGAGACGAGAAGTGTGGGTTGCATTTTTGTCACAACATCTCAAGCCCTCTGGCAACTAGTGAGGGGAATATATCCAAGGCCCTGTCTCTTCTGTCTGGCAATAGCATACAAGGCCAGTAATAAAGACAGCGGAATTAAGAGTCAAGTCTCTCTATCCCACAGTAACATTAGCCCACACAATACACATAGCCACAAGCAGACCACACATTCATAGCTGTGTCTTCCTTGCTCACTTTGTGAAGTAACGATATGTTGCAGAGTCCTTTTTTACAAACAACTGGACAAACACTGGGTTTCTGAGCTTAGGATTTCACCTCATATTTAAAAAAAAGAAGCATGTAAAACCAATGGGAATGTGTATGAATATGCACATCTAAGTCAAAGACTAACGCTCTTGAAAAACACAATACCTACTAACCCCTTTGTAATTATATACATTTCCCGAAAGGTTTGATAATTATTTGAAAGGGTTTCCAACAGAACATTCACAGCCAGAAGTCTGCACCAAGGAGCGACACTAATCCCTTACAATCTGTCAGGTTATTAACAAAGACTGAAAATCCATCAAAACAGAGGAACATTGAAATATAAACACCAACTGTAAAAGCAAACCAAAAAAAAACAAAAAAACAATAAATGTCATGTGTAATGAAATAGAGTAATGGCCGAAGTGGGAGAAAATATACATATATATATATAAGCACAGCCAACAGTTAAGTGCATAGGCCATTAGCTAGGCTTAAACATTGACAGAAACAGACCGATTCATCTGTTACCAATTTAGCTACAAACCAAACAGAAAGAGCAGGAAAAAGCAAAGGGAGGAGGAAAGCTTAAGTGGAAGGAAGCAGTGAATCATACTGAAGCCAAAGTCATCTCTTAAAAGGAATCATCTCAGGTAATGACCCCAAGACAACAGCTTCCTCTCTGACTCAGAATAATTGGTCCAATAGAGCGTTAATACCAAGCCTGGACTTAGGGGGGGGGGCTGAAAAATAAAAATCTAAGAACAAAGAATGAAGTGTCCTTGTTGCTTCTCCGAGTAAAAGGTCAGAAACAGAGGGGTCAGCCATCACCGTGAATCCTCTTCATTGTCACCATAGTTCTGCCTCATTCTGTCAGGGCCCAGACCCCTTCAGTAGTCCCTGCTCCTCACTCTGAAGCCGTCATGATATTTACGCACCTTATCAGACACAGAACACACAAACCGCAGTCATTCACGGTATCGGTCAAACAACAACGCTTCAAAGTCCCCGCATCAAACAAAGCAACATGGCGGCCTTTTTTTTTCCCCTTCCCTAGTCAATTTCAGCTGGTCAAGGGTCAGCCTCTGACGCCACAAAAATCAGTCACATTTAATCACTTTAACCATGTGCGCTCTCCACAAGGTACTAAAAAAATCTTCATCCAAGAAAATGCTATATGTAGTGCAGGTTTCCACTGAAAACATGAACAGAGCTTAAAGGTTAACACAATAAAATAAAAAAAAGAAACACTGAAAATCACTCAGTGAAATTAAATTGATGCCTATGGGGTAATGAATCAATACAGAAGTGAAAGACGTGTGAATCACCACACCCTGCCCTTAAAATAAAGGAACATAAAACCGGCTGTTGTATACTTTATGTTGCCTTAAGTATTGATTCCAACATCACCTGCAGGAAAAAAAATCAAATAAAAAAATCAACCAGATTCAAACTGCAGCTACCAATAACAACATGCACACACAACTAAAATATCATCCTATTTCCAAGGACAAAAATCTATATGTAATGTTACTAAAAATTATGGATATAAACAGAATTATGCAAAATGCATCAAGCAGATCTCACATGATTTCAAGAAAAATGCATACAAGGATGTTACCAAACGATCACATGTGTATCACTCCACATTGCTCACTATTGTTAATTTGATGACAGAATTCATTTCTTCAAGTGTTGGATGCTTCATTTCTTTTAAATCAAATATTCTTTGCTAATAGTTTTGATTACTCTCTTTTTCGTGATTGAAAAAACTTTTTTTTTTATGTAAAGTGAAAGACTTTACATTTAAACTCAAATTAATTCTATCAGATAATTTAATAAATATTTTCCATAGAACCATTAAAACAGAGTAAATTACCCAATTTAATTTCCCATACACAAACTTTCCAATCACTTTACTATAAAGTGCAACAAAGACTAAAAACCTCAATCCTCATGATGTTATAAATGAGGATTTAATGTTCAAAGTAGTAGTTGGTCAATGTCATGCCATCATGGAAATACATCTATCAAATAAATATATTTATAATTATGATATTATACAAGATATTGACATAATAGTAAAACTCTAACAACCATATATCATGGTAGTGATGTGTCTGAGAATCACTGACAAAAACATGAAATAGGTCCCCCCTTCAATTTCAGCTATCATGAACATGCTGTGTCTCAAATTGGTCCGAGCAGCAGGCTGGTAATGATGTAAGCTGGGAAGCGACAGCAACATTTTATTCCTTTAGCATTCATAAAATAGTGTAAAAAGTCACAGGGGGCATGTTCAGGCAATCAGGGAACCTTTGGGAGAGGTGGTAAGGTAACTGAATTCCATGAGAACACTACCCCCCCCCCCCCAGCGAACAAAACGAGAAAAATTTGATCCGTACGTGAACAAAGCCTGACTCAAGGGAGGGTTTTTCCACTGTGGAAAAGGGCAGGGATGGGTGGAAAGGCAAGTTTATGTAGCAGTGCTAATAATCAGCAAGTGTTATCAGGACTTAGAACATAAGACCGAGGAAATGGCTGAAAAGATATCTGTGCGAGTTTGATGCTATCTGGAAGTCATGGGAAACTTAAGCAAATCAAACTGCTGACCATCAAAATGACAAGGAAATCAGCCAGGCTTGTCGGGGTTGTTCAAACTCACTCTCATACTGACAAGGCATGATGGTAGATATCAACCCCATATCCTGTACATGCAAGGCAAAACTATGAAAACCGAGAGAGATCTGGCTCATAACTTAACACTGCACCTGTTGTGTTTCATGAGCAACCGATGAGAGGACACCAAATCCATTTGAATTGTTTCGATACTTATTTGAGATAGAGCAATATCTGCATGGTATGTTTAGCATCTGAAACAGGCCTGAAAAAAACCCCCACTTGTGTTTCACATGAGGATACTCTGGTATAAGAAAATAATTAAAACAGCATCTTGCCATTTTTAGAATAACTCTATATACACACACAATTGGATTCCTGAACACCTGAAACATAAGTCCCAACTCAACAACAAAAATGGCCAAATACTATTTTATTGCTTCCCTGCTATTCAGATCAAACTAAAAGCACCACGTTGGCGTTTCCAGTGATAATACTTAAGCTAGCACTCAAGCTTTAAGTGCCTTAGCTAAAATGTTGAATTTCACTGACACAGTCCACAGTTTGCAGTAAAGCATCAGTGTCCATAAAGCTGCACAGAACTCCAGCATTATACATAAAATAGGGCAAATAGTTCCAGCATTTAAAAAAAAAAAAAAAAAAAAGGAGGGAAAACATATTCATGATTCTGATTCTTCAACTGGTTAACTACAACAGTTCAGCAACAGGACGCTTAAGGCAAACTGGTTAAATTAAAAACAAAAAGTAGTAAATACCACTTCTAACTGCCTCAGACTGTAATTACAAAGCATTTTGTTAGAAATCAGTTTGTGTATAACAGACTAAATACAGCATATTTGGCTCAAAGAAGAGAGTGACCAGGGGTCTGCGTGTACCTGCTGGGGGCCCTCCCCATTGACCATGGCTGGGGGTGGTGGTGAGGCCAGGATTGGGAGCTCAGGGCTGAGAAGCTGGCCAGACTCCAGAGGTGGCGTGCGGTCTGCCATGTCTCCCTCATTCACACCACTGAAGAGGTACTGCTGCAATAGACAAGACAATGATAAATGGGAGTGTACACAGTATATCACAAAGGTTTGTGACGTCTATGTCTTGACAGTCATTCAGCCTGGGCCCAAACACCATTTACGCACAATGTGTCCAGGATGCAGCTTCTCTTTCCCAGATTGCATATTACTATGAGTGCATCCTCAACTACTGAAAAAAAAAAAAAGTGTAGCATTTTATGTAAATTAAAATTTCCCCTCACTAGTTTTTATGATTTAATTTAATACATTTTCAAATGGACTCCTTAGCAGGTATCTTGAATAAAATAACAGCTGAATAAAATATGAGATCATATTTCATGGCTGTATGGTTTAAAAATGGTGATGAATATACAAAATAATGCATGTACGGAATGCAAATGTTCTTGTCATGTGACATACCATGCATGGATGCACCAAGAACTACATACCAGTTTATAATATGGCATTTCATGAACTCAAATGAAAGCCGCTGGGTGACGCAATCCTACCCCTAAACAAAACTAAATAAAAACAATCAATGCTTCCTCATCACTTTATAGAGGAATGGATGAATACAAGAGGCTGATGTGAACATGCTGCTTAGTCTGGCTACCATGAGTGCAGTGTGAATAATAGCCACTAAAATCTAGCTCCAAGAAAAATTCTTCCAATCACAGTCCAAAAAATAAACAGAGAGCTTTCAGTTGCTCAGGCATGTCATGTTTGGAGCAAAGGATTTTTTTCTAGTAAGATCAGGACACTCTCCCACAATATTCTAGTCATTTTAATATTTGCAGATGCATGATTACGGTGGTTAACCTATGGAAATAAACTAGCTAACATCAGCAGGTGTGTGTGTCTGTATTTCCAGTGGGCAAGTGTGTGATGTTTTTCAGATTGCTAAAGACAACAGCCCACACCCCTTGTTTAGCTGTAGCGTAAAGTCCTGGCCCCAAACAGAAAATCTGGTGCCACTCACAAAATGTGCAGCACCAGCTGATGTCACACCTCCATATCTCCATTTCTGAATATGATCTATGGTTTGTGCTGATTACTGAAAATGGTTCATATATAACAGTTCAAAACACTTCTTTCAAAAACTGACAGCTGAAAGCATTGTTGTTTATATTGAAAACAAAAATGACAGAATGACAAATGCTGAACCCAACAAACATGCTAGTATTTGGATTTCAAAGTTGGGAAATTATTCAAACCCATTTTTTTACCTTATATAGCTGGTGCACTACTATAGAACAACATGGCATATATGAAGTGAAAATTCAAGACATGGAGGTAAACATACAGAGAGTAATGTGCATTACTAACAATTTCTCCAAAACATTTGATTGCAATTTGTGTAGTTGCAGGAGTCTATATTGAATATTATTCCTATTTGGCAATAGTTGTCATGCTTCTGCAGCATAGACATGGTGTTTTCCGTACGTAATCATGAAATTAAATGAGATTAAATAAGATACACCCAGGAAGAAGCTAGCCTGAAGCCGCCCAACAGTGTCAAACAGTTTAAGCAAAAAGTAGGAAAGTACCTTTCTTGGCATTTGCACCAGTTCCTGTTGAATGCAACAATGAATCAAAGTAATGATGTAAAGTAATATAATAACCTCTTCCCTCCAAGAGTTGAATATCCTATTCTTTTTTTCTTCCAATGCACAAAAAAGCAGTGCCAAAAAGCCAAACTGATCCTTTTTCCCCAGTTCAATCATTGCCCAACAATCATATCACTGCATTAAAAGAAACCTGATGTTACAAACTGAGAGTTAAATAGAATGACTTAAATGTCTTGTGCTGCATAACTACCAAATGGCAAGTTATCAACGACTTCCTGAGCACGAGCATTCGATCATGTTCATATAATGACTTTCAGGAGGTGAACACATGAGATGAAAAAATCTGAAATAAATGGCCACATATGGAAAATTGTCCACCTCTTCATTCCAATAGACGGTTTTCCAAACCATCATCTCCTCTTATAACAGAATCAAGTCCATAAAGCTGTCCAATGTCTGCTCACACCCTTTATATGACAAACCTACATGCAATAACACTATCAATCAGGTCTTCACAGACTGTGGATCAGTTTAAATCTAGACTGAAAACCCAACTTTTTTCCTTAGCCTTCAAATACTAGTGAAGTGCAGTTTTACCATGGCTTGTTAATATGATTCTGTTTTTTAATTTCTCCTGCTTACCTATTTTTTTTCCGTGTTTTAGGTATATTTTATTGACAGCAGCTGTTAAGCACCTTGGTCAACTCATTTTGTGTGTAAGGTGCTATACAAATAAATTTTGAAATGAAAAGCAGAAAATGGAGTCATACCATGTAATTCTATAAATTAACAAACAAAACCAAGTCAGATCAAAACCTAAAAAGAACAAGAAATCCTCTAAAAAATACTTTAGACAACTTAAACACAGCTACAAAAAGTAAACAAAACAATAATTAAAAAAAGAAAAGAAAAACAACACCATGATAGAAGTGTATCATGTGTCCTTGAACCTAATTACACTCTAGCGCATGCGTCTGTAAATCTCACTGTGATCTGGCTTATCTGTTTGCTTTAGCCCCTCCCCTCCTTATGGTTAAACAACAAAGTCAGTTTACAGTCTGATGGTCAATGAACTAGATTTGCAGGAACCATTATAGTGCAGGACTGACATGAGATTAGCCTAGTATTAATAGAATGATTAAGATTAATGGCAAACTCCCTGCATACCCCCTCCCCCATAGGACACCAAGCCAGTCACTGCAATCAGCTGGCCTATTGCTCTAAAAATCTTCCACTATAACTTTATTTAAGTATAAAATGATTGCAGGCACCACACACACACACACACACACACAACAGCTGTGTATAAGTCAGTAAAATGACAAGTAAAAATAGGGAATCTCTATATTCAGCAACTGATGCATTTCACTTTTCCCCCTAACTACCCACCTTTCACACATTTGATGGAGGGGCAAGTTATTTATTTTCCAACTTGTGTGTCACTTCATCAGGGTGAGTGATGAATTACGAAGTGTTTGTTTACTCTGGTTATTAAATACTTTAGCATGTGGCTCATACTAACTTATGATGTAGGTACTTTCCCTGTTTGCTTATATTCTCTGTCAGGGGGGGGACAAGTGGCTGTAAAAGTTTAAATCAGGAATAACCACTATCCACTATTAAAAGCAAGTGAAAAACACCAGCTGACTCAAACGTTGCATTCCTGTTGTGGTTGTATTACAACAAAAGCCAAAGTGCAGCTCTTCCTGTTGCTGAACACAATAAACATATTTTTTTATCTAAATTGTGGTGACATCTGTTGTTGCCCTGACTAGCTCATATTTGCTTGTGGCTAGCAGCTGTTTTTCGGTTACACTCACAGTTCCGGTTGACACTTTGAACTGAGGAAATAAAGAGTATTTTGTACACAGCTTTTCGTTTTAATCATATTATTGTGAATTAGACAGAGGCCAAATGGAAATTGTGAGGAACAGGGCCTCAGGTGAATCATGTATTAGAAATGCCCATCATTTGTTTTGAATATTTAAAAAGCCCAAATGTATTTTGGTTTAAACCAGTTTTAATGTAGTCATCTACCGGAAAACACGTCAAGAAATGTTTTAAATGCCAGACAGATGTACCAGTTAGCCATCCATAAGTGGATGCATCCGAGTGAAGCTTATTGTTGGCCACTTAGCTAAACATATCTACATGGCATTGAGTTTTAAAGATCTACTCTGCAGACGTGCCAATCAAAGTTACTTACTTTTATGTCCAGGAATAATGCTTTTAATTTAATGGCGTCACCTAACAGAATTGTTTACTTTGCTACAGGTGTGTGATTAGCGTTATGTCATAGCTGTTTGTTATCTGAGTGCAACATAAGCCTTTAGTCATTCATTACCGAAATATAATAACCTTACAGATGATTTCGAGTTCCGTTAAGAGACATGGTTAATACACCATAGACATTCACAACACAAGTTATTACGAATGGTACAGCTGACGTTACTCACTCAGTTAGTTGGCACAGCAGCAGCAGTCTTGATTGACAAGCCGATGCACAGTGATGATTTCTATGCAGCTCTTCCCGGAATACTTAAATGTCAGCAAGCTACGATGACCAGCTACTTTCCACAACACCTGAGACTGATAACTCGCTAGCTACCTGGATAAACACAAGAAAAGGCAAAATGTGACATGCTAGCGTTAGCTACCTAATGCTACCTAGCTAATAGTTAGCAAGATGATGAGCTTTTCTCGTAGTATGAACGGCGATGTCTTGTATTAACTGCACTTTCGACAGTTCAAAATAACTAGCGAGCAGCAGTGACGATAACACTATCGATAACGCTAGCCTAGCTGCTAGTTTTATGGAGATAACTTTCCATCCAACCCTGTTCCTCGAATAAAAGACAGGAATTTCGCCATCGCTCACAGGCGTAGTGCGCATGCGTATTAGAACAACCCACGATGAATCCCAAATTCCAAGATAGAGATTCCAAGATTTATACATTTCCCACAGTGTTCTAATTTTGTACACATCGTGGACGTTGTTGCTATTTGGTGGTGTACAAATGAACTGAATATGTGTACCTAAATTTACGTTACTTTAAGGAAGACCTTACGGTTGACGTGTCTGTGAGCGGTTCGTCCAAGTCATCATAATTGTTTGTGTACTGAAGTGGAACAAGAGCTACTTTTCGCCTCAAGCTCAGCCCTTAGATGTAGGTATCCTTAGACAACGCTAATCGTGATATTTATATATTTGTTTGTTACAAGTCTCCCAACCACCATGTAAGAACTGTTGATACAGTCGAATTTGACTTATTTTATTGACTTATTATAAACATACAGGAAAAAGTATCTATCTATCTATCTATCTATCTATCTATCTATCTATCTATCTATCTATCTATCTATCTATCTATCTAT
>JAOXYM010000009.1:9694776-9731062 GCA_028567055.1 Leptatherina wallacei
AAGCATCTGGATCACCAAATCCAGAATATCAACATGATCCGGGTCAAACAATGTTGGATTATAATATCTACCTGTAAACAGAAGATGGCCTGTTATGGTGTTTTATCACGTTTTGGCATGGCATCACCGAATGCATGTGTCTTCTACCGGAGCTGCATCGATGCTAGAAGGACCCGCCGTGCGTTCATTATCGAGCTGTCCACATGTGATACGATAAATCAATATCAGCTGACGTCCAGCGCTCTATTTCGTTACTTTAGCATTATATGCTGCCTTTTTTGTAATTGTTCCCCTCAAATAATTGATAAAAAAAGATAAATACTTAAAAAAAAATGTTTAATTTAGTTCTATGTTAGATGATAAATGAATGAATTAATCAATTACTTATTCATTTATTGAAGCTTTGTCTACTTCTACATAATAAAGATTCAAAGAGGAAAAAAATGTGGCCTTTGTAAACGCCACCTCAGTCATTAAAAATAAAAAATGCTGCAGGGTTTCATAATGACCCCCTGTGGTGGTTCTAGAGGGTATTGGAATGTTGGTGGTTAGAGTGTTCAAAAAAATTGCTGGATCCAGACGGTGATCCGGATCACCCCCCAAATATAATCAGTTGTTCATTACCACTTTGAAAATTTCTTGAAAATTACATTGAATTTGTCCATTACTTTTTGAGTTATGTTTCTAACTGACAGACAGACAAATGTACACCGGGAAAAACGTGATCTCCGCACCTTGGCAGAGACATAATAATAATAAAAAAAGTAATAAAGAAAGCGTTTATGTAATTTTTAGATTAATCCTATAAAATCAATAAATTATATGATCATAAACTACGGATGTCATAATTCCAGGTTTTCTTGGTATGATTATCGTCAGAAATAATCACAATTTTATGATTATCATGATTATTATACATTCATTTATTTCCCAACACTATAAATGTGTAAAATCACATGAACACTCCTTATAGGTCTTTAAGTTTTGATTTGGGCTGGCTGTCAAAATGAGCATTTTAATATTATTAATGCATAAACAAGACAAACAAGAAAATTATTACTCATGAAATATTAAAAATCCGAATTTTGTTTTTATCTCAGCGAGATAAGCTGATTTTGCACATGTAGGTGCTTTGTCACAGCTGTTAACATATTCCACCAAAATCTACTTTGTCCTGCTTATTTATGAAGATTCTGACAGTTTGCAAGCCTTACATTTAGAGGACGGCCACAGGATGACCCTTTTGATATATCAAGTAACTTTGTTTTCGTTCCGTTGCTATGCCGTTATGGTTCAGACATGATCTTTTATGTGACGTGTGGAATCCTTACGACTAGTTTATCATTGCATTTAATACCATGATTATTTGTGAAATTAAATAATCGAAACATCCTTACTATTAAATAAAATGTACATTAAGTTTTCAGTTTAATTTATTCTAACAGACCCACGTTGAGGTTGATTAATTCTTCCGTAGGTTACAAAGATCCCTGTCGAGACCTGAAGCCTTTAATTTATGATGATATTCTCTTGTTCTACTTCCATTCCCAAAACTAAAGTGGCAGCAGCTGAGTGTTTTATCACTCTGTTGAGTCTAGATGTCCCGTGGAAGAGTTTTTCCTTGTACATAATTTAACACCCCTCCAGTTTGAAATGAAAACCAAACGAAAAAAAAACAAAAAAAAAAACCCTTTCTGTGTTTTTTGCCAGATGGTGACGACTACCTGACGGTTGCTCAGTCTCTGAAGAAAGAGTTTGACAGTCCAGAGATCTCTGACCTGAAGTTTCTGGTTGATGGGAAGTGCATCCACGTTCACAAAGCCCTGCTGAAGATCAGGTGAGGAAAATTCAAAACCCAGTGTACCATTTGCTTGTTTGAATTATTTAGCTAATTTTGTAATATATTTTAATAATGTGGAGATGTTTCTCACTTGTAGTTTTTTGCAGACTTTGCACTAAACACATTTTTCAGGACAATGTGGAGTCTGGTGACAGGCATGTGTTGTTCTTACATGAACATTTTCTTTGTGTTGCTTTACATCATTAAATTTGGGTTCATATGATGATCTTTGTAGAAGTGAAACTGTCTGGCTCTCAGATGCGATGTCGTTACGTCAGTGCTCTTTTTGCATTTGTTTTCTTTAGATCTGATTTTCTTTTATTCTTTCCATGACTAGACTACTTCTCTATCCTGACTTTCATTTTGGTCACATGAGTGTTTTTCCCTTTGAAAGGGTTGGCTTCATCCTAACTAATGTGAACCGTTGAACACTTTGCAAACCGCTCTGGGATTTTCAGGAGAAGAGGGAAAAAAAACACTTTGATCTGACTGATGGAATTTTTAATTTTAGTATCATGAAATAAAGACAGACAAACAAAAGCGGTTAATTTAGCTTCTATCATAACCACAAACCCGTTGAATCATTATTCTGTTGAAAAGTGGCCGTAACATATACTCATTCTGTGCCGTTTTCCTATTTTTAAACTTCATCTTCTAGACAGCGTTTCCTGTTAGACATAGGGACGCAAAGCGTGGCCTATTGTTTCCCGTGTTTCTTTTTATAACCACACTTGAACACACAGTATCTGCATTCCAGTCCCTTGCTCTTTCGCACTGTCAGGAGGAAGGAGCCAGGCTGTCTGCACCGTCAACCTTCATGCACATGCTCACACAAATATGCAAGAGTGCAAAACCTACGCTTTGGCAAGAACTCATGCAAATGACACATTTAAGATGCTTTAGAGAATGAGGACTCTTTGTTCCACCGTGTCTTCAGAAGAAATTATAGAGACAATGTTTGGAGTCGATACAGATTAGCAGGGAAAGGGATGAGAAGGGGCAATAAAATGTAATCTGTGTGTCTAAAGCAGAGGCCCACGAGGAACAAATATGGGGGGAAAATAGACATTGGGCTATAGTTTTTGGCAAGTTGCTTCCACTTTGCCTCAGGATGTGCATAATGTCCCTGAAAATGAATCTCTGCAGCGTTATTATTCTCAGGCTACAAAGGATGTTGTTTTTTGTTTCTCTCTAAATAATCATGTTTTCTTCTATATATCCAGAAATATTCAAACACTGTCTCGGTGTCACTTTAGGTAAATGTGAAAACCTATTTAAAACATTTGGAAAATATGAATGAATATGATCTTGAAGTGCTGACTCAGATTTGATGTTAATTAGCATCCAAATCAAAGGAAGGAATTACAGCTCTTTAGTTTGTAGAAGCTCGTTTACTCCTTCCAAGTATCTTAGTGTATTCGGAGGAGTGAGGAATCCATGAACATCATCAAAAAAATTGGTTTTCTCCTTTTTGTAATGCTCTTCTTGTCCAGATTTCACACCTCTACAATGTACTCCTGTTATTTATTTATTTTAGCTTCCCATCATTCTAGTTCATGTTGCTCCAGGTTTCATCCAAACAAAGAATGCTGTCCAAGAATTGCTTTGGCTTTTTAAGGTATTGTTTTGGCCTCACTGTTCTTTAGACTGATAAACGGCTGACGTCCTCTGGATTTACACTTGTGAAATCTTCTCTTGGACAGAAATATGTCCACCTCCTGCAGCGTTCTTCACTTGGCTGGATGTTGTTTACGGATGTTTCCTTATAATGGAAAGACTTCTGTGACAATCCGCCACTGCTGTTGAGTGTTTCGTGGCAAAAACATAAATGTGTCTTTGTCCAAATAATCCCTGGTCTTAACTGTATGAAGTTTTATTATACCATTATCAAGCCACAAGACATCCTCATCCCCTGCTGTGTTGTCTTTTATTTGCCTCTCCAGGTGTGAGCATTTCCGTGCATTGTTGAACGAAACGGATGAAGATGCCATAGAAATTCACCAGTTCTCATACCTGGTGTACAGAGCTTTCCTGGAGTATCTCTACACGGATACTATTAACTTGCCACCAGAGGATGCTATTGGTAAGCGTCAGTGTGGAGCAGCATCCTTTCACATCCTGAGAGAGCCAGTAAACTTCAGCTGTGTGTGTGTGTGTTCTTGTGTGCGCAGGGCTGTTAGACCTGGCTACGTTCTACCGAGAGACGAGGCTTAAGAGGTTGTGTCAGGAAACAATCAAGAGGGGCATTTCTGAAGAAAACGCCATCACTCTGCTCTCTGCTGCTGTCAAGTACGAGGCAAGGGTAAGCTCAGCCCCCTGAGACACAGTCAGACACCGTGGTGGTGGGAACTGCACAGTAGCTAGTCGATTATGCTCTTCAGCACTCATCAGATAGCCCTCTTCGTTTTTAGGACCTGGAGGAGTTCTGCTTCAAGTTTTGTGTCAACCACCTAACAGCTGTCACGCAGACCCAGGCCTTTGCAGAAATGGATCATGACCTGCTCAAGAACTTCATTAGTAAAGCCAGTCGCTACGGGGCCTTCAAAAACTGACTCAAGTGCCCCTGTAGTGCCGGATTTAAGACGATGTGGTTTAATCCCAGAGAGGAGGGCCAACCAAAGTAAACACTTGGCCAGTCAGTTCTTCAAAGACTTGTCACGGGGGATGTAAATATTGAAGAGACAAATGGTTTAAGGTTTCACCCGCTGATGCTCCTGTGTTACGGCTTTAAACCTTGTCCAAAGACAGGGGAGTGAGTTTGAAATATTGGGTTACAACCATGATCCAGTCACAAACAGAACAGCGGCCGAACAGGAAGATGTGCCACAGTAGTTGTCAGTCTGTTGTTTTTCTATTAACTTGCTTAGCTGAGTCTGATGAGTCGACACATAAATGGATGCAGGATACCTGAAACCGCTGAACACTCCTCGAAATCCTCACAGTCTCTATCACTCTGCTCTTCCTCAAACAAATTTCTGAGTTCATTATGTCTGATCAGAAGAGACGGGAAGTAATCAGCAACAAGTCAGCTATAAAACAAGCCTTTACACAGTGCTGTTTTCTTTTATTCTGTAGCTGAAATTGGCCTGTTACATATTTCTGTTTATATCTTCTCTGATCTGCACAAATATCAGGAGACTTTTTTGTAAAAATACTAAAAAAAGTAGAAAAAGAAATGTCATCACATGGTTTGTGTAAGAGTGGCTCAGACTCCATTGTTTACAGTCTTTTAAGCGTATGTAATACATTGCAGCCTAGCACACAGCGATGCAGTCATGCTGCTTGACTTCATGGTAAATTGATTATTAGTCTGAAATTAAATGCCTGAAACTTTACAAAACAGTGACCCCCGTTGATTTGTTTCCCCGGTGTAACTCCCTTATTTGGATGCCTTGATTGTCCAGATTTCTAGACTAAAGAGTTTTGAGGTGAAACATCTAAGCAGCTTTTTGTCCATTAAATTGCAACATGTACATTTATGAATATGACAATTTTGTTGATGAGCTGTGGGTTTGTGTCTGATTAATCATCACATTTGGCAATCTCACATTTAAGCAATGTTAATGTGACTTTGTCGTACTTACTCATCAGTTTATCATATGCCAACCAAACCTGTGGTTACTCTGATATTTATGTTGATTAACACTTGAACTGATTGGAAGAGGTGCAGCTGATCTTACTGGGTTTCTTTTTTCAGTTTCCAATTTTGAGAAAGAGACAAGAATGCACTATTAGGTGTGTTAAGATTAAGACCGTATCGACTCACACGAATATGTTGATTCCTGCATTTCCTGTCAGTAATGTTCCACTATAGATGCTGTGGGTTTTTCATGCCTCTTTCTTTGTAATTTTTTTTTTTTTATAACTTTTTTTGTTAACTTGGCAGAAATGTTGGTTCTTTTTACAAGGATTTCTTTATGTCTCCCCTGAAAGCATGTTGTGGTAATGTAATAGTGCTGGCTTAGTGTAAATGCCTACACTCTGCATTTATTCCTTCAAATGAAATCACAAGGTATTTAGATGTTGACTCGCTAAGTCAGTCCAAATATAACAAAAAGCTTCATTATTACTTTAACAAGCCAATTAGTACATTTTGATAGTCACTAAAAAATGAGTGTGTTGTTATTTTGTATGAAAACCGCTGGGAGCTGCTGACTGGCACAGGTTGTAACATTTGACAATGTTATGTAGATGTATTAAAATAAATAATTTCATAATTTGATGTATTTGTTGCAAATATCAGCCATCAGGTGGCACAATATTACACATTTCCACACCTTCTTCACACAGTTATTGTGTTATCTCACCATTCTGGTAAAAGCACATCACCTCTTCGTGTCCGGAGTAAAAATTGGACATCTGAAATGACCGCAGAGAAGTTTCGAAATGGCTTTGTTTTAATGTTGATCGTGTTGTGCAATCTACTCGGGAAGTGGTTGCAATAATTCAAACATTTATGTGAAGCAATGCGAACGGGCTCAGGCATGCATTGCTGAGGCGTTGCAGGCAGTTTCATTTCTTACTCGGGGAGTGACTGTTTGATTCACACGTGCCTGAGTGTGTCATTAGGTGCACATTTAGCAGCTCATCTTCCGATCAGACTTCTAAAACCTGCCCGAATATAAGAAATGTAAATATTGATTGCAGAGACTGTTGAAGAATGTGTTCATTTTTCTCTGTTTACTGAAAGAATATAGGGGACCATTTAGTGGAAGGTTTTCAGATCACTGATCCACCTAATAATGGGGAAACACTGCTATATGCAGTAAGTCGAAACATGGCATCACTTCCAAATACATTTTATAATTGTTTATTTTGCATTACATTGCCAGAGAACACGCACTGCTTTTCAGCTCGTAACTTTATTTTGAGACAAGAGAAATATGCTAAATTGGCCTGTCAGCCCTGTCGATGTGTTCCTCATTCAGATAAAACTGAAACTAAATTATGTGACGAGATGCGTCAGCGGCGCAAAATAATTCAGTATAGCAGTTAAACGGTCTTACAGGACAAATAAGGAAGTGTACACAGCTGCTAACAGTGCCTGGCACTCTGCCCTGTACAAACTATCTTACATTGTGTCAAAGTGTGAACTCAAATTTTCTGCAGATGTACTGTATCAGATTTGGGTGGATACAACTGCCCCCTTTGTAATGTGGAATTGAAAAGGTATGAAATATTAATTGACTTGCTCCTGTACATTGGGATAGATAAATTGTACTTGAGCACAGTTTGGAAAAGTGAATGTGTATACTTTTTTTGCCACCAACTGTATTCTACAATTCAAAATATAGAAAACCTACAGTACTCCATCCATCTATTTTCTGTACCGCTTAATCCAATTCAGGGTGGGCTGGAGCCTACCCCACCACCGTGCAGTACCTACAGTACTATTTATTTTTTTTGTTTAATTCTTTGCGGTTTAGTCTAGTTTGGACTAAAAATAAAGCATCACATTCAAATTTCAAGAAGTTGTTTGTAAAAGTGAAGAACTGCAACTGAGTATGACACACTGGCCTCTTTCGATACAAGTTTGTGGCTCCTGTGTGGTTGGTTGCTTTACCCAAACTCTTGATTTGCTTACTTTATTAGCAAATTGGTCTATGCTGCAATATTGCTTCACTTTTAAAAATGTTCTGCTCTTGCTACTCTTAATCTCTGGGGGAAAAACAATGGATTTTCTCTCATGAATAACATCGGTACTGTACTCCTCTGCCAAGCTCAAGCAATTCATGCTTGCAATTGCTAACTTGTTTTCCCCCCGGAAAAAGGATTTAATTCTGTGGTTTAACAGTCTGCTTGTTTGAGATGCTGTTGGCAGATATAGATAAATGGTGAAGCAAAAAAAAAACTACATAAAATGGCATATATAGAGTGAGACATTCTTGTTCAAATTAGAGAGTATTGCATAATCTATTTTCACACAGGGAAAAAAGGAACTATAACCTTTTCTTTTAAAAAAAAAAAAAGTAAAGAAATTACAAACGCAGACACAAGCTCCCTCTTTTCACTTGGACACACTCAGTACTCTACACAAAGTTTACAATCGTTACTTCTGATCTCAAGGTTTCAAACCTTTCCTCTACAGTCCTTACAGTACAGTACAGTATTTGCTATTCGTGCACAGCTGTACACAAATATGAAACTTTGTCCTCTTTACTTCTCGGGTGATAGTTCATTTCACACCGCTGCAGCTTGTAGGTGAGAAATGAAATATGTGACAACAGACCAATACCGACAAGAGTACAGCATGCTTATTTAAATACTGCACATGCAGCGAGCAACTGCAGTAGGGAAGGATGAATTGCTTGTAGGTGGGGAGTGTTCAGTTTATGTTGTAGTTTTACAGGCAGGGTGATGAGCCAGTGTTGGGAAACGGGGATCCCTGTAGAGACCTGCAGCAGATTTTTTTTTTTTTGTATCAAATATTTTCACTTTCATTTCTACATTGTTTTCCAGAAAAGCTGGAGCTTATATGATTCTGCTTGTGGTTCTCATTCAGGTAGCTATGGGAAATTCCCAGGAAAATATCCTTCCAGTCTGAGTTTGGACTGTCAGTAAAGCCCAGCATCTACCATTTTTCAGTTCCTTAAAACTTTATTTTTTTCTCTTTTCTTTTTATACTATGTGTTCTGACAGATGTAAGCAATTTGTGCTGGGTCTGTACTCCTGGAGTGCCTCCTACTTGTGCATCTTGTGTTCTTTCAGATGGGCTGCCACTTGTTTATTTGTGAACACCCGCACAACATTTGAGCAGCTTCTGTTTCCAAGGTGACACTGAGAAAATGAGCTGAAATCCCTTTAAGTACCAGTCAGGCAGTCCAGAGCGTCCTCTTGCCAAGTTACACATCTATCCAGCAATTCATACATGGGCTGCTTTCTTCTCATCGCATTGTTATCAGACACTATCATTTCTTGAACTGAGTTTTGTCTTATTTTAGCTACTTCCTCAACACTACCTGTGAAGGTCCTCAATCGAATGTCCAGCTAATTGGGATCAGTTATGTATTAAAGTACATTTTCTATAATGTAAGTAAAAACATTAGGCGTGTAATGTAGTACCAGTCTGTATTATGCAATTATAGAATAAGTAGAGAGGAGGACAACCAGAAACATCTTGGAATTTAACTCCTTAAAACAAGAGGTTGTAATTAGACGATACCAAACTGTGCCTAAATGGCTCTTTTGGAGACCTCACCTGAACTTTGTCTAAAAACTTCTCTAATTTTGTTCTGCTTCACTTCATCAGAGTTGACCTTTGCAGAAATACATTTCCCCCTTAATGTACTATGATTTGATAGATATTTAGAACTACAGCTGAATGAATCAAAAGTGATATTCAGATTAATGCAAAAAGTATTTTTTTTGGCAAGCCTGAAACTTTTTCCATCTGTGTTATGTGCCGTCTTCATTTTATTCTTCAGCAGTAACATGTACTGATGCACATATTACACATATAAAGAAATCTCACAAAGAATTTCCCCTTTTTCCATGATTTCGAAAGCATTCAAATAGACCTTTAAGTTGCAGACATACAGTGTATTTATTGAATTATAGTTATGTAATGTTGAAGCAGAGGCCTTAAAAATGGTTTCAGAACTTAAAGGGATAAAATGTTTGTTCATAGTGAATATAAACACTTTTTTGTTTTTCTCCTATTTTTTCCTTTGGATTTTACACACTGAAACTTGCAGTTTTACATCATGTAAACACTTTATCACATCTCAGAATTTAATATTCTGCATTTAAACTGCACTGAACAGGCAAACAGCTTTAGTTACTTGTTACATTTCATATAGCTGTTTCATGAAAACCATGCATCACCATATTCGGTGGTTTTAGGTTAGAATTTTCCTGATTATCCTCAAGCACGAACATTTAGCGCAATAAAATGTGACATAATTAAATGAGGCATTGACATGAATCCGAAACACTGATCATGTTAGCCAATAATGCTTACAGTTTTCTTTGCAAGACCTTTTATAGAGTGTATTTCTTCAGAAGATGTTGCCACTTTTACTAGTCTCCACATGCAGCAACTGCTTTAGGTTTCATCATTCTATAAAATGCATCTATCGTTGAATAAATGTAAGCCTACCGAGTCACAGCGCCATGGGGATGAGGTTGGATTCATGTTGTCATGCTTTCTTTCAAAAATTGTGTTTGTGTTTGATTCATTCAAGTTTGAGATTGTCATCAGATTGGTACCCTGTGTCTGAACACACTCCTGACTGCTTGCCCATGATCATTACACAACAACATCATGTCTTCAGTCTTGGCCTTGGGGGTGCCAGACAGTTTCCTGCCATTGTGAGAAATTTAACAGTCCAGGGATTTCAGCCGCATGTTTTTGTTTAGCGACCACATACTTGCATGTGAGGAGCTTGTTTTTATGTGCTGGATGGGACTATTTTGCGAGTCAAAGACAATAGTACAGGTTTTTCTTTTTTCTTGAACATTTTGCTCCAGCCTTGATGATGTTTATTTTGCGGAGGACTGACAAAGAGAGGCTCGCTGGCCATAAAACACCACCATGTCTCTTTGATTCTCTGTGAGATTTTCCTTCATTTGTTTGTGTATTGTTGGTAACTCAGAAGTCATGTTTGTATTAGTGTCATGTTCCTAATCACTACAGTTAGGAAAATATTGTTGGAACCAATAACAAACAGCTGAAGTCATCCTATAATCACAAAATTTTCGTCAACTACAAAGAATGGATTTGGTAGCAAAACATTTGCATGTTCACACGGGGAACCAAACCAGGTACGCTTCCTGTTTGACACAAGAACAATCACTCAGGACAAATAAGTTAAAGCAATTTACAGTAGTCAAGAAAGTGAGAGCTTTCTAAAGTTGTTCGAGTCTGCTTAAACTTCACATTTTTCCCTGCTGAGCTGCGCTTGTGAAGGATCAACAAGTGCCAAGTCGAAAGTTTCATTTAAAGGAGAACTTGAATGCAAGTTTGATGGTGCAAAGAAAAGGAGAAAGTTGTGGGCACAAACTGACAGGAGCAAGCACAATACCGCAACACAGAGAAAGCTTTCTGTTCAGTCTCATTTCTAATGTTCCCTGTTAAATGGAAAGCTGTTCTCTTTGGCAGAGCTGCTGCCCACACAGGCTGAAAGCAACAAGGACTCAGCTGAATTTTCTTCTACCCCCCTCAGACTTGAGGAGGCAGTCACCTCAGGCACTTCCAGTGTTTTTCAGAGACCTTTTGGGGCACTTTTGACCTCCTGCCTTTATGGCTTCTCAGATTTTTCTACCCCTTCCACGCTGTACAGTAGCAGAGGAAAGTTTCAGACTTCATATGTGAAAAAGAAATATTACCTCAGTGCAAAAACAAACTTATAAAGAGGGAAAATACAAAAGAACCAGCTCTTTGAAGCTTGTGTTTCAATCTTAAACAGATTTCAACAGTTACAGGACTATTATTAGTCAAGTATAAATCATAAGCCGTAACTGCAGATGCTCAATCAGTATAATGAAATAAAAAAGCAGATTTTCCATTTTCCCAGAAGAGGAAATGCACACAATGACTTATTAAATATGCTAAAATGATGAACTAAATGCATTCCACAGATTTAACCCATTAATCTTAAAAGCTTGTTTTGGGTTAAATTTGTTCAAATGTATTTGTAGAAAACAAATTATTTAATATAGGTACATTTTTCACTAAAAGACAATAAATGATACCTTTAAGGTAAATTAAACATTTTATTTGATAATCTATTCATGATTAAAGATGTATGGCCGAATTTCAGAAAATCCCAAACACTCATTATGAAGTTTTAGTGAATTCCCTCTCAGCACGCTGATGTTTGGTCTTCTTTCACTGTAAGACCAGACAAAAGGAGAAGGAGGAGTTGCATGTGGAGCAGTAGGAGGAGTTACTACGGCTGCCTCCCACTCAAAGTAGAAAAACTACCCGCACAAAGGAGAAGTGGAGATTCTGAGTGTGATGAGTGCAAGCAAAAGCCCCCCGAGGCTGTTCGAGGGAGAGCCTGAGACACGCTGAGAGACCCTCTGAGTGAGTTAGAGGAAGAAGCAGAGAGGACAGGAAAGAGATCCCAGAGACAGACTCTTGAGAGACATTCACATTGTCACACAGAGACAGACAGCCGGGGGCCGACTCAGGATTTAGTTCTGCTTTTGGGGGTAACACAGTGGAGTGTGATCAGGACTGTGTGAGAGATGGAAAGCTTGTGACAACTCTGCTGCTCTGAAGCAGAAACGGACAACAAACAGAGGAGTGACTTTTAACAAAGAGAAGGAATCTGGCCAAGAGGACACCTCTCTAACGGACCTGAATGAGAATAAGTCATTATTCCCTTTGAGGACTCAGCTGCTCATGGTGATCATGGACTATTTGAGTTAAAAGGAGCCACATTTCTGTGACTGATTTTTCAGAGTAAGTCAAAGTGAGCCTGTGTCTTGTGGGGTGCTGCCTGGTACAGAGAGACAGGGCAGGGGGAGGGGAAGAAGCTTCAGCCGTGATCTCTGTCCTCTGGGAGGGATCTTTTCAATGTGTGGTAACCCCAAAATAACCACATCAAGAGAGGGGAGTTAATCACATTGGCCATGTGCAGCAGTTCCTTATAACGGAAAGAAACATTTGTGCTAATGGCCTGAATTGCTGCACTGCTCTTTTCTGTTCATTCATGGTCAATCCATTGACTGCAGGTCCAAATCCAGGCCTTTCATTACATAACGGACCCCCTCGCCTTTTTCTCTCATAATGAACAACTCTACCATCCCGTATGGCAATGTCACCCAGCATGATATTGCAAATAATTCTAACTGCAGCAAGAACGACGCGTTCAAATACCCTCTGTACAGCACAGTCTTTAGCATTGTGTTTGTTATTGGACTCATCACCAATGTTGTGGCCATTTATATATTTACCTGCTCCCTGAAACTGAGGAATGAGACCACAACCTACATGATGAACCTGATAGTGTCTGACCTGCTGTTTGTCTTCACGCTGCCGCTGAGGGTCTTCTACTTCATCAACCAGAACTGGCCTTTTGGAGGTATGCTCTGCAAAGTCTCTGTCTCACTCTTCTACACCAACATGTACGGCAGCATGCTCTTTCTCACCTGCATCAGTGTGGATCGCTTCTTGGCCATTGTGCACCCTTTTCGCTCAAGGATGCTGAGGACCAAGCGCAACGCTAAAATAGTGTGCACTGCTGTGTGGGTGCTGGTGCTGTCAGGGAGCCTCCCCACAGGGTTTTTATTGGACAGCACCTCAAACAGCGAAAACGCCACTTACTGTTTCGAGAACTTTTCATCCAATCAGTGGAAATCTCACCTGTCTAAAGTGGTGATCTTCATAGAGACGGTGGGCTTCATCATCCCATTGCTACTCAACGTTTGTTGCTCCATTATGGTGTTGCAGACTCTGCGTCGCCCCCAAACCATCAGCCAGGGGGGGAAGATAAACAAAACAAAGATTCTGCGCATGATAATCGTGCACCTCTCAATTTTTTGTTTTTGCTTCATCCCGTACAATGTAAACTTGGTTTTTTATGCCCTTGTTCGAACAAAAACATTAAAAGGCTGCTATGTGGAGTCTGTGGTTCGAACCATTTACCCAATAGCCCTGTGCATTGCTGTATCCAACTGCTGCTTTGATCCCATTGTTTACTACTTCACCTCGGAGACCATCCAGAATTCCATAAAGAGGAAGTCTCAGGGCAGCCGTGCATATGATGTCAAGTTCTCTGAGGCCTTGCAGACAGAAAACAGCTCCCATCTGCAATGCAGCCTAAGGAATCTCAAAGCTAAAGTGTTCCACAGTGAGTCTTCAGTGTGACAGTATGGTTGTTTCTAGACTCCGCACGAAGGTGAAAACTGTCCATCCATAAAAAGAATAATCTACTTGAGAAAATGTGGATGGGTTCTCATCATATTTTAGTCTTCTTCTCAGGGGAAAAGTTTGGAACGTTGGATTTAACAGCCTCTGCTCTGCAGTATTATTACATGACTCTGCTCACAACTGTGGATTTGTTATTACTACTTCCTAATTTCCCTTTCCTGTGGAATATAATGTAATTGTGTTAAACACAATTACTCTACCAGTGACCTGGAAGGGAATGTGATCACTGAAGTGCAAGACAGATTATGATATTGACTGCTTTATGTGCCTGTATAACTGTATATGTATAAATATCCATGGTAAGTTGAGGTGCTAACTTTAGAATATTACTATTTAATTAACGAAAAGGTATACCAAACTATAGATGTACAAGGCTTTCCATTTGTGTGAAATTGTGAATAACAGATAGGTCACAAAGTGCCTTTTTTGCTCTGACAACATTTCATGGTAGACTCATTACTGAACATTAAATGCACTGATAGAGTTCTTCATACTGCACTCGCAGCATTGTCATGAATAAAAGCCATGTGCTGTTTAAAACAAATCACTGCATCTGAAACTTTATTTAAATGGGAAAAAAGTTTGTCATTCTCAAATATAAAATCTCCTTACACGCATAATAAAAACTCCGACTGCAAGTTGTCAAAGAACTTAATTAGTAACATTAAACGTCCTGAAACTGCTCTTTTATCTATTGTTTGCACAGAGCAGCAAAATATGTGGTAGCACACTGTATAAAACAGGTGTGGCTAAACACAATTTACGTCCTCAAACGTCTTTCTGATGTTTGTTTTGGATGCAACACAAAGTAAAGGCGTGGAAGTAGAAAATTGGATGGAGTATGACTCACTCCCACTGGAGAGTTTCAGCTTCCTGTGTGGCAACTGGTGGCTAAAGAGCAGAAGTCTTAATTGATGTTCACTGGAGAATACAGACACAGCAAACTAGACATTATTATGTTTACATATTTGGTGGGAGAACTAACAGGTCAAGAGGAGCAGATTTGTCTACATGCCATAACGGTGACTGCAGAAGGAGAGCAAGTGGATCAACTGATGCTAGACAGGAGTTAAAGCAGTGCTGTGCATGTTTTTCTTAACCTAGACTGGAATTCCATTTTATCATCCTGTAACACTTTGTTTTCCCTCCTTCACAAGGACATGGTGTTTTTGGTTTCAACCAACAAGGCTGCGCCCCTTCACCAGACTAGTGCAGTCTGTACTGCTGCTTCATTAATCAGTGTCTGATTGCATTTCTAATAGTCATGCAGCATAATTAATAAAACACATTTCTCACATACTTACATGAATGACTTTTGAAGGAAAAGTCAAACAACATATCTCAGACTGTTCATAAATAAAATCTGCCCAAAATCTTAAGTTAATGAATAATGTCTGTCAGTTAAAAGTTCAGGCTTCAGGCCTGATATCAGCTTGTTAAGGACTTCTCTACATGGTTATCTGCTTCATGCACAGCAAGTCCTCAAATTCAAACTCTTATCTTCTCAGTAACTGAAAATGTTCTCAAGAAACAGCCTAAGATATTTAGGCATTTAATGTTCTCCAATATACTAATACACAATCAATTGAATTATTTATTAAATTTGATTTTCTCACAAGCAAATGTGGATTAAGGAGTTGTGATGAGCAAATATAAGAGAAATGAGAACATGGAGCGAGAAAAAAATGTAGAAATGTGTCTCATAGTTTCCCTTCATGAAATAAAATGACGTGCTAAGTGTTTTTCACGCCGTGGGAAACTTTACAAGTGATCAGCTTGAGGAATCAACCCAGCATGAGAGAGAATAACACAATGCACATGGTGCTCCAACTTTATTGACATAGCCTGAAGGTCAGTCAGCGGCACTTTATTCATGCCGCAAGTAGAACACAGGCTCTAAGGCCATGTGAGCGTGTCAAGGGCAAGTCTTAAGACATGGCTTGTTATGAAAACTATCAGGTATCTGCACAAAAGGCAACATGACCACATACACACTCAGCATGAACTCAACATAGAAGATAAACACACATCATTATACAAAACTGTATGGATGAGCCGGGTTTCTCATTTAGGACCAACAATCTGATCACCGGGTGTTAATGGCTGATGACGTCTCTCTTGAAGATCAGGACATCAGTTTAAATGCACTTAAGATAACCAAACCAATGTTTGAACCCTTTTCATCAGTTTTGCACCAAGAGTAAATAAATAAATCACTTTCTTTTACTTTCCTCAGAGAAATTCTCTTCATACATTTCATACATTCATTATTGATATAACCTCTAAAAGCCTTTTAAGAATTTCTCCTTACTGATGTTTGTATGCTAAAGTTTAATGCAAGTATGAACTCTCTGCATCAGGGCTCGAGGCCCCTCATGTTAGCCCAGCAGGCTTCTTTGCATACACAACTGTTATCTAATCAGCCTGACCTTTCCTTCCCAGCAGGCTGCAGGATGAGAAAACACAGACTCTGCACTGCTTGTCATCACATACATTCTGTTCTCTCTATTGCTCTTGCAATTTCAAATGGGAGGGTGCATCAGAGAGTCTTTGTCTGATGTGAGCCGGGATGAGGAAATAAAAAAATGGTACTGATGCAAAGAATATCTCAAATTTTCCTGTTAAAGATTAGAATATTCAAAGAAGGTTTAATATTCTTTATTTTTATCCACTTGATTAAGTTTGCTAAAAAAACAGCCTGGATATCTTATAGATAGATAGATAGAATCCTCCACAGTGACTCAAAACAAGGATAGCGGTTGGGGCCGAGACGCTGTCATCAGCGTCATCTCTGTAAGTTTCATCCTGCAACTCTTAGTGAAGACAAAATCCAGTCTCGATCAAGACCTCCAGCTTTGGCTTCACATCATGCTGTTATAAATCCTGTACATTTTCCTCCACCGAACACCTTGATGGAAGTCTGTCTTGTGTAAAGAGTCATTTTCGCTGGGACATTGATAGAGAAAGGAGTTTGGGTGGGGTCAGTCAATAATGACAGAGTGAAATCTTCATCCCTAGATTCACTCCATGGCTCCAGATCACATGACAAGGGCAGCGCCTATCCTGCCAAATGGATCTGCAGGGAAAGGGGTCTCAGCAGAGAATTATCTGCTATTTTCCCCTGCAAGCAGTATGAATTAAGGAGGAAATAGCTGTTATTAACCTAGTGTGGCCCATTTAGACATCTACGCTTTTTCTCACAGTTACCATCAAAATCAAGATACGCCCATCCCTGTGGTTATATGGAAAATAGGTTGTTTTATAGAGAAGCTTGTCATCTTCGAGGAAATGGGGGTGGAGAAAGTGGGGTGCAGATTACTTAATGCATTAAAACTTTCCTGGCTGGAAAAAGGCAATAAAAATACACAAAACATTACCTCTAATAGCCTAATCAGTTGTCAGGATGTGGTTTGACAAAAAAAGAAAGATCTCGTGGCACAAATACAACCTGCGTCAGTTCAAAACTATGGGGCAGCAACAAAATAACCAAGCTATGGAACAGGCTGTGAGGGGGTAGTTCGGCTAAATAACAGGTCGCACGCAATCTTCTTTAACTCCCCGCCGCCTTGCACCATAAACATCTCTTATCAATTCTCGTGGGAGTTATGTGACCAGATCAGCTCTTGGTTGTGCAACATCTTAGAGGAATGGAAAAAATAGCATGGGCAGCAGGTTTGACAAAACACCCTCTACATTAGGGTAGCATGTGTTTATGAAAATGAGAGTGTAGCATGCAAAGTGTTCATCTTGTTAAGATGAGGAAGTTAATCCTGGTGTCCTGTAAATTTCAGCGATGCATCCAGAAAATAGAATTACGACTGATCAGTCACATTTGGCAGGAAGTGTCTGTACAATGTCTGCTTTTGTTTTCGTGTTAATTGATCTGAAGTTCTTTACTTTACAGGCAAGATTTTAGCCTGTTTGTGTGGTATAAGCCAGGAACTTCCTGCATGAAATTGACAGATGGAGGATGAGTCATAGAGAAAGACTGCTCTTTTTGCTGAAACTCAGAAAAGTGTTGCTGGTAGAGTTTAAATTTGTATTGATATGAAAGCAAGAAGAATGCTGTGATTAACTCCCTTAACTTTGTGTGTGTGAAGAGAAACATGACAGTCTTCTAGCAACATGCCAGCAGTGCTACCAATGTGTTTGACTCAGAAGCCACAAATCCCACACAGATTCACTCACAAGTTTACACATACTCTCATACTTATGTTTGAATGGTTGGCATGGTGAACCATAAACACCTACGGCTGCCTCTACGTGTATACTGAGCATTACATAAACACACAAGTTAAGCGTACTTTAAATCCTAAGCCTTTGTTACCATCTTAATGTTTCAATCTGACTGAGTGAGGTTTTACAAGCTGTTGGATGATGAAGAAATAATGTTTTTAAAAAGAAGAGATTGGGTGTGTCCTGTTTGATGGTACAAGTTGTGGTTTCCTTTACTGGAAGTCCTTCCTTTTCAGAGACTCCAAAGGGTTTAAACAATGGCTGACCAGCCAATGTGAAGACATTAATCCTCTCCTGTAGCTGCAGCTTCTAATCAGCTCACTGGTGCAACTGACAACTCACAAGAGAGAGAAAAGTTCACTGATTTGAACCTCACGAAAGCCACAAGTCTCAATACAGTGCTCATGTGACAATTGATAGAAACAGAAATGATAATCATTTTGTCTTTACAATGACAATATGACATTATTTTGTCTTTCTTTTCCACATTTTTCACTTTAAATAAACAATTCGGTCTACTGCTTATCATGTGTACTGTATTAACAGTTTTTGTTGGGTTTTTTTTAAAGACAGCATCTTTACAGCAGATGGCTGTGAGAATTTTTTTTTAAAGTATATAGTTGGTGAAATATTATGACTCACTTGTTCAGTATCTATAGAATTGAAGCTTAACAGAAATCTTCTTACAAAGTTTAACAGCAGTTCAACCAAGCACATGTCAGGATTAGTGATCCTCGGCCTCTATAATACTATAGCACACACTCGTAAACAAATGCCCATAACACACTCCACAGCACAACCACACATAAAAGCTGACGCTTTCAGGTCACCCTTGAGGTCAGCATGTTCTCCATCAGGAATTTCCACAGAGACTACACAATACTTTCCCTCTCCTCTTGAGCAGAATTCAGTCTCCTGGTGCCACAGACAATTACAGCTTAATTCCCTCATATGCTCAGTCCTCATTTGTCTGAGAGCCGCTGTTCTTAGTGAGATTTAATTATGTGTTTTATTAACACTGCAAGTACCTGTTTTTAAAATCTTATCTCCACCCAAATGATCATTGCCTTATAAAACTTTGCGTCCTCCACATCCTTTTCAACCGGGATCCTGGAGAGACATTTTAGTGATACTCTGGCCTCAAAGTGGGAAGGACACGGCTCATCAATAGCCCTGAGGTTATCTATATTGGTCCAAAACAAAACACACAATTAACTCCATGTAACAGATAAATTAGACTATAATAAATCCAGTAGACACAGAAATACCACCAATCAGAAAAAGTGATGCCCTTTAAGGTTTTTACTACTTTTTGATACTAAGGGGATAATTAGGCCATTTCAGCTTCTGAACCAGATATAAAAAAATCAGCAAAACATCCTCTTGAGCTTCATATTATGGATACTGGAGCATTCTTTGTATAAATGGTGGCTGTAATAACATAAAGAATATATGATGTACCAGAAGCCACAAAAACTACATATCAAATATCTGTATTTATCATCACACAGGTTAAGTAGAGCTAAACACACTCCTTTCTAAAAATGGTTGCAAGCTTACTTTATGAGATCATAGATACCTTGCAAATCTACTGCTGTGGTCTATTTGAAGCAAACTGGCAGCTTCCAGCTTCCTTACACTTGACATGCAGGCTCAGAAAGTGGCACCACCTCTAAAAACACTGACAAGAAACTTTGATGAGTTGCTCTGCCATCCCAGATTGACGGAATTCATGCTGGTGGATAAGCTTCAGCTTCTTTTTCATGGTTGAATGAATTTTTTAGACTTGTTTTTGTGACTTAATTGGAAGCTCAGAAGGAAAAAAGCATCAGAATCCTTTGGGGGATTTTTTTTCTTTCTTTGTGGTATATGGCAGCTTTCTGAGCAATTGCTAAAGTAGCACAGTTTGCTGCATAGTTTTGAAAAATTAGCACACAAGGTAGGGACAGGTGTTCAGCTAGTTAAAAAACACATCATGTCTGCAACTCAAGCTTCCTAACACTTGTAGAGCACAAAAGAACCACAGACCTAAGTGTTTTGGTTTTTCTTTTCCTTTTTTTTTTTTTTTAGAAATTACACATTGTAGGTTTCACTGGAATTTAAAACAGCCTTTCTTTGCCAAATTGGATTCCACTTCCCCCAGTTTAAAGTCGTGCAAATTGACACTTTTTTCTTTCAAAAGCAGTGTTAAAATAGTTTATAATTCTGTCACATCTGAGCAAGGCTTTAATCCCTTTGATCAACCTTAAAAAATAAAAAATCCAAGCAAGAGGAATTTAACCCTTTGACGTTATATCATGTTTAATACAGTTTCTGGGACTTATTGCATAACTTTATTGTAAAAACTTTGCTAATTATCTTGTTGTATACTGTACAATCTAATTCTTGCCTCCTGGTGGATACGTTTTACACTACAATAATTCTGATATATCACACTCTAATAAATGGTACATATATGCAAATTTTTTTATTGTTTTGTTTTTTTTTAATATAAATATTTAGAGGACCAAATAAGGAATTAAGGTTTTTAAAAAATGTAATTTCATCCCCAATATTTCTTCATCCCCAAAACTTTTGAGTTTAAAATTTTTGTATTTTTTTTCCCCAGCAGTTTTTCTTCCCCGGTTTAGTTACTGATATTCTTACAAAAGCATATTCAAATTTTTGGTACATGATGGAAATCAGTGGCCAAACATTTAAAAAGGAAGTCAGATAATATCTTAGCACAGCTCAATTGCTGGACTCCTCACATTGCTGCTTACCTTTTTACTGAACATGTGTTTTCCTCCCAAACAATGACACTTTTAAAATTAAACCAAGCATAAAAGCTTATGGAAAGGCAAAAAAAGAAGTTAAACCTTTTAACCAGATTACACAAAAGTTTCACGAACATAATCCAGCCATATCAATGAAACAGTAAATGGAGAGTTTGGGGAAAAGGAAAATCTTTTCTAATTAAAGATCAAAGTTGAAAGCCTGCAGCCCTTCATTGTCTTCTTACTGTAGATGTGTTCAAGTCAGAATTCCTGTTGCAAACACAGGCTGCAAGCAGGCCTATAGGGCACTGACAGCCTGTGGAACAAATGAGACTCATGAACGTACCACATTAGAAAAGGCTGTTGCTCAGAGAATATAAGGTGTGATTAGATGACTGGGTTGTGACATTTCACTTATAACAGCAGAAGTTTAAATATGCATGGTATGCTTTATGGCATGGTTATCCCTCTTACACTTAAAGAGAAAAGGCAAAAACCACAAGCTCAAAAGAACTTTTTCTCTTCCGCAAGAGGCACGCAATTATTACTCCCCTCTGTATCTGGCATGGCTTTAAGTAGTAGGAAGTGGTTTGGGTGTCAGTGCATTAACCATCTTGTTTCTGTGCCTGAGAAGATATGGTTATAAAGCCTGGCTGGTGAGGTTTGCAGGAGATCACCACCATTGTTGCTGCAGCATTTGATCCCCTAGATTTTATTAGTGTTGTCAGTGTACCCAGAAGAGAAGAGCTGGACCATACAACAAGATACGCCCACATTTCACAAACATATACATGACACATTATTTCTATATAGCCTACAAAGAATGATATAGCAAAAGATTTCAGTGACCTGCATTCAAGCTCCGAAAAGGAAGTCTATCTGTCGAGGGTCTTGTCTGCAGTTGATCTATTATTGGCTAAAAGGAAGGATGGCAAAGAGACGAGCCAGCAGAGACTGTGACCCCAACTAAAGGTTGAGCTGCTCATCTCGACAGAAATGAGTTCTACGAACAATACAAGCATTTAAAAGCACAAAAGGCATATAGCCTGCACAGATCCCAGTCCCAGTCCACAGGATCCAAATATAACTGTTCCTGATCTTATTACTTTGAGCTGTTGATGGATTGTTTCATGACAAAGCCCTGTTTGGCCACACCAGTTTCTATTATATGATAGAGAGCAAAAAAACACTGGCAGCAGACAATAGAGGGTCACTGTAGAGTGCTAGAAATAATCATAACAATGACAGCCTTCATATTTATAGTTGCAAAGAGACTTCCAACACCAGCGACTAAGTGCTTTGTTATTAACAGGAAGAGCTGCACCCTGTGAAGAGTAAACAGCACTTCTCTACTGAGTGACTTATGATAGTGGTTTTAATGCTCTCTAGATACCACTGGTGCTATAAATGTAAACTAAAAACACAAATACAACATATAAAGTAATCTAGCTGAATGTCTACAGGACAAAGAAACCAAAAAGGATTTTGATAGAAAATGGCTTTCTAAGCATCAGTAGCCAGACAGAGATCATTGGGTCATCTTGCATCTGCAGAGCTCTTCCTGAGTGAAACTGGGGACACGCAAAAAGCAGGCCACAAAAACAGGGAGGCAGGGAGACAAAAGGGGAATAGAGATTTTTACTGATAGCAAGCGTCAATATTTCGTAAGGGTGATGACAGCAGTTGAGGGCGGAGGTGTGTGGACAAGCTCCCAGATAGCCTAAATGAAAGGTCCTTTGTGCATCATTTGATAAGAGGGGATGTTTGATTGTTTGCTATTAGGTCACCAGGATGAGCAGGAAGATAATTAATGAATCGCTTTAGATTATAAGACTGAGCAGCAAGGTGCAAATCACTGTGACTGAGAGTGCATGCTGAAATACAGGATGTAGCATGTTTCAAGAGGAGTAACTAAAAGAGAGAAAAGGAAATGCAACATCACACTGTGTGCTCTTCAGTTTCTCTTTTCTCAGGTGCTCAGTTCGCACGAGAGGAACAGTGTGGTTTGGCTCACTTTGGTGAGCAAACAAAACAGACATCGTGTTGATGACACGAGGTTGTTGCACAGTTCGTTTCTCATTTCCTGGTCTGAATAGTAGATTGGCTCATATCATCAAGCATGCTCAAATTAAAGCTGCATTTCCTGTTTGTCATCTTCAATTCAGTTGTAGCTGTGGGAGGGTTTCACAGATGTAGTTTGTTCAAACAAATGCTGCTTTTTTGGGCTCATTTATGACCTTTGAGATTCAACAGACATAACTTCACATCCTTCCTGCAAGAGGAAGCCTCTGTTCATCTGCTTGTTTGGCTCTATATTTTATGAAGTACAACTCTGTGAACCTTCCATCTGGATTCATTTCCCAGCCAAGTCTTCAACCTCTGAGGACAACAGTTCCAACTAGCAGCGGTAACTTAGTGGTTACAGAGGTGGGCTTGGGTCTGGAGGACCTGAGTTTAAGTCCTAGGCTGGCATCTGAGGTGAACTGCTGCGGGCCCTTGAGTAAGGCCCAAAAAACCCCAAACTGCTCCCTGGATGCAGGAATCTGGCTTGGCATCCCACAGCTATAATATTTTGTGTCTTTCGACTGATGTCTTTTTACACAACGCTGTACTCTGCAGTAATTATGATGATCATTTCAAGCAAATTTTACACTTTGTAAGTACTAAAACTGTTAATAATATGAAGTTTGTGGATGACATAACTGCCATAGGTATCATCTCAATCTGATATCATACAATGAGTCATTGTCGTCACAGGACGGGGGGCCCCAAACACTAATGTATGCTATCTTGGGGGTCGTGGCTCAAAAGATTTGGGAACCACTGCTCCAGAAGGTAGTAAACACGGCTCAGAAAATTATCAGCCTACAGGATCATCACACATCACTCCCCCTTCCAACATCTCTCCTTTTTGCTGACCTCTGGGAGGCTCTACAGAGCCCTGAAGTACCGTATGGCAAGGCTGAGGAATAGCTTCTACCCCTCAGCTGTCTATGAGCCCCACTATCCCACTGCCTCACTCACCTCTGCCATCGGAACTGCCCATGGACTTGCTTTTAACCCCAGATGCACCTTCATATTTTTCCATACACTTTTTCCTGGTTTCCTACACTGTATTTATTGTATGTTCGGAAATGCCTGCCTTTGCACGAGTGAGTTGGATTATACAATGTAAAGACAATAAAATGATTCTATTTTAATACACCCTTTCTAACACAAATTCAAGAAAAAAAACTCTATTTCTATTGAGTTGTAAAGACACTGCCAACTATTACCACGACAGAGACCCTCCTATCTGCAGGACACAGAACATGATGACACTGTAACTCAGCTGTGCTACACCAATTTATCTGTATCTTCACTCAACATGAGCATCTTTAGGGGGCACAAGGGGAAGTGAGGAATTATTTCACAAAAGCAGGGAGGGGGCTGGATTGTGAGCCCTGGATGGGGATTCATTGTGGCCTCAAGATAAGAGCTGAGCAGCAGCAATGAGCTTCCTCAATAAAAACACATCCAGGGCAGATAGTCTCGTGGCATGGAGCTCTCCTGTCAGCCAGTGGGAGGTTTCAGTCACTGGAGGAACTTTGGCAGAAGGATAATCCATCCCCTGGTTGGGCTGTTGGTGAATCAGCATCATCATGGTTTTGTTGACTCAAGTGTCTTTAACATATTTCCTGCTGATCCCAAAGTATCAAGGGCGAGGCATTTGTCTGCTATTGTTTGCTTGTACTTCCAAGCTTTTAATTAGGCAAAACAAAGACAGCAACAGGTTTTTATAATTATACATAACTGAAAGTCTCTTTAAACCGCACACAAACAAAATGAGCACTCATTCAGCTGTCAGTAGTTGATATTTGTCAGAGAGGCTCAAGTAGGAGTCAAATGATAGCTTTTCCACCTCTTCAATCCAGACGGTCTTCATCAGTTCTTTTGACGCCACCTAGTGGTACAAAATCTAATGGAGGCACTGTAAAGTCACAACAAATCAAAAATAACAAAACAGCCGAAGGGATCAGATATGTGGTTTGTTTGGGTCTCATCATGAGAATAAAGCTTAACAATATAAACAAGTGAAAATGTTTTGTCTACTTTTGATATAGCAGAGGAAATGGGCTTCAAAATGTGTCGGTCGGCTCAAATTGTTGTGACCTAGTGAAGACCCTTCTTCTCTGAGGCTAATATTTCCTGCTTCCCCCAAACAGCCAAACAGCAGCTTGCAGACGGCATTCAGTCCCCCGGGAACGTTATCACTGCTGAGCCAAACAGTGTACAGCAGATGTTTCAATCAAATCAGAAACAGTACACACACTCGCATCAAAAATCTTTATAGAAAATAAAATTTCCATCATGACAATCTGAACAATATTTCCTCCAAATCTTCAGTGTCTCGTTGCAGCAATCAGCGGTCAGCTGTGTTATCAGACGGTCTTTAAATCGTCTCAGGAATTCATTTTAGCCAATAGAATAAGTGGAGTGTTTTCAGCAAATGTAAACATTAACTGTTAGATTGTGTCGAGTCAGGAGGAACGAGGCTGCAGTCTTAGGAGAACATTTTCTCAACTTCGTCCATCCAGTTGCATGGAGAGTCTTCCTCAAAGTCCCTGTGAGGAAAGGAGAAACCATACAGTGCATTTTCAATGTGTTTTCATATATAAGGTCGACTATACCAGCTATACAAACGCAGCACATTCCGAACATTCAGCCGCAAACACAGCGGATGCTCCGTGTACACATTAATATTCAATGTGAACAATGTTTATTTTGCCAGTTGCTGACATGAAGTTAGGCTCAGAAATATTTGGACACTGACACAGTTTTTGTTATTTTAACTACATGCAAAAACAGATTCCTGTTACCAGCTGTGTAACGAATATGGGTTAATAGTGCAAGGGAGTCCTGCAACAGCATTCCTCAGACAGAGGAAGCTAAGATCAGTTTGGGGAATGTTTAGAATGGATCATGATATGAAGCCACAACGTTATCTGCAGTGAATGGGCTCGGTTGCTTCCAGCAGCACTGGTTCACTGGGGTTCGTTAGACAATGTGATAGAGGAAAACGAGGAGATCAATTCTGAAAGGTGTAGGGACAAACTGCCTGTTCAGACTCAGCCAAATCCAGTAAAGTTGAAGGGACGGCACAGTAGAATGATCCAGATTATATTGTGAAAGCAAGTAGGAGTTTCTTAAAGGTGCAGCGTGTAACAAAACTAAAGGTCAATGTCAGAAAAAAATCTTTTAATATATAAACTATCTTATTATTGGTATATAATCACTTTACTAAAATAATTGTAATGTTTTTATCCTCTTAGAATGAGCCATTTATATTTACATGCTGTAGGTCCACATACATGGTAGCTGCCATATTTGTGCCACCATTTTTTCTACGGTGTCTCTGAATGGACAAACAACTTGGTGTATGAAGTAACAATCCTCTGAGGTTTAAAACTGAACTACCAGCTTTGTTTGATAGGTGTTAGAGCACCGTTTGGGATAAGTAATGCCTTAGAAGACATAGAAGAAGACAGAACACATGTACATAATGTTGAAGTAGCTATCTGTAATCCAGTCATAGATTAACCTGAGGCTGCTTTTACTAATGGCTTACCACTTGTTCTGGAAAACACAAACAAAGGAATGTATGCTGATGACTCAACCTTATATGCCTCTGCAATCACTATCGATGAGTTAAATTCAGTTTTAAAAGAAGATTTAAAAGCAGTTATGAACCGGGTAAAAATCAACAAACTTGTTTTAAGGGTATCTAAAACTGTAAGGTCATTGGCTCTCATCACAACGTCAGTAAAAACCCAGAGTTAAATCTGAAAATTGAGAAGGTATGTATTAACCAAGTGTAAGAGACCAAACTGCCAGGAGTTGTCATAGATGACAAACTTTCATGGAAAACACATATAAATAAAACAGTTAATAAAATGGGAAGGGGCATCTCTGTCATTATTAGATGCAAGACATATTTGTCACTAAAATCAAATAAATTAATAATACAGGCTTTAATTATGTCGAATCGTAACAACTGCCCAGTGATCTGGTCAAATGCCACAGCAGACGATCAATAAACTTCAGAGTGCAAGCTTCCATTGTCCTTGGTTGTGATTTCAGAACAAATGTATTTAAGATTCCTAGAAATTGGTTCATGGTAAGAGATGTTTACTTTATTCATTACTAATATTTATAAGAAATGTATCCGTATCAAAAACGCTGCAAGTTTTATACAAAAAACTATGTTAGGTTTCAGGAAATCATAGCTATAGCACGAGACAAGCGGTCAGAGGTCATTTTTTACTGCCAAAGATAAAGTCAAACTATTGTAAAAAAATAAAAATAAAAATGATCTACAGAATGATGTCCACATGGAACTTCCTTCTTAAACACTTTGAGCAAACCATTAGCATAAAGGAATTCAAATTGTTTGTAAAGAAACATCTCTTGAGTAGATACATATCAAATTCATTTTATTAAATGAATCATATGAATAATATATAATATTATATCAAATTTACTGAAATTGTTTTTTGGTTCAAGTTATAACAATACATTGTTTGAAGTTGTTGATGCTGGTTATAAAATGTTTAACAGGATGATTCTTTACGTTTTTGCTCTTCTTTTTTGTACTTTTTAATGCTACCTCTCAATATTTTACATTCCTTTTTGCTGTAATGTTCAACATATTATGTGTCGGACCCCAGGAAGAATAGCTGCACTTTTGCTGGATCCAAATGAAACATAAACTGTTACTGAGCACCTGTACAAACTGTGTCATTGTCCACCTTCAACATGTATGTTTTGTCATGAATGACACAGTCCATGCATCACATGCATATCTCATAAAACAATTTTTTTTTTGCATGTTAAACGCAGAAAACACCAGTTTTTGGAAGTGTTATCAAAAAGCAAAAAAACTCAAAAAACCATACGACGAGTCAGATCTTGCAAATCATTCCTGATATCATTTTAAATATAGCAATAAGCCTCACGTGTCCTCATCATCAGAGCGTGGCAGGAGTCTGTATTCGTCGATAGCCACTTCTGGCTCGGGCCCATCAGTGTCATCTCCCTGCTGCTGGGAGAGAGGTCCGACTAGAGGGTTGTCATCTGAAAATGGAAATCAATAATAAATCTAAAACATTGCAATGCTGCTATTAAGGATACCTAGGAAGATCATCTTTAAACATGCTCTTCAGTAAAATAGTAAGTAGACAAATATCAACAGACCTCCTCTGTGTATTAAAAAGGTACTGAAGGCTTTGTTCAGCTGGGCCTTCTCAAACAGACCCAGAAGTCTCTCCGGAGGATCCTTCTCCCATCGTCTTCTCTGCCTGCCGTCCTCCGACTCCTCTGACCCAACTGGAAAAAACAAGGAAACAACATTCTGATAATACACTTCATCCTGTTTTAATCGGAGGAAATGAAAATGCCACAGCTGTCGTACTTTCGTGTGTAGAACCAGTGTGGGTCTGGTTGACTGATGCCATGCTGTCTGATGAAACCAAGCTGGCATTGGCCAACGCCTGCAGCACAGTGCCTGGAGGTTCATTCGCCCACTGCTTTCGAGGGACGGGCCCGGTGCTTTCACAGCCGCCTCTGGGTAACTCCCCACCTGGGGTAAAAGATTTAGGATATTTGTTCGGATTTTTTCAGAAACAACCAAAGTGGACAACAGTATTAACTCGACTCTACCTTCCAATGTCGATGTTTTCATCAAACTCTGCTCTCCCAGAAAATCAGCCACCTTCTTCCCGTCCTCTCTGTTCCACCGACCCGTACGCCTCCCCTCCCTCTCGCTCTCTATGGCCTGTAAAAAAGTCAATTACACCATCCGAACTAACAGCAGCTTGTCAAAGGTCAGATTGCACATGGGGTCGACATACGTCCTGAGAGTATGATTTTCTTTTGAGCGGGAAATAATAAAATCATTTTTAGATAAACCGACTGAGCAACTAGTAGCTTGTATTTTTACCTGTGAGGGCAGGTGTGAGCGCAGGAGCCTGGAAGCCCGGTGAGAGGTCAGGATTGTGTGCACAGATGGCCTGTCTTTCGGGTTAGTCTTAAACATCTGCTTGACCAAGTAATGCAGCTCGTAAGGCAAATGTTTGGGAAGAGGAGGGTATGCTCCCCGACACACCTTCAGAATCAGGCTCTTCCAGCTACATGCCTGGAACTGGTCAAAGAAAAAAAGAGGCATGAGGGTCTCTGAGACAACAAACCACACCATAACATCCGAGCTACAAAAATACACAGCAGATAATGTAACTCAGCTGAGGATACTCGGCTCCTATCAGGCCATGACAATGTTCTGCTGTAGCTCGCTGTGCTGTAACATGACAGCAGAAGTATTTGACATAACGATACAGTGACAATATTTAGACAGAGGCCCACAGTTAAAGTCATGGTATACAGAGTGTGGAGGGTGGGAGGAGGGCTACCGGGTGTCGTAGGGTGCAGAGCTCGTAGAGGACACAGCCCAGCGACCACACATCACTGCAGAGCACACAAAGACAGAGATGGTTACTCATTCACACCAGACGTTCGTCATGGACTGACAGCTGCATGACTAAAATCATCACCACCAAACTGAGAACTCAGGAGTATCTAAAAAAAAAAAAAACTCCTCAGTGTTGATTCGTAGTGACGATTATTATGTAAATTCCTGGAGGCTAAAAAAATCTCAATTCACTATAATTTTTTCTGTCCTGACGCTTCACTTTACAGCAGCTTTTGGCTTTATAAGACCGTGTCCCGGGCTAGCAACATATCAACACTGGCTGTTCTGAACGCAGACTGGGGCTGATTCAGCACAAAAACCCAAGAAGACACTAACGGAGGAAGTGAAGAAAAAGAAAGAGAAAAAGGGAGAGAGCAAGAGGTTAGACAAGTGTCAACATTAGACTAACTTATATTCGCTGGAGAGAGCTCAGATAAGAGACAGGATGCAAGACGGATGCTAAATTAGCTTTCGTTAGGGGGCGTCTCACTGAGAAAATCTGCCACAGTTTAGTAGGTTTTAACACCAAAACATAACAAAGAAGCCAGTTAAAATTTTATGTTATTGCTATTTTAATAATAAATACTGGTTTTGAATTTGATGTCAGCAATACTTTTTTTTTTCTGGATTTGGACCAGAAACTGAGAAATGTACACAGATATTCCCAAACAGGTGAGTAAAATGACTGGTCTTAAAGAGTATGACTGCCTTGTAAAAAGGCTGCACAGACAGTTAATCCAATAGTTTCATAATATCTATTCATCATCTACATCAGTCGTTCAAAATCTAACGAACATAACATCATTAAACGATTTCCAGACTTTAGACAGATCTCATTAAATCTTATACTGAATTATTATGATCTTCAGGCGGCATCGTATCAGCAATAAAGAAAATTCTGGAGAGAAAATCTCTTCATGGTTTCAGTAAAACTCCTGAAAACCATTGTCGGTGACCACAGTTTATCACTGCCATGTAAATTAAAAGCAAAGAAGATCTGGTCTGAATTTACTGAACATGAAATGAGTTTAAAACTGTCCAGTTGTTGGTTTAAATCATTTCTGGAAATCAATGACACTGAATCTTCCTGGCTAAAGATAAAAGGAACCATTTAGCTCGTTATCAGAATGATGGTCAAATATCAGCAAATCCTTGGAATCTGTTTTATAATTATAGTTAACCAATGCCAGGAGCTCTATGTTTAGACATTTCATTTATTTCCTAAACATATGCCAAGAAGCTGTTTGCTTTAGGCCTCATTAGTTCACCTTGTGAATTACACGTATATATTCATTTTTTCTGTATCTATATTCATTTTACTTTAGCTATTATTTTGGGGTATTAAAAAAAACAAAAAACAGCAAACAATCATTGTAACATACCTCTTATTGTTGTACGGTTTGCTGTCCCAGATTTCCGGTGCTACATAATACGGCGTTCCAACATATGAATGAGCATAAGCCTTTGAGCTGCAACAAATTTATGGGTTCAATTTTAAATACAGCAAAAGCTAATGAAGCACAGAGCATGTACTTTAAAAATACTTTTTTTTTCTCTCTCTCTTGCTGTACCTGTTCAGAATACACGCAGAACCAAAGTCTCCAAGCTTGATTGAGCCATCATCTGTCAGGAAAATATTCTGGGTACGGAAATGAGAGAAAAGTGGCGATTGAGGAAACACGAGGAAAGCGTACAAACAGCCAACAATGGCAAAATGATGATATTATGCATAAGTGGGAGATAATGATGGGATCTTATCTCCTAACAGCAAATCCCCTTTTGTTCGATTCATTTCACAGTGCTCACACTGATGAGATTCCATCAACACGCACCCAACCAGTGAACTAATTTAGTGACTTCTAGTTGTGATTATTTTCTCTCATACAGGAAATCTGATCATCCACATCACTTGGTGGTGAATGTCCTCTTTATGGCTGAAAAAAAATTCAACATGAAACTAACAGACCAGACAATAATGAACGTGGCCTCTCTTTGCATTTACTTGCAAAGAGAAATTCATTAGCAGTCAGGAACTGCAGCGCCTCGTCGCTACATTACCTTTGACTTCAGATCTCTGTGCAGAACCCGCTTATCATGGATATGCTTTGCACCTGCACACATCTGGGCAAACCACTTTAAGATCTGGGAAAAGAACAACAAATTGTTTAAAAAAGAAAAAAAGAAAAAGAGGAACAAAACGTGGACACATAATAGTAAAATAGCTGGAAATATATGAGGCCTACTGTACATTTTCAACACAGAATTGCGTGGTTTTCTGCTGCTGAATCCTCTGGAGCAGATCTCCTCCACCGCAGTACTCCATAACAATGCAAAGGAGGTCATCCACTGAACAAACACAATCACATTTCCTATTCTGCAACCCCAAACAATCACAAGTGTTTCTCCCAGAACATCTTGTAATATGTTTTAAAGGGATTGTTGAGTGTGTGATTACCTTCAAATTCCTCCCTGAAGGCCACAATATTAGGATGTTTCATTCTGGACAGCAGGATGGCTTCGCTTTTAGAATTTCTCAGTCTGGACTGACTCTATAAAAATGCAAATATAAACAGTAATGCATTCGCTGTTAAACAAAACAAACAGCCTCTGCAAATCAATGTGGGCAGCAATCTGCTAGGTTATCAGCAACAGAGATAATATTTCCATATGCGACCCCAGGCTACATCACAGCCTGGATTCAAATATAGTCCAAATAATGTTAGTTTCTACATATGCAATATAGAAAACAACACATTTTTGTTTATATGTTTGTATTAAAGTTTTATCAGAATTGTTATTAGTTTCCCTGAAAGATATTCCCCACTGGAGATTTTTCCATTTCTATTCCACAACACAGGCAAGGACAAAAATAAATAAATAAAATATAGAAATAAATCTGTAGGCTATATCATTAACTTTGTTTGTACGTACTTTCGGCAGCTGGATTTCCTTGACCACATATTTTTCCTGAGAGTTTTTACACTGGACTAACACAGCCCGACCAAAAGACCCTTCTCCGATGACTCTCAGGTGGGAGTATTTCTCCATGGAGCTATAAAGCACACAAAAAAAAGACAGAGAGAGCAAAGTGCATGAAGAAAACCAGCTACCTTCACTTTCTCAATTCAATATTTTTCCGGTTTTGTTTCGGTTTAGTCAAACTGACATTTTAATCATGCTTTACACAAGACAGATGCAGCAAAGCAACCATTTACCTGGAATCGTGCTGCTTGGCTTCTACTTCCTTATTATTCTCTGACGCAAGCAAGACGCAGCCGCACTGCGCACACTCGCCTCTAGGTGGCAGCACATCCCAATTTGGATTTCTAGATAATTTACAACTGATCATTTACTATCTATCTTTGATGGTCCCATCTTTTGACTATAAGAAATATAATAACTCATCTTCTATTCGTTTTCTTTTCATTCTTTAAATTGTGTTTTCGGTATAGTTTTCTCCTCCTTGTAACCATTAAAAAGAAAAAGAAAAAGAAAAAGGATTTAGATGGCCTAAACTCCTTGAAAATAACTCCACTGTTTATAGAGACCAGTTGTGGTTCCATGTCTGTGGACCACATGAGCTGCCACAAAAATTACAGTTCGATAGTGGTCCCTCCCTGGTCAGTGTCGGTGATCTATTTAGGTACTGACCTCGAAGTGAGGAAGTGGATGCTTTCCTCCTGACAGAACTACTAATCACACACATAAGAAGTGGAAAGAATGTGTCTGGCTGCAGGGTCACCAGTGGATGGCAGAGGTAGAAAAAAAAGAGAAGAAAAAAAAAAGATGGCCGTGATGGAAATATAATGAGGGAGGCTAAAATGCTTCCTTCCATGCTCCTGCAGAGAAAAACACCAAAGTTGCAGAGATCAGACCCAGTGCTCTGGCATCAATGTAAGGGCCTGCCATTTATCACACATGGAGAAGTCCTGTTATTAATCAAGATGTGGACTTTTAGACATGAGCCAAGGTGGCTAGTTGGACATTTAGGCAAAAGATAGATATAATAAGACCTAATCTGCTAACAACAAAACGCCCCATGGAAGCTTCTAACCAAGCGCTTATGTGGTATAGACTTTTTATCTGAGAATGCACAGTTCAGGTCACCATTCAGATAAAAAGGATACTGAAGTTATGCAACGCAATAGCTAACCTCAATGTACATACACATGCCATAAATGCAAGAACATGATATGAAGTGAATTTAAAGTGTAGCTTTCTTCTCTTCTGCAAGTAAAATATTGGATTTTCAAAGAGATGAAGGAATAAACTATCAAAGAAACAGAGACTGCAACATTCAGCCAATGTCACACAAGTTACTGTCCACTATTTTTCACCAAAATGAGTGAATGTAACTGATTTATTCAGATAAAAAAAATTCTCATGGATAAAAAACCCAGTCTATTTGATTCATTTGATTCTATTCCTTTAACTCCTCCTGAATAAGATTAAAGCTCCCACATTCCCACCGTATGAGAGCAGAGGATGTGATCTGGGTGTCCTCTAACTGTGGCTGCATTCTCATGTGTTCTGTTCAGTACATCCACTGCTTTTCATTCATGACCATAAGCTACATGAATCAAATTATAATGCAGCGCTGAATTATTAAAGCGATCAACACATAATCTGCACGTAAAAACATAATATACTGGGGAAAAAAAGTCGAGACTTCACATTTACTGTGATGGATTACACCATTTAAGTAAATTATCTGCTGAATGATTCCAATATCTCCCATTAATGAATGAAATGGAACAGTCAACGTGTAAATTACCTTTACAAAAGAAAGCATTTGTCAGTTCAGGTGTTGAAACTTAGAAATGCATCAGTATAGCCCTTCAGTTTTCAGCAAAAACTTCTTGTGCAGCATAAAGGAATTGCTTGTCAGCCAAACAATAGCATAGTAGGTCCAGTTTTCAAGTATTTACCTCATTACCTTCACTGTTTTGCTCTTTGGCAGGGCTCTAGTTCCGCCTATCAGCAAACGGTCAGCCTCGGGAGGAAAATAACGACAATAATGAGGCATGCTGGAGCAGTTTGTTCAAAGCTCCTGGATTATGCTTCACAAGCTCTTTGGGGAAATGGGGTGGACATTTTTTTTTGCTTTTCTTGGTGTGTCAAAAAAAGAGAGGTCTCATCAGGTCTATGAGGAAGCCTTGACAAAACCTCAGAGGACAGTCCCCAGATAAATGACTGGGAGAATTTTGCACAGTTTTGGTGAGCTATTCTTTACAAGACCAGACTGAAATGGCTTTTCATTTTAAATTCGGAAGCTTAAATACAACTGTATGTAAATAGGGTATGAGGTAAAACAGAGAACGAATTGTGAAGTAAAAGTGGTGCATTAAAGATATTTTTCTACAACAATTGGCATAGTTGATGCATTTGCGATGCTGAGGAACTTTAAGTGCCATATAAGAGAATCTGCCACCTGTCAGGAGCTGACTCTTCTTTTCTAGTTTGTGTTGCTTTATAAATGACAAATGACTGTAATGAAGCAGCTGTGGGGCTATGATAACTGAAAGGAATAAGAATAAAAGTTTCTCAGACCAGCTGGACTCTCAAGAACCTGCATGATTTGAGACTAATTTATCAGTATTTATTTTAATTGGGGTAGTTTGCCATATATCATCACATCTACATGACCTAATATGTAAGAGAGAATACACTCTCCTCAATCTGCAACTTGATCATTCTTAAAGTACTGGGATTTCATCATAATTTGATGGCCTAAGAACAAGCTTTAGACAGAAATATCTCCTCTGATGTCATTAAATGTGCCATTTAAGCCTTTGTAAAATAAGAAAATCTGACTGAAAGGAATGAAATGTTTTACTGTGTGTACTGGTGGGAATCCTCTGTCAGGAGAGGTGAACAGTCCACCTGAGTTCCATTAAACTCCAGAAAAACCTGCAATAATAAGAGATTGGATTTAGAAAATGTTCATGGGATTATAAAATACTGCTGCAATATACTATGTTGCCTATACAGATTTGAAGATTATGAGCCAAATGACTTTAAACTTAAACACTGTGAGAAAATAGATTATGAAAAGAGGAAATCATCAGGAGCAAGAATGTTTTATGTTCACAGATTCAAAGCAGTTTATAGAGCGGGATGGCGTCTGGATCACTGTTCAACTTCTTACATCAGTCAGAGGTTCAAACAGAATGGATGAATGAATAAATGAATGAAGAACTGGATTGAACTGGTTGAATTATATTTGATAATCAGACAGCAGGGATGGGTGTCAAAGAGGGAAGAGGAACTATAAACAGTTCTGTGCCACCACAGCAGCTTTATGGCCTTTGAAGGTCACTTTGTGCAGTGATCCTAAATTTACCTGAATTTTAGGGTCCATTTGAGACCCACGAACAAAGGTTTAATCACTGTCCTTACCTTCAGAGCATGATGCTGATCGTCAGATAACTATCTGAGAAATGGCCACCGTCTTCGGTTCGTTGTCCTCAGATTTGTTCATTAGTTTATCCTTCACAAGCTTTGGATTTAGATCAAGCTGTTTTTCTGCTGAGGCAGCAGCACAGCCCAAACCCCGAGCCTTCCAACATAAGTATTATTTCAAAATTATGCATGAATCGGAGCCACTTCTGTATAGTTTGGTTATTCAGCGCAGTGGTTTCCCCATCAGAGGGTCAGAGGGCGAAATCAATGCTGGTAGGATTAAACTTTTTTTTTCATTATCGGAATTCTATTGTTTTAGAAACAACGTGTGACCTCTTTTTTGTCGTCAAGAGATTGGAAATTCAGAGGTGTAATATCATTGTATCTGTAATTATTTCAATAGGTTATCATAGCTAGTTGCTGGTTAGTTATACTGCTGTAAAAAAAAATTTGCACTACGATAATTCGGACACATCACACAATGATAAACTGGACATATATTTAAATCATTTATTTATTTTGTCAAAGGCCCAAATAAAGATATCAGATTAAAAAATGATTAAAAGATCAAGCATCAAAGGATGAAAGGAAAATATAATGATAATAATAATAATAATAATAATAATAATAATAATAATAATAATAATAATAATAATAATAATAATAATAAT
>JAOXYM010000009.1:9734496-9748802 GCA_028567055.1 Leptatherina wallacei
TAATAATAATAATAATAATAATAATAATAATAATAATAATAATAATAATAATAATAATAATAATAATAATACAAACATAAAATGACTTTCCAGGTTAACTAGAAGAGAACTATTTCCATTAAAATGACCTCATATCTACATTAAACAGGTTTGACAACAAGGAACAGAAACAAAAAGCCAAAATATATGATAGAAAATCCTATGTTTTACAGCAGCCATGTGTGGTCATGTGATATATTTCCCAAAGCCGGTCTATCAAGACTTGATCAGATTTGTTGGAAAATTGAACACCAGGCCGTTAATGAAGTCTCTGAATATCACAACAATACAAAAAATCCTCAAGAAGATTAACTCATAAACCAGAATTTATTGCATAAAAGTGCATGTGCTATTATCTGAGTGGGAATTGATATAGAAAAAAAACAACATTTTAGTCCTCAATTTATTTGAGCAAAATTTCCATCTCTTCCTGCCAGAGTTTCAACTTCTTTTTTCCCCACTTGTTTAAGTCTTAACTGTGATATTTACTGAGCAAACAGAGCTTTTTTTCAGAGTTTCAGAGTTTGTGACGATTCCCAGTGTGATCTTTTCAACAATCCACTTCTAATGCAATGTGAAGCCCACTGTGTACCCGACAAAGTAGTTTATAAAGTGACATTCAACTGTGTTGTGATAGAAAACACAGATAATTCATGCTTTAGGTTTATAAATAATACATTTCTCACTGTGGACCCTTGTTGGCTGAAAGTAAATTGACAAAAACATTAGATTTATAGCTACAGATGAGTGTTGGTGTGGAAAAAGATTCACAGCAGTGGCGAAAGAGCTGTTTATGACTGATAAAATGCTGGAATGTTATTTTATTAAAGACCACCTGGATCGAAGAGCTCAGCTGGAACATCATTTTCAGCTTGTTTGAGACACTTCATATAACAAATATGTTATCATGTTAAAAATAAAATAGGAAACGGCATCATCCATGACTCGCAAACGTTTGTGGAATGATAGAAGAATCAGGATGTTTCTCCTGGGAAACCTCTGCTCTGCCGAGTGTTGATAGCAGCATTGATTACAGCGAACAGAAGCGCAGTGTTATGAAAACGTTCAGATAACGGCTCAGAGAACGCTGCTCTTGCATCCTCTCTGCATAGATCTATCATAACAGTCAGTTTGCAACAGTGCTTTAACATTTTCATTCTTAATTGTGTGTTGTGTTCATACTCTATTGGTGTTTATGTTCTCTGAGTAAAAAAGGAAGCTGTGAAGTTGATTTTCCTTTTTTTTTTAATATATATAGTTCAGCAGAATTTGGCCATTCATCACTTAATGAAAACTCGGCCAGTTTTGCAAGCTTTGAAAAGCTCAGTGGAAGTTGTTGTTGGAGATATTATGTCAGACATCTGGAAAATGTGTGAGGCTGTGCTTTTGGTCTTCAGGAGGTATAATGCAGCAGTAACCAGTTCTGGAAATGCTGCTGCTGCCTGAGTGTTAGCTTTAACTAAAGAAGCTTAAACAGTGATGCCAGCCTGCATCTTTCAACTGAAATCTGTCAGAGAAATGTTCCTTCTCTCTTCCATCACTGGCAGTCTTCTATAAGGAAGCAATTTGGAGATAAAATGAAGCAGTGAAGAGAAGTGAGGCAATATGGAGGGCATTTGAGATCTGGTCAAGAAAATTGAGATGTTATTGATTAAGTGATCTAGAGACATAGCCCACAGGTTTATTCAATTACAAATAAACAAACAGATACCGAGACAGATACTTATCCCATGAAGCATGTCTATTAGATGCAATTTGAAATAAATCATTTGCTTTTGGCATCTGGTGTTTCTCTGTTGTCTAAAAGCAACTATTTATAAATTTCTCTTTAGGTTATGTGTTGAGTTTTGTTTTGTTTAAGTGCATTTTTATGTATAAAAATAGAATACTTTCAAACACTGCTGTCTGCTTGTAGATGTAGTTAAGAGGCTTATGAAGTGGCTTGGTACTGAAGAGGCTCGTTTCACCTGATTGACAGGAAAAATTGGGCCTGAGCAGCGACTCCTCAGTGCTGCCTCCCTCTATCACTCCACAGTTGAAGTGCTCTTCAGCAAAGCACCTGACCCTAAGCTGTTGCTTGGATGCTACACATGCAGCTTCCCACTCATCTGAGTGTGTGTCCACTGCATCTAATGTGTGATTACTGATAACTGATGTACCGATGAATTAATATGGGTAGATTGTCGTAAAATGTGTTTCAACATGAAATCTTCATTTATTAGAAACATTCGAGCCACGGCCCATATCAAACCCGCAAAGACGGTTTTAATTATTCTAACTGGTCAGACTGTCTCTCAGGACTGTCTGACGTTTCCCAGGCTCTCCTTCATCCGCCGTGTGTCTCATTTCAGTGTATGAAAAAGAGAATTTTTCTCCCCTGAAGACATTTTGGCATGTAAAACAGGAAAAGCACAGGTGTTTCATTTTCTTTGGGTATAGTGGCTCACTGTCACACTTGGCTTGCTGGGCCACTTGAATGGAACTGAGCCATGGCTAATGTTATTACCATCACCTGTGCTTTTCTTGCTTTAAGTCAAAGCGTGTGCTGGCCTCCTCTGGACTCCAGTGACCTCATGTAATGAGCAGCATCGCTCCAGTCACTCTGAACCCGAGCAGAGGCGTAATCAGCCAGAATTTGTAACACCTGCGTGTGTGCTTGGTCTTTAAAAGGTAAACATTGGCACTATTAAAACTGAGCAGTCATCTTTCTCTGCTCAAATACACTCTCCCAGTATGGCCTTTGCCTTTTTTCCTAACTTCAAACAAACTGCTAATTTAGAAACCCTGCTAACCACAGCCTGCATATCCCTGAGGGTGAACCAGCGAACCTTGAGCTGTAATCCGTCCGTGTCTGTCCGGGAGCTTTTGGAAACAGCCCGTGATCCTCTCTGCTGATGTGGGTTAGTTTGGTGTACGTTATGGATTCACTTTGCTTCCCTGTCCATTTTAACGTGGTATTTGTCAGATCTCTGAAAGCTTACATACACTACTGACTGGCAGCTCCTTTTTAAAAAGAAAATGTGAAAGTGCTGCAGCAACGTGAGGAAAAAATTAAGATCATATGTGGGAGGGATTTATTTGAATCTCTTCCCCGCTGAAGCTCCGTATCAGGACACAGCCAGAGCCATTTTTAGAAGGTTGATGAGGATGTCACACTTATGGGAGATGCTGCCTGGTGTTAACGTGCAAAAAAGAGGGATGTAACACTTCTTAGGAATAAATAGCTCTGACTTTGTGATTAAGGACAAGGAAATTTCATTAAGTCTAAGAATTTTTTCTGAGTTCTTATGACTGTAATTCAGTAGGCTGAAGTAGGCTATGTGCTGCTGCACAGAGATGTTTCAAGAGATGTTGGGATGCAGAACACTGCCTACACCCTTCAGCGTTGATTTGGTTGCTATTCTGCAGTTCAATCTATTACGCAATAATTGTTTTCATGGATTGAATCTGTAGTGGTAAAAAGAATAATAATAATAATAGTTAAGTGATCACAACTTGGAAAAAGGAATGGCAGGCCATATACTTATATTTGGCATTACAAACCCAAACAACGTGGCAGAGATGCCTCAGGTGTATTTACTTTCACAAATTCATTATAGATTGACAAAAAATGAATTAGTCAATGAAAAATGAGCTTTCGGGTTAAACAGCATTTGTCTTAAGAGCAACAATCATCTCCATAAGGCACAATCGGGGAAAACAAATATTCATTAAAGGGAACTGATTGATGAAGATGATGTGATTCGAATTTTTCTCTCTTAGATAATTACAAATAACTTCAGCAGCTCAGTGCACTCCATCTAAACACTGGAAAAGAGACAAAACAAGGAACCAAGAGAACCTTCATGGATCAGTTTGACAAAGCAGATGTTTTTTTTTCTGAATGTGGTTGTTTCTCTTTTCAGCAGCATTCACTATGATTGATTTGCCTTGTTTTGCCTGAGTTCTTTCCCAATATGAAAAACAAATATAAATCATTGACCACATTTTGGATCCAAATGGTCTTTTTACCCTGAGTTGGGATCACAGGTAGCCTGAACTACAGTCTTAAGGAGCTGATCCAGATAATAATCCTTCAGGTCTCTTCCATATCCTTTCAGAAATTTGGCTGACTTATATTTGCTCCTCGACTCCATCAGGATTTAAACAGATGACCCTTTTAAAGTCAAATTCTCAGCGTCTGTATCTTCAACAGTTGTTCTTAATAACTTTGCCAACGAAGAAAAAAAGATCTCCAGATTTATGTCAGGTTTCTGCTTTCACATTAATACAACAGAGGTGAGTGTAAATCACTTCTCATATTATACTGCTTTCAGTGAACAACCATACTTGTCAGACTAAATTCACATCACTCCCAACTGTTTTTACATCTCTTCATAAGAGCAGCTATAATTTCCACTTACCACGCATTTAGCATGTTTTAAGGCAATCAGCTGCCAAGTTCTCACATTGAATGGTGCACTCTGTCAGTCTGAGGTACACGAGCTGATATGAAAGAAGGAAAGCCGAATGTTCCGACTTGAACCCAATATGTCTGCCTCTGCTTATGAGGCAACTGGTGGACTCTGTGTAACAATCACTGCTGATATCAATCAGCGGAGCAGATCTGAGAGTGGAAGTATACTGCGGAGGAGCCATGCTAACACATTAAACATCAGATCATGTACAGGGAAATATCTCTCAAGTGAGGATGGAGAGGAGGAGGAGGGGGTGTTTCTATTATCTGGCGGGTGCTGAGCATTGTGAGAAAATGGAACTGGTAATGAGGGCCAAATACATTGAGAACAGCTGCACTGTAAATGAGCTGGCTTCGTACACAGGCGTAGAGATGGAGTTTGTTAATCAAAGGAGTAAAGAAAAAAAAACTCCAGAGAGGTACAAACAGCTAACAATAGTAACTGAAAAGCTGGGTGCAGTTGGCATCTCTAACGACACACACTGCGTAGTAGCTGCTATGAAGAGGTTATTGTAAATGTTATTCACACTATGAAGGTTGGCGGAGAAAACTATTAGATACCCCTTGACATTAAGCTGATAGCCTGATGGAGGCAGAGCTGCCCAATTTCCCAGGGTATGATTACATCTCAGGCTTTGTCTGGCAGACTCTGAGGCTTTGAAGCTGAGAAACCTGATCAAAAGGCAAATACTCTAAGTAGAGGTCATGAGATTTACCTCATCAATAACAGAGAAAAGTTAAATTCACAGAGCTGCCTGTTTTTTATCGTCTTTATTGATCGGGTGGGGAAAAGGACTCCCATATGTAGCGAAAGCTACTGAGATAAAGAAGTCGTGGGAACAGCTTTTTAGGAATGCGAGCGCAGGCCTGCTCATTTTGCTCCAGGGCATGCAGATACTCGTCACTGAATGAACGCTTAGAAGCAGAATTTCAGTAAACATTTATTTACAAAAACCAAAAAAGCATGATCAAGAATATTTAGAGAGTGAATACAAAACATGTGATAAGATGATAAAATACATTACCATACACAATGTATATCTTATGAATGTGTTAAATAAACTCTGCTTAAATCTTTTTTTTTTCCTTCTGAAAAGTCTGAGTTGGGGAAGGCAGGCGGTCAGTGCGGCTCTGCTTTACATTATAGGGATTATTGCATTTCAGGTTGTGTTTAAGGCAAGAATGAGACACGAAGAGGAGGCAGATACATTTCAGGTAATAATGAGGGAATATTACTTTTCTGATCATCGCAGGGCAACACTATCACATAAACATCAATGACTGTAGAAGAAGAAGAACACAAAAAAAAGAGAGAGAGAACACTTTTAGTTAAAGAAAAAAAGGTAATGTAACAATTTTACAAACAGGATTGGTCCATACGACTTTTATTTGTTTTTTTAAGAGATGTACGCAGTTTTTAAAGTCATGTGTGTGTGTGCTGCGTTATGAAACGGTCCCTGCAGTTGTCAGATGAGTAGAGTCCCACAATGTGCAGAGCACCATAATGACTTAGTGTCTTTGGTGCCTGATGTGCTGTACTGATGTGAGTCCACAGAGTCGGAGCCCTCTCCCTTTTATCGTAACGCCCGAGTTCTCGGTCTGTCTCCGTCTCTCAGATGCTCTCCTCAGTACGGGTACTGCTTCTGCTTCTTCCCGGCGAAACAGGACAGCCAGGTGCAGAGCAGCATGGCGGCGGCCGCGCCTGCTCCTGTGCAGTAGTACGCCCAGCCGATCTCACAAGAGCCTGCAGAAAACAGAGGATTCAGGAGAACATCTCTTCAGTCTTCATATTTTCTGCCCCCGCTCTCAGAAAAAACTCCAAAAACCCATGATTTAAATGAAATTTGGACAGATAAGCTTTTGGCCGATGAAGGAACCCATCACTGGATTTAGATTTAACAAGAATAAGTGTTGGAAGAGAACTTGCTCTAAATTTATAAACCACTTAAAAAAAAAAAAATCTAATATATCTACAATAATAATGATAATAATAAAAAAATTCCAGTATTTTTCTTTAATGAGATTAAATACATGGTAGGAGGATAGAAACTTGGATCCAAAGGATCCCTCATGTCTGGGATAATAAATTCAAGAGTTGTGCAAGTCATAATGATTCAATATGCATAATGTGTGCCATGTAATGAATACAGTGTTACTGAACATCTTTGGTCTTGCTTTAACCTTAACATGCGACTGTTAATGGTCTCAGCTGGTTAACATTTTGTTCAGCCTCTTACTACATTTCCCTTCTGCTTGTGAAAATTGTTAGAACAAATGCAGAGAACATAGTTTAAGCTCATTTGCAAACAGTCTGGTATGTGACAAACGCATGCTGGATTTTTTGGAAATATTTCGGAACGTTCACCAGTTGCACAAAATATCGAGTAGAACTTGCTCGTTGTTAAACATCAGGTTTTGTGCGAGCACCTGACCGAGGAAAGTTCAATCATCAAAGCTGAGTAGAAGGAGCGACAGGAAATGTTGCATAAACAAAGCAACTGTGGAAACCCAATCTGAACATTTAACCAAATTCTACTCCTTTTCTTTCATATTGTACACTTTTCTGTGTATCAGGGTGGCACAAATAGATGCAACTACCCCTTATTCTCAAAATGTGGTTCAAAGAGTAAGATGGACTATTGATGGTTTTATTTATGTTTGCCAATCATTAAATTAGACGCACATCCAGTATATGTGCTCTCTATTGGCATTCACAGTGATGAAGTTCTGACTACTCTCCTCATGATTAATAAAAGCGAGATGAATTAACAAAGGAAAAATTCAAATGTGGCAAACACATAATTTGTGTGAAATCTGCTGCTCACATGGGAGAAAATCATCTTGTCACAGCGCTAATGAGAGTGGGGTGAAACTGGAACAACTACAGTCTTAAACAAGCAAATTAAATTTTGCCGAAGCAGTGAATGGCACGGGGATGCAAACACTGTTGTGAACAATACTGAGCCAAGAGCCAGTTCTTTCAAAGAGGAAATCGCTAAATGAAAGCTAAATATCCAACATAATTATTTCTGATGACATGCTCTGAAATTTCTGTGATTATATTTAGTCATTATGAATTATACCCATCTGAGTAATGTGGAGATGGCTCATATAGACGCTGCAGCAAACAGCTGCTGACACGGTGGCAGCTGTAATGTGTGTGAAACAACAATTTCTCTGACAGGAACTTATCTGCTGGTGAATTGACACAGTTCTTATTACATGTAGCTGGTAAATACTAATTAACTTGTATGTCTTTGTTTCAAGGCAAGGTACGTTTAATTGTATAGCACACTTCATGTACAGGACAATTCAAGGTGCTTCACAGTAACAGAACTGGTTTTGTTGCTGATGTTGTTACAAAGGTAAGGTTTCCTTGATCCCTTGAGCTTGCATTCATTTGTTCTGAGTTATATGTTGCAAGAAAATCACAGTTTAGATTCTTTATATTTTGATTTCACTCTCACTCCAGTCCTTATACCTGACCATTTTCATCACAAAGAACTTAATAACAGCTTGTTGCCAAGACACATTACTTGTTACCATTATTTAAATAAAAATGCAAAACAATACACAGTTTGACATCAAGATAACGCCTTTAAAATGTCCTTCAAGAAGCCTGCAGAACAATTTCTGAGGAATACTTAAAGCAATTACAGTACAGAAATCTGGTTAGGTGTAGAGACGATAAATATGTGGTAAGAATTAGCGTCAGCCAGTTCCAAGATGAATATGGTAGGTCATGAGGTCAACTGCACTATTAGTTTTCTTTGAATAACAACACAAATAACCAGATGATTTTTCTCCTCATGATGCTTCAGTTAACAAAACAGACCTCTGGCTCAGAGACTGGTTGTGCCAGGGGGGGAGTTAATCAGTATGTGGATGCACTAAGGAAAAAAGAAAAGGCTTGTATAATCAGAATGGAAAATCCTGGAGCTGTCTTACCCTATAGTCTGCTGGCCAGTATTGTTTGCAAACTCTGCCTCTCCTTTATAACTTACGTCAATTCCAAAATGATGTTTTTTGCCTTGATATGTAGCAGCAGAGGTGATAATAGCTTACCAGTTTTTGGGTGAACTGAGCATGATAAAAAAACTCTTTCGTCATTGCTGGTCAGGCAGCTCAACTTTCCTTTTTTTTCCTTAAAGAAAATAGTCAAATCAGAATGGAGATTAAATGCATACCAGTTTCTCTAGGAAAAACCACGACAATGCATGTAGGCGGGCACATTCCAATTACAAAACTGGAGGTAAAATTATATTTTTGTGCCTGCTTTACATTTTATCATAAGATAAGACTCGTTCAGTCATGAAATGAGAATATCTTCCACATTTAGTGGAGCTTCGACGACTCAGCCACGTGAATGTGTTCCCCTTGTGCAAACCTTTCTTTGATTCATGACAAAAACAGCAGAATCTCTCAGAATCTGACAGTGGATACTTATGATCCACATTAAATGAACTCACTGGGTTTGATGGCTCCACTGACCATGCTAATATTTAAGAAAAAAAAACAAAAACCCTCATAACTGATTAGAAATTCAATTCTTAAATTCTTTTTTCATCTGAACACTTTGTGTTTCTCACTTGTGCCAAAGCTCAAAATATCACCTCTACTAAATCAGCCACACTCATGAAAAATTGAAAAATGAATTTTCCCGTCTTTGACAACAGAATGACACTAAATCACTTTTCTCTTCTTATGTTTGCTAATATTGTAAATCTCCATAAAATATTCAAATAAAGTAAAAAAATAAAAAATCAAGCACTATTTGATTAGAATCAAATGAAGGAGCAGCTGCAGAATGAATGGCTCTTCCACCTCCCTTGTGCCTGATAAAGTAGCACATTACTGTGTGTGAGATAGTCCTGATAATGCCAGCTGCATACAGAGCACAAATCGAGCTCCTAGTTATTCTCAGCACATATTTATAGCTATAAAACACTCACCAGCTACTGGAGGATCGGTTGACTTTTATCATGCATTCTAAACACATTGAAATCATGGCTCTAGTGTGTATGACACCATGAGAACCACGTGTCTGTGTTGGAAAAATAGGTGGCCATATATAAAGAAGATTTAATGGATTTTTATGCTCTGGGAGCAAAATGTATAAAAGAGGAATTTGTCTTTAATTCAGGCCTGTTCAGGGTCATGATGGAGCTTCCAGGCGGATATCTTACCCAGCTGAAACTGGTCTGAGCTGTTGTTACAGGTCTGTTGAATTTCCTCGCTGTCCCATCCCAATGGATAGAGTGCACAGCCGGACCCAATGAGCAGACCTGAGAACAAGATAAAGAAAAGCAATGAGGGAAGTGCAGCAACACAGCTCATCACGAGAGGTTGAGATATATCACAAAACATGGCCAGAGGCTGACAAGACGAAGCATGTGAGAAGAAACCTGCACCAAGGACAAACTCTCATCGACGAGCTGCTTGAGGAAGGTTGTTTTTGAGAGATCTTGCTGTTTTTGTCCTTTAATAAGTGAATAAATATGCAATGTGATGTGTTTTAGTTTACATTTTTCATCCTAATTCCCAGCAAGATGAGATAGATGGTTAAATCAAAAACTATCAAAAAGACAATAAGTCCTTGCCTGGTAAAAAAAAAAAAAGGACAAACTGGCAGAAAGGCAACTCTGGCCTGTCCCATCAGTTTAACCCCAAGCCAAACAACACTTTGTAAAATGACACGGGTTTTGATTTTACCACTTCATCACATTTTTACTGCAAAAAACAAAGGACTCCTATGCCAGCAGCTCGTAAAAATCCTGCAAAACGAGCAACGAACATATGCAAATAGCTCTGTAATTTTTCACACAGGCACGAGTGGAAAACACAAGCATTTTTGGTGCACAATAATTACTGTAAAACTCTGAAGAATCCTTGAGGGACTGCTTTGTCAGTGATTAAAGAGACTTATGACTGTGCTTAAAGCTGCTCACAGAGACAAGAGTAAAATCTAGTCAAGGCCATTACATTAAGGATTAATATCCTCAATATTTGCCTGTAGCCAGGTCTTGACAAGTTATTCCTTGGATATCAAGGACTGTGTTTTAAAATTTCCCTGTGGGGGCCCCTGGTAGGTGGCTCCACCATCACATTAGCTTAATCCCCTCTGATGCTTCTGCCCCACTATCAGTTTTGGGATGCGAGGATGGCAGGAGAGGAAAAAAAGGAGGGAAAGAAAGCACTGCCTTCCAACGTGATTAGCTCTGCCATCCAGGGCTGCCTTATTACATCTAGACCTGATAACAAGCAGGAATTAATCCAAATGCTAATGGAGATGGGATGGACAAACTGGCTAACATCTGAGGTGGAGTGGAAAAACTGTAAAAGACATCTGTGTTTCCTCCTGTCGCAGCCAAAAGGACAGCGAATGTCACCGGTGCAGTTCAGTGAGAAAAACAGTCTGGCTGACTGGGGAACTGCTGGTAGAAAATCAATTCAGTGAAACTCTGGCATGTTGATGAGAATGAGGGGGTATAAAAAAAAAAGACTCTGGCCAAGTCTGTGTCATTATAGCTGAGGTTCAGAGGGGATTCGAGGATTTTCACATATATAACGAATCAACCATTTCTCCCCCAAGACCCTTAAGAGAATTTCAGCCGAGTTTCTTCATCCAACCTAAAAAAAATGACCACCTTTACCGAAGCAGTACAATAAAAGCAAAACAGGAGCAGAGCATCTAAATGTTTGTTTGAGCAGTCACCATGATACCCTGATGAACTTAAAACACCCCTCTATTCTGCAAGGTACAAAAATGCATTTAAGAGTATTTGCACAAATGTACGTAGTCATCTCTCAGTTATATAATTCTATCAAATGTGTTTTGATTCAAATTTGTAGCAGTTAATACTGTAAAGCATGCCAGCATGATAATGTATTCATGATTAATATTAAACAAAATTTAAAATTCTCTTTCAAGTGTAAGGCTGAGATACAGCAACACATAATCAAATTGAGTTTCTTTGCAGCAAAATGGAGTGATAAGAAAGTAAAAATAGGGCTTTGTTCCGAAATGATGTTGCTATTTTATTCATCAACGTGAAATATTTCCATTGAAAAAAACAACTTAATTCACGGGGATCAACTTTGATCGACTTTACATTAATCCTAAAAACAATGACAACCATTAGACTACTCTGCTCTGCTGCACTGAGAAGAATGGAAAAAAAGACTTTGGTGCATAGTTTCCACATCAGGTCAGATTATGATGTTGACACTGAATCCTGAACTCCTCCTGAAGACTACAGACAAGTGGGGAATTCTCCTCGCAACAAAGACAGGTTGATTTCCATTGTGTAACCACTGAGAATCAGAAAAGGTTTTACTGGATACTATCCTCATGGCCTGTTATTTCTCAAGTAAAAATCACTGAACCTGCAACATTTAAGTGGTTGAAATCAAAGCGAGCGCACATTTAACCCTGACATCATTAAGGCAGATACTGCATTACACAAATCACTGTGGGGGCAGATGAATATAAATATGAACATAGCACTAAAGTGTTATTCAGGTCTGTATCAAATGTGGTCCCACGTTTTCTTATGGCTTTTATCTATTTGATTTATTTATTTTTCCCAAGATAGTTAATTCCATCAAAATCCCATCCTCCACGCTCACTATGTGGGTTATTGAAAACCGGAGGTAGGAAGGCTTGAGACTTGGATGAGGGGGAAAAAAAAGATTAAAAGAGAAAGACATTTTATAACATAATGTTTCTGGGCCAAGCTGTTTAAAACATATGGCGCCATCAGAGGCGACTGCTGTACCTTCAGGCTCTGATTCTGCATGCATACTGCTGTAGACAGATACTTCCTGTCTTTCTTATTACCCAAGATGACAGCAATATGCCCTGATTTGCACGAATAATCGGGTGGAGATGCATGACATTAAGTGTGCGGATGACAGCTACTGCAGCACTTAACCCTAGAAGTTTATGACCTCCAATTACAGACACCAACTAAACAAAAGAATGTTCCTCCCCCCTGAATCATCCACATTTCAAACTAAGAGAACTGCATGAAAACATGTTACAGGTTGTAGACAATATTTGCTTAAATCATACTGAATAGCTGAAAACTATGACATACTGAACTGTTTCGTTGGTCTGTTATTCATAGATTTTTGGTCGAGGATTTTTACTGGGGTTCTGAAATCAGTGATACATGATGCATTGGATCTCAGATTATAAGGCAAGCAAAATGATTAATTATGTATAAACGGGTCTAAAACAATGCATTGTCTTGAACTAGTCAACCACATCAAGTTGTGTATCTGACAACAAGCTAACCAACCTTACTGAGTTCATTACAGAAATGCATCTTCACTGGATGACAAAAATTTCAGAACTCCTGCAGCTTACATACTCAAAAGGAAGACTGAAATAAAAAAGAAATGTATCAATTTTGTAGAGAGCAAAGCTGAAAAGCAGGACCACCAACATCGCACCAGCTCAGAATCTTGTACCACATTATTTATTGGACTGTATGCACATGTAGGGAGTTACAAACTATGAATTCATTACACTGTGGAAGTCAGAGTGCTGTAAACCAACTCTGAGAACCAAATCAGAAAACATAACACGTAGGCTCATTGGAGTGGTTTTGTAACTGCCATGGAGATTTTAATACACTTGTTGAGTGTTTAAAGTATTCATATTTGGCTGCATGATTAACAACACATATTCTTTTTATCACATGACAAAGATACTAAACCAGACTTGAAATCTTCGTCTTCCCTATACGTCAAATGACTTTTTCTTTCAATCGATTTCAAAAACTAAATTCTGTCTCTTTTAGTACTTCCTGTTCAAGTCTTCTATGAATTTTCTTTGATTTTCCAAAAGCACATGTGGGAAGTTTTCTGTTTCAGAAGACACGAACAACTTCATTTTGCTCCGAGCAGATGGTCGTCTCATGATGAAATTGTTGCAAGACTCCACTGGGCTGCCATAAGGAAAGTTGGTGGAATTCAGCAGAGGACTGTTTCAGGGGCCATGCAGCAGCTACACAGCACTGCAGAGCAGACGGACGGGGGTAAAAAAAAAAAAAAAAAGACAATGAGAGAAATATGCCATCACCAACCACATCCCAAAGAATTTCTAAGGAATCCGAAGAACTAATTTTCCTTTAGCGGCACCAATCACGATCTCAGTTACAAGATTATCTGCCATCAGTTCAAAATATTGATCTGTCAGGACCTGTTTTCTCACTTTGCTGTTTTTTTTGTTTGTTTTTTGCCAATTATCCTTGTTTAACCATTTTGGAGTTTTATTTCAGTTGTCATGGTAACCAGCTGATGTTTTACAGAGTTTAGTGGAGAAGGAAGTGAAGAGGAAGAGAAAAGGGACAGAATATAAGAGCCCATGTAGCTTATTCACAGATCAAGTTGCTATTGATCTCCAAGTGGTCATTATCAGAGTGACTATCTCAGGCCTAATAGCTCCAATGAAAGGCTACTTGTATGAACTGGGAAAGAGCTGTGTTAAAAAGACTTAACCCAATACAATCAGTCCCCTGTATCAGAGTTCAGATCCGTGATTCTGTTCTAATATAGTGATCTTTATTCCGTCTCTCCTTGCCTCACATTTCATCATTGTAGTCGAGCTCGGTTTTGAAAGTGGATTTTTGCTGCTTTAAAGGCACCCAGAGAAGAGTTTTATTCTACTATTGGTCCCCATTCTTTTCTCTCTTTTTTTTTTGTCAAAGCTTTTTACCTGAAAGAGAAACTGTCCTCCTCCCTATCTCCACCTATTCCTGATAGCTGAGTCTCTGCTACCTCCTATCATATCCTCTTCCTTCTT
>JAOXYM010000009.1:9753816-9814104 GCA_028567055.1 Leptatherina wallacei
AAACTATATATATACACACATATATATATATATATATATATATATATATATATATATATATATATATATATATATACCACTTATTCCATTTCAGGGTCGTGGGAAGCTGGAGCCAGCCACAACACCAAAGGGTAGCCGGAATCGGTATATTTTCATGGGCAAATTTTGTTACTTATAGACACATAAGCTTGGTGCTTCCTCTTCTTAATGCTCAACTGAGGTAAGTGGATGTTGACGGTGGGTTTGTGTTTACAATTCATAAATTAAAGTTCTTTCAACCTTCTCATGTGATTATGAAAAACAGCAAAAAATTATTGTATTGGCTGTGTAGTGAACTTTCAAGACATGGCCCATTAGCATATGTTTTTCTATTTGGATGCCAGTGTTGATTTTAACTTGTGGCAAAGCTTGTAAAACAAAACCAAATAAAAACTGTAGTTTTAGTTCCTAAAACTAGCCAAACAGCAAGTAAAATTATAAAATATTGGTAGCCAAAAAGAAGCATGTGCCAGTACTCCACACACTGAAACATACAGCAAAGTGGTACAGAGGGCATCTAAGTGTGACAGCGATTCCTGATCAAGCTTTCTTACAGGATGATTGGGACAAAGTACATGTTGGGTGTGTGTGTTTGATAAAGAAAAACCTTTTAATATTCATCTGCATTGAAAGGTTATGGAGAAGCTCAAGTAGCTCTTCTTTCATCACATGTTCTTATCGTGACATTTGAGAGCCCTTAAGGAAGAAAGAACAGCAGAAATGAGAGCACATTATGTAACATGTCACATTATCTGTGAGCAATACAATGAAGGAATAGGAGGGAGAGAACGAGATCAGTGTGCCCAGGACACGCTCAAAGCATTTTGTATGCTATTGAACTGGTACAGTATTGTGATCCTGTAATCATTTAATATCTGGTTCATCCTGTCTGCTCAAGGAAAAAAAGACATTTCTGGCTCAGTGACTCCTTAGATTGAAAACAAATAGATGTCAAGAAACTTGATAAGATCATCATCATGCTTTTTTAATGTTGCCATTCAATTCACTTCAATTCAATTCAATGAAATTCAATTCAGCTTTATTTGTATAGTGCCAATTCATGACAATGTCATCTCTGGGCACATCAGTTTGAGCCAATCTGATTGTCATACATTGATTCATACAAGCCAATTCATAACAACTAGCCTAGCTAAGGAAACCAACAGACTGCATCGAATCTTGTCTTCGATCCAATCCCCATCCGGAGCATGCTAGAGGCTACGGTGGAAAGGAAAAACTACCTTTTAACAGGAAGGAAAAAACCTCCAGCAAAACCCAGCTCAGGGAGGGCGGCCATCTGCCTCGACCGGTTGGGGTGGACAGGACAGAAAGAGAAGACTGATAAACTGAAGCACATTAGATAAAGAGATACAGTCTCCTGCTGAAGCCTGGTCTTCATAAGAAGTCCTATGGAACCAACATAAAACCACGAATTAAACAGAGACATATCAGTGTTACTTGTTTAATTCACTTTGACGTGTTGTGTGGTAAAACATGATGGAATATACTGCAACCCTTGACTTTTTCCCAAGCCAACACTATGTTTTGTTTCTTGGTTAGACCACTGGCCCAAAGTGATGACTTGATGCTTGTTTTGACTGGCTCATTCATTAAAATGCTGGCTTTGATAAAAAAAAATCCCCCCCAAAAAAGTCAATGTTAAGTCTTTAAATCCCTTTTTAAACTCAATCTAAAACAAAATCTAAAAGCATAAAACTACCTGAAAATGCAACCTGGCAAAAACCCAAAGGGCTGAGCACTCACATGTGGACTAATGGATCAGATTATATAAGTTGTTTGAGAAAATACAGAAGACACACACAATTATGTAAAAAGCATCCAGGGATTTCCTTTTCCTGCACAGGAAAATGGGATAAACTATGATGCAATGCATAACGAACAATGGAGCAGTCATTCATCCCGATGTTTTTTGAATAAAATGAGAACTTTTAACAGGATTGTCTGCTTGCCAAGTTTCTTTTTCCTTTTTTTGTGTAACCGTGCCTTGCAAAATTCTGCCTCTTACAAACACATGGCTTCAATCAAGCAGCAAGCATTCATGCCTTTAAGAGTCAGTGGATCATATGATCCACAGTTTATGGCAGAGGCACAAGGACAAATGAAAATCAATAGCAACATAAGTCCTTCTGAGACTGGAGTTTCACAAGATGATTCAAATTTAAAAAATATAAAAAACCTGATTGGAAACAAACACACAATTAAACCTGTGTTTCTATTCATGCTGGAGAAAAGGCAAAGTATATTTGGGGGTTAGAGTATGTGATTCATTCATTTGATTCCACTGAATGCCAACAATGATTTCAAGATTAATGTAAGTTACAGTTATAACTTGAGCTCAAACAGACCATTTCCCCCAATTATGGTCTTTGTTCCATACAAGTATGGGAGAGGAACAGATTTATGAATACAAGTTTTGCCAACACTACAATATGCAACATGTTGTCCATTTCTCCTTGTTAAAGTTGACTGTCTTTTAGTTGACATAATATGTCACAAACCAAAGCAACGTATAGATATTTTAACAGGAAAATGATGAATATCCTGCTTCATAACTGTACATTTCTAAAGATTACCTTTAGTTTTTTTCACAAATTATACAAATCTGATGTTTATTCTCTGTTGCTATACGTTTCTTCTTCTCCTCGGTTTTGTGTGCACTGGCTTCTGCTCTTATTTCTGGATTGAAGTCTAAGGTGGGAATTGAGGAGTATTTGAAGAGCACCTCAGACAGTTTGAGTCCATCTGAACGTATCACGTTAGGAGTAACTCAACTCCTGGCAGGATTCTGTGAATGTGTCAGTCTGACATTGACTAATTCAATCTATTATGATTTTAGTTGGGCTGACATGTTTGTACATGTATCTACACATATATTTTAAAAGTTTTTTGGACTCTAGTAACCTTTAATTAACCGTAGCTCAACAGGAAATGGGGTCAGAGAGAGTAGTGAATGACATGCAACAAAGGGCCCCAGGCTGGGACTTGAACCTGGGGTGGCAGTGCCAAGGAGCAGCAGTTTCTGCACATGAACCAGCCACCAAACCGGTTGAGCCACACACCACCCCATGTATCTAAATATTTCTTTAATGTCACATTAAGATGCTGACTGTTTTCAGGGTCAGATATGTCAGCATGCTACAGGCACATTGTAAACTAAAACCCTACTTAAGTAAACTAAATTGACAAATATATTTTCCCTTGGAAATCAGCAATTTTCAGCTGGGTACTGTTATGCTGAGCTACTTCGAACAACGAAACTCTCGATATAACCTGATGTTATTCAATGATATTGGAGCAGAACGATTAGAATTATCTAGGAGCACAAGTTTTGTTAGTCAAGCAGTAATCCTTCCAGAGTACTGAGGCCTATGAATCAGTTACTCTTGGACATTCCCCAATCCAGACTACCAAAGGTGCAGGTGATGGAGCCTTTTCAGTGATTCTTCATCTCTGGAAGAGTTTTACTTAAAGCTAAATTCTTCTTGCTGTTTTTACACCTGGTTTAATAGCATATCTTGGCTTTTATCGTGCGTGCGCCATTCTTATTTATTTTACTCTTTTATTGGATTATCTACTGTTTATTTGAACTCATACTACAACTTTTTACAGATAATAAATGGTATTTGTTCAGCTTGTGCTTCACTGTGACTGTTTTACATATTCTATAGAAATAAACTTCGACTATAGATAACTGTTAGCTTGACATGGCCTTAAGGAGAAAAAACTTGAATGCAAAGGGAAAACAAGCTGATTTGTAAATATAGTAATAAAAAGTACCCGGAGCGATGATGAAATATAGAAGAGGAAGAAAACAAAAGTGAGAAAAGTAAGTGATGGTCTCTTACGGCCAGCTCCTGGGGTCTGTACTACTATAAAAGGGTTAAATCATGACCACGTGTCAGACTGTGATTAAAATGATTAGTAATCTCCCCTCATTTATACAAATGACTTCCCAACCACAGCTTGTATCAGTTAATACAGCTTTATAAAGTTCCATCAGTATTCAGGAACATGACAGTCTCCTCAGAAGCTTAAAATGAGAGATCAAATTTAGTTGCGCGACACTGATGATGTATTAAAGATCCGCTTTATACAATGAAACTGAGAAATTTCACAGCAAGATTAAGTCTATTTCATTATACAGCTCTAAAGGAAGCAGAAATGTCTTGTGTCCACAAATGCTTATCTAACAAATTCATCTATAAAACATACCTTTACTGAATCAATTTCAGTGCCTCTGGCTCTGAAAGCGACTTGTCCTGCTCACATATAAATGAACTACCCCAAATCGTTGCCAACTACATGTTCGAACTTGATTTTTAGTTATGATTTTTTTTTATGTCTTGAATGTTGATTACAACTACAGCTCTGTTATGGCAGCCTCACGGTGACTAAATAGCCTGCCAAAAGCTGTTGAGAATGTACCACTGCACATTTCAGAGGTAGTCAGTGTGATTGATTGAGCCATAAAGAGTTTGTCTGTAGGGCTAACAGGACTCGGATAAAAGATTAAGAGTGTGGTGAGTGCTGATTAATGTTAGAAGATATAACCTCTGGCCAGTGGTGCTGAAAGATTTATATAAACAAGATCTCAGCAGCAAAATATATCTACACTCAATTGGAGTGATTGGAAGTCAGTGAGGATGAAACAATCACATGGTATCCCCCAAGACATGAGCTAAATCAAAACACAATTGTCACAATGCCATAACGGGACAAACGAGAGTATTAACTGACGAATGAAGCAGCACAGGACATGAGCTGCAAAATAAACCCGAGTAAAGCATTAATCTGAACAGCAACAACCTCAATGTCAATTTTTTTCTCTAAATAAAAAGTAATGTGATAACGGCCAAAGAAAGAGAGAGAGAGAGAAAAAAGTTCTCCTCTGCATATTTATACAGGACCTTGTCTGTGTCAAGCCCTGCCCCACCCCCTGGACTTTGCCTGCGTGATTAGTATTCAGTGAATTCATTAAGACACAATCGCCGGTGTCTGGGAACATGGGAATTCTTGATGGAGGAGAGGTTGAGTTCAGCCCCCCGTGTAAGTCCCGGCAGAGAAACTGCCCCTTCCCCCAAACCTGAAGGTCACTCTGTCCTTACTCTGCTACTGATCTGATGATCAGACACACAGCGGCTGAGGAGGGAGAGGGGGAGAGGGGGTGTGTTAGTGTTAAGATCTTATTTTCACATTGCCAGCATTAACAGATCTGCACTGACTGTGCCAGACAAAAAAAAAAAAGATAAACGTGAGTCTGACTTTCAGGTTGATTGTCCCCAAAGCAATCACCCATAATTCATCACCGAGGAGGGAGGGTTGTTGTTCACTGTTGTAATAAAGTATTTCTCCATATAAGCTCTATACAAACGAAAACAAGATCATGCACTGTAACCTGCTGACCCCATCAGCATCTTTTAAAATCAGCCTTGAAACGAATGAGCAGCAGAAACCAGAGGGACACCGGGTACACAAACTTTTCCGGCTGCTCCTCCGGTTCATACATTTTGGAGAAGCGCTTTGGTTGCATCCCAGCAACTCGGTGATGAATCATTCCTCAGGGAAGCACTTACACACTTCAGCCAGTTTAATAAAAAACACCAAAAACCTGTCCCGCATGAGAGCGTTGCAATAATAAATCACAAGCGGTGCATATACAGCAATGCTGCAGGAATCTAGTAAAGTTGGGCTTTGCTCTCCACTTACTACTGGACTGTCAGTCTTGCGTGTTTCTTTCATCCTGCTGTTGAGTTGTGTGCTCACTTTGACATGTTGCATCTCTTTGTCAACACGTCCTATCTCTAAAAATAAATTCAAGTTGCAAAGGAATTATCAAACAGGTGCACAAACATTTCCCCATGTCTACATTCATGCCTCTGTTTCACAACAAGTGGTCTCTTGAAGGCTGCAGTAAAGATTTTAAGCCTGTGCTAATTTCAGAGTGTTAGCGGTAAAAATTAATTACCACTAAGAACAACATCCTGAGAGAAATCTGTGCTGTATCTTGAAGCTTCTTCCTGCTTTTCTACACCATGGTGAGGAAGAGTTTCTTTGATCCTTCACTGTTTCTCACTGAATCAAAGAGAAGAGGAAAGCAGAGGCAGGACATAAGAACGGGGTTTTCTCATGAGGGAAACCAGAGCAGAGGAAAATGAGGTGAACCGTCATGAAAAGAAAAGCAGAAACCCTCCAGCAGCTGCTGCACCCCTCACAGGAAACTAAGCTGCTGAAGCAAGTGTCAAACAAAACAAATTGCTAAAGCCTTCTGACACATCCCGCCGTCTGAGTTGTCATAACAAGAGTGGAAATTAAGTCGCCAAAGACAGGGGATGCCAAGAACAGATCATCAAAAATAATGCTGACTTTGATGGTGGTGTTGAGGTGTAAGTATGAGCGTGCTAACGAGGCATCGGTTCAAATTAAGGAATCCATTTGTATTCACACTTTACGGCCCCCTCATCCAATACAGGTTGGAGATTCTTCTGTGCACCATGCGCAGTTTTTGTCATGGAGCCAAAGCTAAAATTGTCTCCCTCTCAGCAGGCAGCAGAGTGTTCTCTCACAAAAGATGCTTCCAGCCCCCCCTTTCTGAAGGCATGGCAGACACACAGGCATGAATGGGACATGAGTGAGTCAATAAACATATTGAGGCCGAGCACTTTCATTTAGGGAGGAGGGAGTACTTCAAAGTTAAGCCTACGGGATCAGGAGAGAATAAAAGGAATAAAGAGGAATCTGTGGCGGGTGAAAATGCATTTCAAGATTAAAAGACACTGACACCGCACCCACAATAGCAACAATAAATAAAAGTGTAAAGCACTGTAGTTCATGCAAAAGAAGGAGAGAAGCCAACATCTAAATTGCACTGAAGATGTTTACATTGGAGTATGAGTTCTAGCTTTGCTTAGAAAAAAGATTCTGTAAAATCTCTTTCAAAAGTGCTCAAACTGCAGAAAAGCAGAGGGTAAGAACTATCACTCACACAAGAACGTAATGAGAAATAAATAAAAAAGTTTAAAAAAAACCCACAGTTGACGTAAGAGATGTATTCCATTGGAAACTATAACAAAGAAAGCAGTATGTTCCTGTGAGTGCGTGTGTGACTAAGATCAGGAGCATGTTGGAAAGGTTTAAGGTAGCGTATAGCAGCAATGGGATTAGTGGTACCCGGAGGGCGCAGATGGCACTGAAATCCTTCGAGCCATTCTGAAAAGGTCACTCAAAATACAAGAGTACCACCCACACCTACCCAACCACCCATTGACTCTTACTAACGGACTCCTCCGTCTGGTTTCCACTCTGACTTTTAGTCCTTCGACAATCCTCTTAACAATGCTCCACATTCATTCTTTTCAAGGATGGAACAGAGAGGGGAACACATCTGCCTTTAGAATGTCAAACAACAGTGGATTTGACTCACAGCGCCACTGATGAGATCATGGCAAAAAGGCTGAATTCAACGAGAAGCGTGTGATGCCTTGGAGTAAAAGAGATTTTTATCAGATATTCAAATAAGAAAGGATGTAAGAGATGGAGATGAAAACTAAGGCATGAAAAGACATCAGTTTTCTCCCAGAGAGAGAGAGAGAGAGAGAGAGAGAGAGATGAACTGTTGCACACTTGTTAATGCAGTCTGAAGGCCATTTTTGACCCTTTCCATTCATATAAGCTCTTTCATTTGTCTCTGTCATGCAGCATACACTCATGTTGCATTTGCTGTTTGAATTGTAGCATGGAGAATGCCCCGTGCCTCCCCGGTCTTGTTTTGCTATACTGCTGTGTATGTTTACTTCCTGTTACCATACGGCCTCATCCTCCCCAGGCGCTGGCTCCTCCACATACACCATATGGCAAGGCCAATGAGGCAGGCAGCACTGTGCAAGGCAATGTCTCCATTCTGGATGATTATTTTTCCCAACTATCATTTCCAATTATTCTTGCCATTTGATATGTAATATAGCCATAGATGAGCAAACAAGGATAAAAAGGATGAGAATGTGTATAAACTTGCTGGAAGACTTGCTTGGGAATGTTTGTAGGTAGTATGAATTAATGCATTTTATTCAAAGTCTCAGTACGCTCTTAGGACCTCTATTTCGATGTCACTGCATTCTGAGGGCCTCAGCTTCACATATTCATCCTTACATGAAGCTGAGGCACTTAGACAGCCTCAAGGCAATCATGCCAGCTCAGACCCAACTACATTTACCTTTAACATGTGTGGATTTTTGAAGTTTTCTCAATGGACTGGCATGTAAAACGGTAGGATGTTTTATCTGGTACACAATCAGCACTTTAGGGAAAGATTACATGATCATGAAATGTTGATAAATCATTAAATTACAGAGCTACCAAACCTTTCCACGCCTTGATTTTCCCAAACGTGATGAGCTTAAGCACTTTATTGCTATATACAAACTATATTGCACACCTGAGCCGAATGAAAAAGGACAATGAGAAAGCCTGTTGGATGTTTGAAATTGCAATGACGGCAACCATACTCCTCATTATAGACCCCTTTATCAAGCAAATGGAAATATAGAAAGCATCAAACAGCAGTGTTCTACACAACACTGGGTAAATGTATCTGTTGTGCCAGTATATGTGCTATCATGAAAAAACATTGCCACTATGCTTTATTTGATATGTTGTCTAATACTAAGTGGAAGGCAGATATTGCGTGTGTCACCTGTTTGTCTGTCAGAAGCCATGATGACCTTTGCTCTTAACAGAAAGAAATCACTTCACCGGATTGATGATGTCTGAAAAGGGCTTGACACTTGTCAACCTTCCAAAACACACCTTATAAAAAGTGCACATTGCATCAGAAAATAAAACAAGCGTCTCATAAAAAGGGGACAAAACAATATACCAACCTTCTTATGATTTGCCCTCTACTGAAACACGATGTTGGAAGTGCAACACAGATAACGTCACCAGTGTCATTCTGAGCCGAAAGATTAAAGAAAATTGGAAGCAGAAAACAAAAATGGCTGGTTTGAGGTTATCATCACATTATTTGAGGGTTTAGGTTATCATTACAAGCCTTCTCACTCTGCTACTATATAAATTGTAAACTGACAGCCAAAAGCTGGCAACCAATCAATGAAAAATGGGGATGATGATAGACAACGTGATTCAGTGCTCTTTATATTCCTTAACCTGCTGAAGAGCTAATTCATCTGGGTGCTTTAGTGCCAGTCTGTATTTGCATGCTCATATTGTTCAAAGCTGAAAATGCTGACTGTAACTGCTTTATATTTCTTCCAGTTTGAAGATGAGTTGGAAATCTGATTGAAGAGCTAATGTCAGCCAAGTCAACAGAGAGCTCATCCAGTCAGGTGCAGAGAGACTTTATAATGATATACATGAGTGAAGGCGCGCACTGTCAGTCGGCTCATGTACAGCGTGGTTGAAATTCTTGCCAGGCCACAGTGAGCAAAGTGAAAGTTGCGGCTTGGCAGCAGAAGCGAGCAATTCATTTCAAAACACAGAAATTACAAGGTGGACTGCAACAATATTTTTGGTCAGTGCATATTGGACTACTGGACTGGAATTGCTGCACATCACAGTGAGAACAACGACACATTAACTTGCCCTTTGGCTTCTCCCCAGTTAATACCCTTTAGTTCATTCTGACAAATAACTTTGTCCCGTTTTGGCACCAGCGGTGTAACAATGAAACCAGCCTGCCAAAGGAAGCATAAAACATACTCTGGAAAGAACGCTGCAAATAGATTAACCCCACCCTGCTGGCCAGACAGGGACGTGGACTATGTGTGAGAATGTGAAGATGAAACATTTGTACCCTGTAATTACACTTCATGCAGTCTCAGCTGGACACACAGTTTAGTTGGAAAGGTGTTACTGCAATCGGCATCATGGTAACAAGACAATGAAATGATTTCTCTCCTCATTTTGAGCGGAATTGTTCAACAGTCCACCTATGAATCAAAGTGGGGGGGAAAAAAGCGAAATTATGACTTTTTAATTAATTCAGTCTGTCTGAGATTCTCCCCTGAGCTCTTACGGTTTGCAGTGTGAAGACGTGTGGTGTGATGGAGAGTCAGCACCACCCCTGACATCTGCGACAGATTACATGTTGTAATGTGCCCGTGATAAATGTGTGAACACGAGGCGGTGATGAATTTAACACAGTTTCCCTGTGGAACATGGACCTTTCATTGCATGTCTTATTACTGTCTCTTCCTCATGATGGCTTAATTGATCCTTATGGGCCAACAAATGAAAACCTGCTCCACCTTTCCAAAATATATGATACTCAAGAGGAAAGGAGGGGACAACCACCACAACTGTCTAAACTCAGCTTGCCCCTTGTTAAACATTTAATTACAGCACTATAAGGCACTGAGACTCTGAGATTGAACAGTTGCTGGTCCATAAAGGAGGATGCAACATTTTATCACCTAAGTTCATTTTCATTGGAAATAAATTTGTTTTTCCATCGTATAGACAGGATAAATATACAGCCACTGGTCTGATTGGCATCTCCTGCTGCCAGGGCTGCGGTGCGTGCTAAACTGCGCGCCTTCATGGATGACTTCAGAGGAGAAATGCAAAGCACAGAAGAACAGCACTCCTTTCTACCCACAGAGGTTGACCATGGCATATGTTGCTGATTATTATTCCCCGTGTCTGCTTGTTTTCCACTGTATTTATAGCAGGGGAAACTTGATTTAGATCTGCTCCATCTGGTGATTTGCTGTAGGGATGGGTGCCACATCTTCCACCCTTCAGTGTTAACACCCCTCCTCCCTCTGTTTCTGCTTACTGGCTTTTATTTAAAGAAGATGGTAAGTGAGATAGCAGGGCGTCGCTCCTCTCTCTCCGTCTTTCTTTCTGACACCAGCTGCTGCTGCACAGTTTATGATGCTAGCTGAGAGGAAATGTGGAGGGAGGTAAAAAATCCCTCCCACTTTCTCTGGTGGTATGTAAAGATTCCACAGGCGGCCTCCAGAGCCCCTTTCCCTCCCCCAGCCAGGGATCCCATCAACCTTCAGCAGCCCCTGAAAAGGGAGAGGGGAAGCAACAGAGGTAAAGGAGCTAAGATCTGAAGCTTAGAGGAAGAAGACGCATATTAAATACCATCCTTACCCCCTGACTTCAGTGAGTGAGTCTGTTTACCTCGATATAAAAACATGCTGCAGGGTTTTTAAGGTTAAAAAATGTAGGTGTCAATTTCTTTCATGTTTATGCAATTCCACAGGAGGCAGAGCTGCTTAAAGATGATATTCTGATCTAATGAAACATCTCCAAATGCTGACATCCAGGCAGCAACATCAAGAAGAAGAAGAGCAAAATATAGTTTTCTGTGCATCTGACCATTTCAGCTGCTCAGACATAAGTCCATTTCCACTATAATTACATCTTTGAGGAGATTATAATACCTCTTAATGGGAGGGAGAGCCATTGCAATGGTCAACGGGTAATGTGATTGTCTACCCATGATTGACACTGGTTTCAAATCTTTCTTTAAATGGTCTTATTTCATTACTCTCAAATGTATCCTTTTCTCAGTGAGATGGTGCAGAGAGAAGTCGAGGGGAGATGAAGAAGGGATGGTTCAAGATGAGCTGCTATCTCAAATTTCCCATTTCATGGGTTATTTTTTCTGCTGGGGAAAAAAAAAAGGTAATTTCTAATCAGACGATCAGTCAGCATCTGGCTGCAGCTGAAACAGGCTGCCTGAGTCTTTTACAGCAAGTGTTGAGGCACAGAGTTTGTTTAAGCTGTATTTGACTTCCACTAGAATGGAACAAACAGAGCTCTGCCTTCAGCAGCTTTGTTGGGGACAAGTCATTCGTTTTGCCACAATTGCAAGACTTTCTGAGTGTACTTGCCAGAGTAAACAGCTCACCATACGGCTGACTGTCTGTCTTTTGCTGTTTGGCTGATCTTTAATCTGGGCAAGAAACAACAGTGAGATTATGTTCAGTCTTCTCTCAAAAAATGGAAAGCACAAATGCCTATGATCAGCTTCTTCAAGGACAAAAAAAACCCTGATGATTCAGTTAGAAACTCAAAGATGAACAGTTTTATTGAATTTAGGTTAACTCCATGTAAATTGATGCAGCTGGTGCTTTCTACAGATTGTGAGTTACACAAAGCATTGGAAGCAGACTGCAAATACTGTTCAATGACTGTGTTGTGTGTAAAAAATAAAATAACTTGTAAACAGTTCCTTGTCTTCTTTCAAGTCGTTGCCTAATGGTGAGCAAACACACCGATGGGGGGAGCATCTTCCACCATGTGTCTCTATAAATGCCTGTTTGCTCTAAGAAGTCAACATGACAATATGACTGAAATTAACAGGAAGAAAACAAAATGATTAATGCTGTTTTCGCGCTAAAGTGCGTGTGTGATGTGTGAGCAGCTTCCGAAGGAAACTGGAGGCAGACATGCTAACAGGAAACGGCATAAACAGACCAGCTACCAAAGCTTCCAGTGCTATTTGCTCACTGTCACCTCAGTGTGTGAGCACGGTCACGCCTACTTGTTTCTACTGGACGAGGCTGGGGGCTCCCCACAGGGAAAAAGACCATCTTCTCTGATTTTCTCATCCATGCTGTCCAAGAGAGCGTGGGGGGAACAGGCCACTGGTGACCGGATGAAAGCTTGAGGGTTCAGCATCCCCTCATAACTCTGCATATGCAAGCACAGCAGGACAGGCATGACGCTGGTTTCTGCTTGTAGCCTGTCTTTAAGACGAATGAGGCAGTGGCAATGGGTCTAGGGCCCCTGGGCTCCCTGCAGGTACCTCACTATTAAGGCTGGTAGATTAGCTCTGGATCACAGTTGACACGCCACAACAGAAAGCAATTGGCTGGTAGAGAGTGGAGTGTTCCTCCATATCCCTGAGTTGAGCAGCCACCATTTGATTCAGTAGAAAAGTGCATAACTATTCTATTCAGTATTATGACGGATATATTTTCTTTATTTCTGGTTTTAAAAAAATCAGTTATTCAACAAACAATGGAAATCTAATCCTCTACATTATATGATGAGGATTTGATCATATTCGGAATCCAGGGAAACAAGCTGTTGGTTGGACCACAAGAAATCTGAAGCCAATGCCTCCCCCATCTTCTCTCACAATAAATGTATTTATCAATACTGATCAGGAATTATCCATGTTAAGCTTCGTCATTTGTGCTGTTTAGTCCATTAGTCAACAATGATAACAGATTGTTCTCCCTTGTGTTTTATATCATCAGTGAGAGCCCACATTAGCAGCTGCTCAACTGACAGCAGCCCATTTTCCCCACGTTCCCTCCACCACCCCCACCTATTACTTCTCCCCTGAAGATATACAGCCGACCATATACATGCCAATGAATCACAGGGCTGCTTTGCACACATCACGTTGCCCTTGGTTAGGTGTTACTTCTCAAGCTCAAGGTCTAACAAAGGGGTAATTATCGCAAGGGGCTGAGACAGAGGATGTTGTGTTAAGCCAAGGTGTGAATGGGGCTCCTTAATTGCCAGACACATGGTAAAGGATCAGTCATTTGGTGCATTTTTAAAGACAAACGGGCAAGGTCGATGGCTGGGTGTCGGAAAGAAATCAAAAAGGTGCACATGGGGACTGCAGATTGTGATGTATGGAAATGAAAGAGGGGGAATTGAAACAGAAAATGTTCAAATGTTGCACCCAAAGTGTCAAACAAATGGTGTCTTGTCACAGATCCATAAGTCCTACAGATGCTGATGGACCTGGTACCTGCTCATGTCTCCATCCTCCATTTTTCTCACAATTTCTATTTGCCTCCTGTGTGACTAGCCACAGGGCTCATCGAGAGGGGGTAGAGTGAAAGCAAAGAAGCTCAGAGCAAGGACACTAGTGAGCTCCCAGCTGACAGATCTGAGCTTTGATCATGATTACAGGTTGTTGTGGTTCAGGGCAGGTGTCTTCCTGACTCTGCAACACCCTGCTGATGCCCCATCAATAAGCAGCGGGGCGAATGACTGTTTGAATGCTTTGCCTTCAGTGACAAAAAAAACCCCAAAACCTTTAAGCAACTTTAAACCTGCGATTTCTCTTTTCACGCCGTCTACTTTGAATTGTTATTTAATTAGTCGCCTGAAAGAAAAAGGCCGTTTAGAAAAAAACATGTAAGCCTTTAACTACATTTCAGAAAGATTTTCCTTTATTTTCTATTAAAGAAATCGTTCGTTTTTGAACCACGCCCTAGAAAGTTAATCCCTTTCATTTTTGCATGTCTTAAATTAAACCACAGAGCTTTTTTTTTCTTTGAGCTTCGTAGACTGGCATCAGATTTCGCAGATGAAAAGACACACTGCCTACACAAAAAAATCAATTGTAAAAACTCCAGTGGCTTTTTCATTTGAAGTTTGGAGTGGTGTATGTGTAGTTTAAATGTGTCTCTTCAAACTGAATGTATACCACTGGGGGAAATCTCCACGCACCAGCTGCCAGTAGCCAGCCAACAACTGCCAAGCAAAAAGTACTCCGCTCCTCTGAAGTTGTGGAATGAGCTGTAACCATAGATCTGCCATCTTTCCTTGGCATCTGCTTTCTTTCAGTGGAATGGATAGAGAAGGGGGCATGGACTGTGAGCCGCTTGAAAGCTCCAAACTTTTAAGAAAATAAGCTGTCAGATTTCCTTAAGAATGTTTGACTTTTCATTTCAAACTGTTTGTCTCTACAGTTTTTAATTTCTTATTAAAATGCATATCTTAATTCCTGCCTTTAGAATAAAAATAGCCATATTAATACTTCACTCAGTTATAAGTATGCTGCAAGCTTTAATGGGAGAGAGCACACAGAAACTTAATGCTGCTTGAACAGAAGAGACGTTTCAGTCCTTTTGCCTATATTTCTCGTAGCGTGTTAAGAAATTCTGAGCTTTGACGTTAAATTGGCACCAAAGTCTTAAAAAGAGAGATCCACTGTAGAAAAAGCAAATGTACCAGGTTCTTCAACAACACACATAGTCAAGCCACTTAACTTTCATCAGAAGTGGCTCCTGCTGTGCAGTTTCATCAAAAAATTTATCTAATCATACAGTGAACATTTGGCATTATCTATAATAAAATCACACCCATATCCAGGAGGACATTTCCAGCAAACATTAGCAGGAAGTGAATGCTTTTAAGCGGCTTCTCTGCTTGTCTGACAGTCAAAACAATGTCTAACTCGTCTCAGCCGCATTGTCTGAAAGCAGATGCTAAATTATTGCAGAGCTCCAGACACAACGGAGGCAGGAGAACATGATGCTGAGATAATAATGGACATTTAGTCTCCAAAACTCAGCAGGGTATTGTTCGGCCTCTTTGTACAGCACATAGCTGCCGCTGCTTTTTATTGACATTTTGTGCGAGCAGCTGGAGTCAGTTTACCAGATGTCTCTGACAATAACCTTGACGTTAGTGCTGTGTGTATGGGTGATATTCAGTGAAAACTACAAAGTGACTGATGTCAAACTTTCCTACCTCTATTATAGCATCACTGCCATCTCACTCTGGAGAGTCTGTGCAGTTACAGAAGCAGAATAAAAGCAATATTTCTGAGCCAGTTAACTGTGAAAGTATAGATATCGAGCAGGCAATCAAAACAGTACAACCTACACTTTGTCCACTCTGCTCTGTGACTGACAGTCTGCACGGTGTTATCAGTAGGACTGAGCACCAGTGACTTTTCAGCCTCTATTATCTCCGTTTTTGCACATGACGAGCTATTTGCCATCCGTCATGAGTGAGGCTGAGTGCTCAAACCCACACTCTGGCCGGCCGCCTACTCTCTGTGGTTATCTTCAAATGTCAGGTGGTGAAGCGCATCACGGTCAGTCAGAAACATGTTGAGCAGAACGGCTTTGGGGATTTCACATCCTGATCCAGCAGCTCTCACAGAGATTCAGTAATGTTAGGAAAAATAACATTGACTTCTAACCTGTTATCCCTTTGTTGGAGCCATTCAGCCAGTTACAGATTCAGCGGATTGTTGTGATGACAAGAAAAAATCAGCCAAATCTGCTTTTATTTGTGCAATTTCTCCTCTAAATAATCACTTCAAATGTGTGGTTTATGAATGAACCAAATTCAATTTAAGATGCTATTTTAACAATTTCCTTATGAAAGCCATGTCTTTGCTTTTGGAGCATTTACGGGTTTCTCAGAGAAGCAGGAAGCAGAAGGAAGCAGGAGAAGGAGTTGCCTTGGAGGGAAATTCCAACAAAGGACTGGCATTAGAGTACCGCTATCAGGACAGTCATGACACTGACACATTCAGTAATGATCAAGTCTTAGCTGGCGGTGCAGAAGATAAAGAGATGCGAGTGATATAACTGGCAGTCAAGTGATATGGTTTAGCTCCAAAGGGCCTGGCTCCACATATGATCACTCTATAATTGGAAATCCTACTTTCTGCTCCAGCTTAACAGGTGACACCCTCATTTTTGGTTGTCTCTGTTAAAAGTCTTCTGCTTTCACTCCACTTTGCCCTTGTGGTTGCCAGTTGAGTTAGACAAGACACCAGCGTGTGGACTCCATGACAGGGTTCATGTGTTTCATTTAAAAATAAAAAAATAAAAATCAATATTTTGTGCAGCTGTTGGATACTAGAAGAGCTCAGATATTACCAGAAAGAAGTAAATATTATCCTATTTTCACTTTTGAATGGATTTAGATGACTTCCTTTTGTGAGGCTTTATTCAAAATGAAAGCCACAACACAGAACAGACAAATGACAGCAGTCAATGTTTACATTATCTTGGAGCTATTCAGTGAAGATTGGTGTTTTCATTATGTTGGCGAGACTATAAAGGCTGAAAATGAGTTATATTCAATCATTTCGATTCATCCGACCCATCTCCCGCAAGAGGCAACAACTTATGAGCCATCTCGAGCAATAGCTGGAATGTGTGATTAAAAAGCCCCAAGTTCAGCCTCAGCATGAATTTAAATCACACCCAAGAAAACTTCCTGCGATATTTTGATGTAACCAGAACCAAGTTGCCATGGCTATGGGGGAAACCGACGATGTCAAGCCTGGAAGCACAACACCAGGGGGAATCACAATGAGTCCAAAGCCAGAAACAGAGCAGAGAGCAAAGTCATTCTGTTGGATCAAAGAGTGCCTTTGTTACCATGTTCCCTCTGGAAACTCTCAGATTTCCCTTTTTTTTCTGTGGCACTTTGTTTCTGTTCAACTCAAGCAAAGAAAAAAAATTCAGTATATACACAAGAGAAGCAAGAGGTAAGTGAACACTCAAGAGAGAAAATGTGACTAATGGTAGTAGAGCACATGAAAGTGGCAGGGGTGGAGCGGGCAAGGAGCACAGATTACCTTGGTAATGTTCTCTGCTCTTAAAACAGGTGACGAAAGTGATAAGATATCGCTACTGATTTCCGTGTCTGCCACCAACCTGGCAGCTGTTTGTATACTGCATCTCAAACTTTAGCCTCTAATACCAGTTTATTTACAATAATGATGGTTTCTGGATGATATTTTCCATAATTGTTCCAACAGAGTTGTTTTTCCACACCAGCCTCTTATATGGCCAATAGATCTTGCTGATCTTCAGAAGCACATACAAATATGGGTATAGCAGTCCTTAGTCCTGTTTATAGTCTCGTCTAACTCTCACTGAGAAGAAGCTTACTTTGTACATTCCAGAAACCTTGAGTTATGCTTACACAAGACTGTATTTGGGCCTGAGTGCCTCAAAATACAAGCAGCCACTAAGTCATATGGTAAACTGAATGAGCATCCCATCTCTGGGCCTCTTATTTCAGGCACTTATTGCAGCCTTTTTGTTTGTTAGTTCAACAGGATACATGTTTGACTTTGGAGCCCTTCTGTGCCAGGTTTTGTTTATGTCCTGTTGCTGAATAATTTTTTCTTATGAGTTCACCTACAGGCCAGTCAACATGGTGCCGTTTAACTGCCGAGGCTTGAAAAAAAGTCTGCCCAAAGGAGGGTAAAAATAAACCTTGAGAGCTGAGGTGACTATCAACAGAATAGTGGAGTTTTTTCTTCCTAAATCTGAAGGCAACTTGCAGCTTGACCTGTTTATCTTAAGCCAAAGACCCCCAACCACTGCAAGACTCCAGGAATTTCTCTGAATGTTGATCTTCTCTGCCGTCTCTTCTCTGGGTCTGCACCCCCTGCTGATGTGGAAACCAGATCCTATGGGAAAAGCCCACCCAACTTCTGCTGACCAGCTGGAATGAGAGCCTGGGAAGTAAAGCAAAACTAACTTCCACCCAAACACTAAAAACTCCCCCAGTCTACAGCCATGAGCCAAGCAGTGATGATTGCTCTCCAGCTTGGGCCTGCCTTACAGAAACTGATGCATTCACACTCTTATTTTCCCTGAGACATAATTTCATGCAGCACATTTGCAGGGTTGTCATCTCATGATAATGATGAGAGTGACATTTTGCTTATTATTATGCCAAGGTGCCTTTGGTACTTTTTTCTGCAGGACTTCAAAAACGCCCACAATGCAAATTTCCCCTCTTTCAGAATCATTCTTATTTGTATTAATCATTAAATGCACGGCCACTCAGTCTCTGGGGGGAGCTGTCATTTCTAATTTACATGAGATGATTTTGTAATGAAAAAATTCCTTAACCATGTTATCATTCAAATCACAAAATAAATACAGACGCAAGTATGTTTATTAAAAACCTCTAGTTTTGAAATGGCAGTTGGGTTGGGTGTTGGGCACCAGAATATATTTACCCTAAATTCCCAACATTCCTTGAGGCAGACAGGAAAGGCAGACGCACGCCTCAGCAGACAAGCCATTAATACACTCAGCAAAATGTAGACCTTTCTACACAGGCAGATACAAGAAGCAACACATTTACACTTGAAAAGAGTACATGGATAAAACTACCATTACGAGGTCATCAAGGTACAGCTGGCACAACGCCTGTGAACAGGTGACCCGCATCCACCTCTGATCTGATCTTCAGCTGCGTTTTACGCCTTCCTCACCTGACCCCGCTGTCTAGCAGAATGCTGGCAAGCGTCTTGACTGACCTCTCCCACAGCTGTAAACTGATCTAATTCTCCCTGAGACAGTGGTGGCTCACACATTACCCTGAGAGCTCTGGCTCTCCGTGCAGCTCTTAATGCTATTCTTGGCACTTCAGGAACAAGACGCAGGAGATTCTGGAGCAAAGTTTACTGAAACATTCACAATTTAAAAGAGAAACTTACTCATTTTCTTTGTGGGTGTTTGGGCTGCTGCTTTCAATATTAAAGTTTGAAACAAAAACAGTGTATTTAGTTTCTTTTTCTGGGGAAGAGAAACTAAAGACAGAAAATTACTTAGGAATTCTTCTGCAAAGATAGACTTCTCTGTCAGGGTAGATCCACAACTACCCTTTTAGTTGTGGATCTGCCACCATATATCCAGCCCAGATTCTATTTTCTCACTGCCCTGTTATTTGACCTACCATAGGGCAGCACAAAGGAAGTATTGACCCCACATTCCCCTCACTAGAAAGAACAGGATAATTAACTGTAGTGTCAGAGGCATGGTGCCTCAGCGACTGTAAAACAGGGTATGAATACTGAGCAAACTACTTTATCCCACAGGATTCTGAGCCGATCCATACTTACACATTTATTCAGCCAACTCGTGGCCTCTGACTTCCTGAGAGATATCTAACAGGTCAAATGTGGGCTTCTCCATCATTCTCTTTATCCCTCATTGGACACAACATGTGGTGATACAGGTATCTTTTCTTTTCCTTTTGTTCTCTGTTTGTGTTTCTGTTGGAAGGAGTTTGTTCTTGTACCTGTATGTGACTAAAGTATTACTCACTGTAGGTTCAGGTTCAAGCAGTAACATTAAACATGCCCTCCACAATGTGTGTCACCTGTGATACACAGGAGTGGAGCCTCCACCATCTGTTAAGCATCTGTTTGGGTGGTGACTCATCCATTCGCACATATTCACAGTTTTAGGTGCCGATGACAAAGACGTGACATGTGTTAACAACTACTTTTATGTCTGCTTCGTCCTTTCTGTTAAAGTCAAGCAGGAAACCCCTGAAAAGTTTGTTTGATAAGGTAATAAGGTTATTTTGTTCTTAACAACTTACAAATAATGATTATAAAAAAGATACATGAATATGTGAGTTAGTTCCCTTATGAGTGGTGTTGTTGCTACGTCAATCCATTATTATGGCTCCAACTGAGACACTGGTGAGATTTCCTTTTTTTCCTTATGACTTTGGCTACTCTCCGACTTTAGCAAAACTTTAATACGTACAGTATTTCAGTTTAGGCTGCAAACTAGTGATTTCTCCATCACTTTCATTTTTATGTTGTTTTTTGAGCAAATAAGTTAACAGGAAAACATTTTGGCAATGCAACTGTGATCATTTCAGCAGACTGACTTAAAACTGTGCCTCTGAACACGGCCGTAACCCCAGTAAAGTCCTTTCATACATGAGAAATGTTACATTAATGGCCACATCGATCTGTTCAAAGTAATAAAATTCAGACATTGGTCACTATTATATTAGAGCCACAAAATGCACGCAGCACTTGCCCTTTGTGTGAGATTGGACGGTACATCAAGTGAGGTATAACAGTGTAATAACCCTCAGTTTTCTTATAGGTGTCGTATTGCCATGACAGCACCTTTCAGCAGAGGTCATGCACACTGTGGTTGTGCAAAATATAATGGCAGTAGATTGGAAGAGGCTTTTCTAACACGTCTATATTATTTAACAGTTGATGCTATAAATAACTCTGCCTGGCTTATGGGGGTTTATTGCAATAACAGTAACAAGTTGTTTTCAGAGAAAAACATTATCATCCCCATAATCTGGGTTCACTTTGCAGCCTGGCCCAAAATACTTTAGCAAACTTTGAGCAGATGTTTTTCCTCTAGAAAATAATGGTAAGGACAAATGCTGTGCATGTCTACCTATCAATACAACTCCAACTCATATCTGCATCTCAGCTCTGCTAAAAGTTTGAGAAACTCAGTTGATATCAGATTCATGTGAGGAAATGCATGTCTGAAAGGGGCCAAGTCGTATTGATTAACTAAATGTTCAGTCTATAAAATGTCTGCAATTGAATAAGAAAATCTTCATCTCAGTTTTCTAAAGGCCACATCAAATAGCGTATTTAGTCCAACTAACAGGCTATAACCCGAGGATATTTTATCAGAAATGAAAGAGATACACAGCTTTCAGGAATGCAGCTATATTGCTATAGAGATAAATTTGTTTTAAAATAACACTAAAATTGCTGCTGAAAATAATTCTTTGCACATCAACAAGTCATTTAATCATGTAATGGTTTAATTACAAGCAAATTAATTTCTTGAAGTCAGTTATTCCCATAACTGGGAGCTCCCCTGTTCCCTATTCTCTGTTTTTACAGCTGCATGAATGCCAGACACACCAAACACGTTTTCTCCAACAGTTTTGTTCCCACTGATAAAAAACAATCCGACATGCAGCACATTTGCTGCTATACCAGCAAAAAACAATGAATAACAGAGGGGTAGACTGAAATAACCCTTCTGTCTATCCTTTGGTTCGCCCGACTTCCTGTTTGACAAAACTAAATCCCTGTTGATGCTGGGCTTTCCGCCCTTTTCTCTCTCTTACTGTCTCCCTCTCTTTTTCCTTTTTTCTTTTCATCTGCTCCCAAGTCCCAAGTCTGCCCTTCGGGTTACTATAGGTCCTGGCCTCATCTCGTTTTTTTCTGCCCGCAACATACTTCCGTGAGGACTGAGATGTGAGGTGGAGGAAAGGAACAGAGATGGAGGAAAAGAGTGAATGGACAAAGATGAGAGGAGAGAAATCTCAAAAAGAAAAAACAAACCTGGAAAAAAAGAGTTAAAGACTGGGAGAAGCAGAAGTAAGACAAGAGAGAAAAAAAGAAGAAAAGTATGAGTTCATCCAGAGTAAGAGCGAGGATTGACTCAAGCACCGGGAAGAATGGGCTGCTTCTAGCCACAGGCTACGTTTCACGGCTCTCTGACTCCAAACACCCGTGTGGTCATGTCGGTGGGGGTTTGAGGGAACTGTATGTTGAAAAATAAAAAAAAAAAAAAAGGCTGCTGGGCTGAATGAGCGTATTACAGTGTAGAGTGGTCTGTACTTTAGGTGATCAATCAACCCACAGGAAGAGACATCCACTTTATAACCATTAGAGACCGGAAACGTAAGCAATGAAGAGCAAGAGAGTGTTCCAAACACCATTACACAAGCCTCATGTCCACGGTGAAAAGTCCTGGCTTCCTTCTCTTAAACATACAGGCCGCTGCAATCTCATTAGTTCTACGCAATACCTACATGACAGATGAGACAGTGCAGTTCATCATAATCCCAGTTAACTGGCAGGCCCATGAGGAGGAAGGAATACAGATACGTTTTGGAAGTGAAAGGATAACGCGACACGTCAGGAAATATTTACCCACTGCCTCGGAAATGTCTCGTGATTTCAGGAGACACTGTTCCAGACAGAAAGATGAGCTCTTCATCCTGAAGTCTTTCACATATGGATGCAATTTAATTCCGTTGTACCTCTTGAAAATAAGTGCTGCTGGTGAGAGGGGAGTGGAAGCACACATTCTGGGACTGGGCGGGATCCAGCTGGCAAGAGCTCACAAAGCCGACACAAGGACAAAGCTCCTAGCTGTGCTGGTATGACTGAAACAGGACAACACAAGACGGTGCCAAATAGCCCTTGGCAACATTATGGATGCCATAAACACCGCCCATCTGTAATTTATATGCATGTCTTTATATATTTATCACTCATGTTCATGCCCTTGATATACCCTTTAAGCCACAGAGGTGGTGCAGACAGATGCGGTGAAGTTAATTTCATCTAGCCTCAGCGGCACATGACCGGAGTGCTGTGTTAGGTGTTGCGTGTGATAGGTCACCTCTGTGGAAACAGAAGAACTACTCAAGGAAGTAGTAGACTTAAACTGGTGTCAAACATAAGTGCAACAGAGAGTAATTCACTTACATCCTACACCCAGTGGCTTCATATTGTTCACTTGCTGACAAACCGCACCAGTGAGGGCCAATGGGTAGCTGGCACAGGGGAGTAAACACAGCCAATCAACCAGAAAACGAAATGGAGACGCTTTCCCAGAAGGAAACACGGCCAATTATTTGATATTTCAGATCGACTGCAGCTTCAGTGGAGGCTGTGTGGGAAGTATTCAACCAGAGCTGCCAGAAAATCTGTGCAAACTGTGGAGGGAAGAGCCAGAATGTCACATTGTCCCCCCCCCCACCCCACAAACACATCCTCCACTTCTGAAACACCAGCAGAGCACGTATCAATCAACTTCTACAAAATTCTCTTTCTCTTTTCAGTCAGGGGAAACTTCAGACTTTATTTAGTTCAACTTTGAAAAGATTTAAAAGAAAATAAGCCAAAACTTTGCAAGTGGTCAAATAAAACTGTATGCTTAATAAATGATAAGTTTGTCATTTCACTCTGAAAAAGCTCGCAGGGGAGAAGAGTCGCATGAGGAAGCCCACATTTTTCTGATCTAATTTCGTCAAAGAACTGTCAGCGCTCTTGTCTAATATTTGATGTAATAGACATTAAACGCCTCTAATCAATAATTAATGCTCATCCAGCAGTGATGGCATTGAATTTTCCTTCACAAACTGTGACAAGTTCTCTCTCAGACAAAATTAGACTAGAGTCCCTACTGACCTTATGATGGTTATATATATATATATATATATATATATATATATATATATACATATTTTGAAAAAGCTGTGTGGGGCTATTTCAAACATGTCTTACATCCCTGGGGGGACTGAACACCTCATAAGTCTGCACCTCCTCTGAAACAGCAGCAGCTCATAGGAAGTCCTGTGCGTGTACCCCACATACTGTCCCAACAAACTCCCAGGAAAAAGGCCGAGTGCAGCCATCATGCATCATTGTGTTTGTCTTGTTATTTCACCTTCAGTTTTGAGGACTCAGCAGTTCAAAACATTTTCAATAAAATATAGCTTACACCCTGCAGCTCAGAGCAGCCATATCGCCTGACATTCTTATCAAGAGCTAAAATGATTTCAGTCACGGTGACATTCTCTGCAGGTCAAAACAATATTTCCAGAGATTTCGGGCATGTTTTGGAACAATGTTTTATCCCTGTTTCTCCTAATGTGATCATTAATGTGCTCAAGTGACCTTTCTTTTTTTCAAGGGGAATAAAACCATTTTTATTTGATTGACTGTCTCTCAAGGCCGGCGGCTTTCTGTGACAAACTCGATCCTCATTTGCAATTCATAATTATTAAACCAACAACAACAAACTACTACAGTGTATCTTTATCTGAATTCCAACATGTTTTGGTTCATTTATTTTTCTACGACAAAGGCATTTCTGAAATGCTGCTGTGCTTTCGCTGGTGAAAACAGATTCCTTTGCCTTTATTGTTCTCATAAGAGTAACACTAATAAGTCCTTTGTTATTTTTGCAAACAGCGTGCCAAAGTTTCATATCAGTTGTGATGAAAAATGGGTCACAGTTCTCTCCTTTTGGCATTTTTACATTATTCTCCTGCCAGTTTCAAAGTGGTTTTGAGATTTCATTTTTAAGCTATCCTTTGGTTTGGCATGTAGTTATATCACAAGTCTCCAGCGTTAATCCCTTAAAGCCAGTCACACAGTGAGTGAATTAAGACTGTCTCGGGCAAGGTTTTTGAGATCTGAGACAAAACCCCGATGTCAGAGCCAATTCAGAGCACATGGTGGTCACAGAAATCTCCACGTTCCACCGGGTCTGAAAGGCGGCCTCGACTTTTGTAAGTGTAGCATTTAAACAAATTTGAAGTTCTTCAACTCAAATATTGGGGAAAAAAGTTCAAAATAAAAATAAAACAGCAGGCTTGGGTGACAATGAACAGAAACACTGAAGGGATGGAAAAAATCCAGTAGAAAAGAAAGAAACTTGATGGATTTTTTGTATCTTTATGATGAAATATATACAATAGCATCAAATAATAGTCTACTTACAGTTTTTTTTAACCCTTTGAGCTCTGTGTCTATCTTTTAGGCCTTTTCTCAAAAACTGCATACCCATAATTCAATTAATCTAAATCTGCAACCACAAGGTCTATTTTAAAGACTTTTGGAGTCACAGCAAAGGGAAGACTTGTGACATATGTTGAGATGTGTAAGTGTCAGTATATGGGTTACTGATGAAGAATAAGTCAAGATGGAACTTAGCACAAACAGAAAAGGTTTCAGGCTTGCCTAGAAAAAAAAAAACTAAAATAAAAAACCTTCCACAATATAAATGAGTATCTCTTGGGAATGATGCAACTGTAGCTCTAACTCTCCATCAAATCCTAGTACAACGTGTAACCATTATTTTTGCAAAGGCCAACTCTGATAAAGTGAAGCAGAATAAAATTTGGCAAGTTTTAGTTCAAATAGTTCAGGCAAAGTCTCCAAAATGGGCATTTAAGCAAAGTTTGGCACTACGTATTTTCAAAGTCCTCCAATTAGGGGACTCCAGGTTTTAAAAGTTTATGGGGCATTTATAATACATCTTCCAATCATCCATAAACACATCCAATAACTTTCAGCAAATACAGTACCTGGCCTTTATTGTCTCTTTCTTAGCACAAAGTTTACACAAAGTCTAACAGCTGAAATCCAATTCTGTTTCTCCAGCTCCGACTTCATCACAGCGGCTTGTTTTTGTGAGATAATCCTGCAGATTTTCCAAACCCCCTCAGATCAGGTGTCTCAGTTATAGGAGTCCATGCCTATCAGAGGTACCCTATAACGAAAGAAGCCTCCTATAAAACAGCATCTGCGCTAGACATTAGAAACGGACGTAGCATTGGGCTTCCAGCACAAGTCCCAGCATTTAATTATTGATATCCAATCACACAACCTATCAAAGTTACACCACGCATAATGATGTCTAAGAGTGAAATGTCAAAATAACAACTCATACGTGGACATAAATGTATAATTCAAAGGCAGGTTATTGTGCTGAGGAGAAAAACAAAGTTTAGAAAAAAGAGAAAAGAACACAGAATGTCTAAATGGTTCAATAGCTTTCTTCCTGCTGTGTGTAATTCTGCTTGAAGCACCCACAGAGACAATGCAAACCTCTGCAGGAGGGGTGAGGGACAAAATCCCTAACAACCAAATCCAAGTCAAGAATCTTTAAATGCCCGAACGGCTCATCTATGCCACCGTCGTTCTAGTGTTTGCATGGTTGCATAACTAAAACAAGAAACTACAGCGAAGGTAGCTGTTTCATAGAGGAAGCATAAAGCTCTTAGACCTTTGATTTATGAGCCAGAACAATTTCAAACTGAGACTCAAATTCTCTGTTGTGGAGAAAATCTGCTGCCATTAGCAATTAAGGAGCTCTGGAGCGGCGCTGCTTTTAGTGAGCTGGGAAGAAAACAGTGACAAACAACAACAAATAGTTACTGTGAAAGGTTGTTGTGTAGGCGCTGCACCTAATGAGATAAAGCATTGACAAGTCCTTTCACCTCTAATCTGTTTCATGGGAGTGAGATAAATTACTATAATATGTGAAGTTGATGTATTTAATTTGTGGCAGCCCACAGGGTCGGCCCTCTCTGGCAAAATGCTCTTCATTAAAGGACTACGAGATCAGAGAAAAACTTGAGAGGAGCATGCAACTAGCATCAGACGGTAAAGCACGAGGCCCACTTCACTGTCGCTGTTCATCACATTTACTTCCTCTCCTTGTTCCTGCTAATTGCTGAGATTTAATCAAACTTCTCAGCCCCCATTCCAGCAGATCTTTTTTTTCTCCAAGCCAGATTCTCCTTTGATAAGAAGTGAATACCGAATGCTTCAATCATCAGGTACATTTTTGTTCCCTCCCTAAACTTCCCCTGCCCGCCCGGATATTTTGACACTCTTTATAAGTGACAGAAGACAATACATGCAACAGCCCTCTGAGCTTCTCAGTTGTGTCACTTCCAATTAGCCCTTCTGAGACATCTCTGCCCTTTGGCTCGCCAGCATTTTAAGATGAAAAGATCTGAGCGGCTTCTCTTGTATTGTATGCTGCTTTTCTTCACTCTCCCACCATTTAAATTCATGCATGTCTGGATTTGTGAGTCTGCAAAAGGAGAAATCGCGAGAAAGACAGGCAGGAATTTCTTTAATCCTATAACCAAAAATAGCAGCTTGCTGTAACACTGCATTTATGTGGTAGCTGTGAGCTTAAAAGGAGCTTTCCATATATAAAAGTGTAGATTTCTCAGGAAACCCAAGCAGTCTTCACCTTATTCATCCTCAATATTACACATCATTAATGCTGACATTCCAGAGAAGCTAAGCCTTTTAGAATTAAGACATTGAGCGTTATGGTGGTCCTGTAGATTTATCCTTCTGGAAAACCTGGCAGCTCCGTCAAATCTGCTTGCAACCTGCTACTCTGTCACATCACTTTATAAATCCAAACTGAAGTGATGGGGGATTGTGAAGAGCGGAGTGGTGAGCCACAGAATGTGAGCAAACATTTTTTTGGAGTTAATGAGAGGGCTGGAGTGCCACAGCTTCTTAAACTGGGGCAAAGAAATTTGCAGCTTCATTGGAAGCCTTCCCTCAGACCTCATGTCCCAGGAGTGCACATGTGCAGGAAAAAAAAACCCAACAGCACACATAAACAAAGCTGCTGCTGAGCTGAACTGGGTCTATTTACTGCAATTAAACAAACAAACAAACAAAAAGACACTTTCTGCAGCGTGGACAGATTCTGCTTCTGCAAAGAGGATCAGTGTGGGTTTCTTTTCAACTCCAAGGGCTGCAGTCCGTGTCAACCACATCTGTAGCCCCGATGATTTTCCATGACTTCACTTAAATACAGCTAAAAGATATGGATTCATGCCAAATGTCTCTGCACATGGGCAAAAATATTGGGTCAGTCTAAAACACAGGAAAGCGTTATAAAACTCAGCCCTGTTTTAAAAGGTTTTCTTTCTCCATCAAATTAAATGTTCCACCGTATTTACAACATGAAAACCCATTCCAAGCCTTGGCAAAAAAGGACCAAAGCCATGCACAGCCAAAAGCATCAACACAAGCAGCTCAAAATGTTGCACAACATCAACAGAACTTGGTGGGAAATTAATAAATCCAACACAATGTGCAACCATGAGTGTTGTTTAAAACCTTAAAATAAAAATGTAAAAAGACTCAAATTCAGAGGGAACATCTTATTGAGAGACTTTTCACTTCTTGTGCAGGGGAGTGGTCTGAGGAAACCACAGCTTTTCTGGGCAGACAGCAGGACCGTTGGCCAAGAAAAGTACCATGATATTCAAGCTTATTTCTTTCTTAACCAACAGGATTTTGTTTCCTTTTCTTTTTTTCTAACTGCAAGTTTGAAGCAAATTCAATGAGAAGTTACTTACAGCCATTAAACCCTTCATAATCTCCATAACCATATCTTTCTCAGGATTTATGAAGAATGTGCAGTCTTGAATAAAAAGCTAACCGTAATGAGGAAATGATCTGACTACTAAAAAAAAAACAGTACAAATTACAGCAACCCAGCATCCACACTGTGGTTGTTAATACAGCTTTTCAGGTATAAACACAACTAAACATCACTGTGCTCACCTCCAACAAACTGGATGCCACCGGCCACGCGACCAATTGTACGCGAGATGAGGTCAGAGATGCAGCAGCCCATGAGAGCTGTGAGCGCCACCAGCAGGAGGAGGCCACATCCCACACCTGTCACCACAGTGCAGATCCTCCACTCCAGACTCGGGATGCCGTGGAAAGAGGCATAGCGCCCACACTGCTCCAGCATCACCGTGATCTGCTTCTCCTCATCCCTCACTGGGTACGAGCAGCGGCGAAATGTGCCAAAGGATACTGGCTTGTCCATCTGCGTTCCCAGCAGCCAGTAGGGCATGAAGAAACCAACGCAGGAGGCAGCAGCAGAGAGCAGGGACAACAGGGCCCAGATAACACCCGTACATGTCAGACTAGACGCCATCGTAAACAGTCTACAAATGGTTAACACAGTCACCGAAGGGACAGCAGTTAGATGAGCAGTTGCTGTGTTGCTGGAAGCCTTGCAGTGAGCATTTAACACTTGCAGTCTTCACCTTCTCGGAGACTCCGGGTCCCTGTGAGGAGAAAGACAAACAACCAGATTGAGCACTGACATACAAATCAGCTGTGCAAGCAAGCTGCTGGCTTTTAAAACAACAAGGAAATCAGATAAGTTAAAAACCGTAAATTAGTTCCTCAGTTTTTATACATACTCAATTAACCCAATGGGTAATATAAAGTAGGAAAGAGGGAATTACTAATTAACAGACCTGAATTCATGGACTAATCTGATTGTGGGAGTAATTGTTAATTATTTCGGTCTATTTTTCATCCTTTCTTGAGAGATTTCGTAAAAAACTGGACAAAAATGGATAAGATTAAATGATTACACAAAATAGATGAAATGTAATTGTGATTTGATTAATAGTAAACAAAACGTGGTCATGATCAAACCCGGGCTAGGAAATAGTCTGATCAATTCAAGTTTGATGAGTTGGATGCAAGTATTTTTTTCTGCTTCTTACTTCTCTATTTCAGGTTTTCCTCTTTGAAAGCAAAGATAGAATGTAAAGAAATCATAATAAATAATAATAATAATAATAATAAACACCTCAAATAGGTATTCTAACACATCAGTGGAACATCGATTATTGAGCATAGTTGCTGAGAATTTGGCTTTAATCGGAAAATAATGTGAAACAATTGACAAAACCTGTGTTCATCAAATAAACTTTGAGATTATGCAACACACACATGACATAGCAAAACTTCAAGCAATGCAGTTTAATACTTGTTAATTAACAACCAACCGCTGGATACCAGCACCAACATGTAGCTGAGGGAGCATACTTCAGTCCCTGCAGGAGCTGCCACTTCTGCAGGAACATGCAGTGATCTCTCGTTAGGGGTGACCTCGAGGAACACTCTTTCCTATCGCAGTGCAAACGCCGTTGGAATAAAAATAATGAAAATGCGGGAAAAAAAACAGGAGAAATCTTACATGTTGGAAGACTTCCAATATAAGGTGCGCTCGCTTTACACCGAGGGGTCGTTCCCATCTGCGGACTCCAGCTGTGTCTCAAAGCAAACTTTTCTCCATTCGAGGAAGAGAGGAAAGAGATAAGATCGAGTTAAAATTGTAAATCCAGAGAAAGTGAAAACAGTATCCGTACACAAATCACTTCCTCTTCATCAATGTATTTAACCGAGGCGATCATCAATTACTCACTCCTGCGCGGCGCAGAGAGGAGCGGCGCTCACTGACCGGACTCCCGATCTCACATTCCTGCTCGGGAAGAGGGGAGGGAGGCGGGGAGGAGGCGAGCCCGTGGAGCACTGCTGGGAGGTGACCATCAATCACACAAATCCCCACCCAGGGGCTGGACTCTCCGCTCATATCATTCCTGCATGCTCGTGGTGCATTCACGAACATCTCGAGATACTTTCTCTTTAGCGTTAGTAGGCTATAATCCGAAAAGCGTTTCACGATGATAAAATAAATCGTTTAATGGTGCCACTTCACTTGTAGCATAATAGCTTATTGGATACGTTTTTCATAAACTGATTATTAAACAAATGGAATTAACTTTTTTTTTTTTTGCTTTTTTAATTGTTTATTTTTATTTTTTGTATGTTTAAAAAACATTTTAATATGATTGTAGATTAATTTGTGTAATCACAGAGGAATTATGCTAATAACATTGGAACGCACCATAATAACATCAGTTGAAAATTCATTAACATAATTTATGACATAGTTTAAGAAAACAATGCATCTTTTTTGTTTTTATTACAATGTTTTCCAGTAAAATGTATATATTATATTAGGACTCTATATGAATATATGGAAATTAAATTTATGTAATATTTATTGGCTTTATAAACAGTCAACGTCAGCAGTGTCGCAATTAATCAGCGGAACTTTTGATCACTTTCCTACGGGAGTCTACGCCCCTACCGGACTGTATTTCGAACGGACCAAAATATCATCCGGAGAGTTGACGTTGACGTGGACGTGTGTCTGTGCAAAATGACTAGTGCTAAGGTAGAAATTTCAACCGATAGTTCCAACGTATCACCGAATCCAAATGTGCCGTCACAGCCCAACAACCCCCTGTCCAGGAAGCTTAACAAAATATTGGAAACGAGACTTGACAATGACAAGGTAAGACGGTAGAGTTGAGCTAATTGCTAACAGTGGCTAAATGTTGAAGCTTTTTTTTAGCGTTTCAGTGGTGTATCCTCACTTTGATTCTCTAACATTCCCCGAAATAATCATTTGGAGCTAACAATGAGGGTTTTATTGCAAACATTACAAACAAATCTGATCTTTAAGTGTGAAAATGCAGGTTTTCTTGTTTTCATATATCAGTTCAGGCCATCCATCTAATGTGTTGATGACTAGATTCTTTATGTCAAAATATTTGTCACAACATCCCTACTGACTACAGTCATGATGTCTTTTGCTTCCAGGAGATGCTGGAGGCGCTTAAGGCGCTTTCAGTCTTCTTCACTGAAAACAGTTTGCGGACGAGACGAAACCTTCGTGGTGACATAGAGAGACGAAGTCTGACAATCAATGAAGAGTTTGCAGGAATATTTAAAGAAGTTAAAGAGGTATCAACGTTTTTCATACAATCACTGTTAATTTCCCAGAAAGAAGACTCCAGCAACAGTTTGCAGTTTCTTTTCCTATTGTCATGCACATTGTATTAAACCGTATCACACATACAGTTTAGATGATAGCATGTCACATTTCTTGTGTTTAAATTAGTATGTTTGAACAGTAGTTCTGACTATGAATTCATGTTCTGCTCAGGAGCTTGAAAGTGTTCACGAGGATGTCCAGGCCATGAGTACATGTTGTGAAGAAATGACCAACAGATTAAAGGTAAACTAATAGGATTCACAGAATATTTATTGTATTGAGCATCATGTTTTAAAGTAAAACTGAATATTAAACTGAGGATTATTTGTTTATGTAGACTTGACATTAACATTCAGTTTACATGAGTGATTTATTATTATTATTATTATTTTAAATATTTTCTGGGAAACGACCTTTTAAAAGCATGCTAACTTTTCAACAGGCTGCGAAAGAGCAAACACAGGACCTCATTGTAAAAACCAACAAGCTGCAGGGAGAAAAGTGAGTAGATTTTAAAGCTTGTTAAGAAACGTCTTTATCTGTGTGTGCGTGTGTGTGTGTGTGTGTGCGCGCGCGCTATCATTGTAACTCCATAACATGTACATTTCAAACCAATAGGGAAAGGTTTTACTGTACGTCTACAAATTGTAATAATTAGGAGACTGAAAAGTTTAATATCTTCTGACGCATTTCCCAAATAAATCTGTTTTCAGGGTATAACGGTGGTCTTGTAATTACATGAATCGTAAACAAAGAGGAAAATATCAAACTTGTTGTATTCTTATGTAATCCAAAATATTTCAGATTTGAAATATATGTGCACAGTTAATTTGGCTCAATTCTAACTTTTAATTTTGCATGTTTCAAAATACATTAAACTGCAAAATAAATATTTTGTTGTCTTCACATAAAGTATGATGAAAATAATGTTTGATATGCACGGGGGTTAAAACACTTGATGTGTAATCTTTATAAACAGATATATTTGTATGTGAATGTGCAGTATTTACACACAAGGGAAAAGATTGTCCTATTGGAAGTAAATGTTTTTATTCTATCGTCAGTTTGTTGTCAAAATATTATTGACCAATCACATTTGAGCAGGGTTTTAGGGGGGGAAAGGATGCAGTACACAGAATAAAGGTAATCCTGAGATCATTGGAAACCATTTGATTAATTTTTTAGACTTTTAGACTTTTTTTAAACCTGTCCCATCTGTCAGTGATGGACTTTTCTGTTCAGGCACTTTTTCAGATACATGGACGTTCAGTCAACCTCAACAGCACGAATAACACAACCCACTTAACAACCCACTGCCTGAATATGTACCAATGTTTTGTTTTGCACATTTAATCACCTCTCTCTCTCATCCATTTCCTAGCCTCATTTAATTGTGCAAGAATACATTTTGAATGATTTGACTTATCACAAATAGATATGATCATCAAAGTTCAAATATTAACCCTTTTCAAAGAATGCTTGCACCTTATTGGCATAAAAAGAATCCTCATGAAGTCACCGCTGGTTTGATGTGGTAATTCGTTCACACCAAAGCAGGTCTGGGGCAAAGCACGTTTGATTCATGTGAATGACCGTTACTTCTGCAGCAGTACAAAGCCTATTTCCAGGAAAGTTTGGAAGCTTTCTAAAATGCTGGAAAAACTTAAATCTTCATTTTGTTCATTTGTTTGATCCTTTCTTCAACAAACACAAGGAAAAAAGAAATTTGTCTTCAGTGACCAACACTTATGTAGTGTTGTTAGAACATTTGAAAAAAGAAATCTAGACTTTGCAAGTTGGAAAACTTCCTGGGGTTTGTACAGTTTAATCACACACTGTAATGAGGGCAACAATAATCATCAAGAAGACATTTCTTTTATCTTTGTCCTTATTTCACTGAAACCAAACTCAATAAATGTGTGAGTGTATTGACAGGGAATGTGTCTTTGGTCATAGACGTATTTATGGTTGGGCTTTGGTTGAATAGCTTGCAGTAAATGTAATCTATGTGTCGGAAATATAGGAATTTGGCCATTTAGTTATGGAAATCGGATTAATCTTGGAGCTCGTGTTTCATTTGCTCCATCAAAATGTGTCTCGAGCTGTTCCTAGTAGAACAGATTTCCACCATTTCTTTTAGAGCTGTCCAATCACAATTTATCTAATGATGATAGTGCCCTGCTGCAGTACGATTAGATCTGTTGAGTCAATTCACTCAGTGCGAGGTCAACAGCATCATCACTCTGACTGGTGGTAGGACTGTCCAGTTACATCTACAAGCATTTCCCTCCTTGGAGATCAAAAATTAATAAAGTTCCTGAGTTATTTGCTTTCGCACATTGTCAGGCCACGCTGTGCTATTTGGCCATCAGCGTTGACAGCTATATGAAAATAAAACACCCGCTCCTCTCCGGTGGGAGTTGGGGCGGGATGGTGTTCATTAGCATTTGTGGCAGATGGGATCTTAGCGCTCAGTGACCTTGTGTGTTGACACGGAGGCAGGAACACTGCTAGGGATGATGTAGATTTGTGGCAAAAGACATTAAAGACAGCAGAGACGTGTACTCGTGAAAATTTATGCCTCACTGGCCCGCCATCAGCACCTCCTTGACAAAGAGGTGACAGAAGTGGAATCAGGAGATGAGTTCTGCGATCAGTGAAAGAGCGCATTGGGGACAAAGCCGCCGTTGAGCACGTGCAGGCAATGAATTAAGACTATGTATCACTTTGTGTCAGGCGTCTTGTTGAGGCAGCAGAGGTTTGACATGAATGTCCTTCCGAGCAGTCCCCAGCCTTGTCTTTTTTCTTTGCGTAGTGCTCCCATTGGGACCTGCTGTCCGTCTGTGTGACATTTTCATGCGCAGAACCACAGTGACCTCGCAGCCGGATTGGATAGTTTGTGCACGCCGAGCTCTGACCTTGTCTCTTGCAATTTTGTCTTAGAAGAGCTGCCAGGGGAAGTGTGCAGTCAAGCTGTCCTCCTTCAGCCACCCACCAGTCAGTCCCCCCCCCTGCACCTCCTCACCTCAGACCTTTTCGTCAGATCTATTTCAGGTCACGCAAACATCTCCAGTCCCAAATCATTGTTTGTTTGTTTTTTTACGTGTTTGTGCTGTTGACACTTATTAAAAACGATGCTACATTTGTGCTCAAAGGGCAGCGCTGCTGGGAGAGTTTTCAAAGTTCTGCTGATGCTCCTGATTTGTACCTGGCAGAGGAGGCCTATCCTCTCATCTGTCCCTGGCACTGTATCGTTTGTCAACTCTAATCTAAGTAACCGTAGATTGCTTGCATTATGGAGAAACAAAGGTAGAGGAGGAGAGTCCCTGAGCGCAGTCGCCCTGTGTTTGTCCGCTGACTTTCTGCTATGAGGCTCTTTTGTTTGGGTCATGTCCCGCTTAAAGATGCTGTCATCAAGAGCACAAAATAGGCATTGCGTGTTTGTTCCATAGTGAAATAATTCTGCCCACCTGTCCTGCATCATGTTGAGCAAGTCGAGACGTCTCACCGACGGATGTTTCTGTTGACTTGGTGACCTCGCGCTCAGAGCCGGAGGCGACACACTCTCGCTCAAATTCTCCAGCTCTTACCAGACCACTCATGCAGACACAGTAGATCTAGTTGCCTGCATGCATTTAGTAACCACAGTTGATGTTTATCCTCACTTGGCTCGTGGCACCTTTCATGTTCCACATCAGTTCCTCCAACGTGATGAATTACCAGACATTCAGCCTTGTGTGTTATTGGGACTATTTTTTCCCCTGGAACGGCACATTCTCTTAGTTTGACTCCTGTATAGGTCATTGTTAAATGAAGAAGGCTGTAACCCCAGAGAGATCAATCACTGACAGCAGAGAGTAACTTACAACCTGTGTAAATGACACTTGAGCATTATCAAAGCCCAGCTTGGTGCTAATGAGGAAATGGCAGTAAGTATTCCTTTGTGTTTTCTGATGTAACTGCATGCGCTCTTTGATCATCTGCGCGTAGCTAACAGCTTTGTGCATGCCAGATTTCCATGCAGTTCTTTGAAATGCCTCTCGATAGATTTTAATGGATAATCGACCCACATGGTTTACAACTTCTTAGTTGATTGGACGTTTGCTTGTTACACAGAGCAGCTCACCGTTCCTTCGGTACGGTTTACTGGCTCATGGATGTAACTCTGATCCAGCTCTCACAGGCTGTGCTATCAGCTCAGCTGTGTGAGGTAATTAAGCATAAACTGTAATTTCAGTCTCAGTTTGACAGTGTTTTTATGAGCTTGGACTGTTATATTGCATAAACAGTTTTCTGTGTTTGACCAGGCAAAAATCAGTTGATAAATCGGAGCATACACAGACACAGTGTGGCTTTATTATGTAGCTTTGATCTAAATGAATATTGCACTTGTTGGAGATTGTTCAAGAAAAGCGTGGTGACCTCATTTTCCTTGAACCTCTGGCACATAAAAGCCATGTACTTAACAGTGTGACATTACAGATTCAAGCATGTTGCTTCTCTCTGGCATTCAGCGATTGCAGCCTGGAAAAGAATGTGTCATGTCCTGACAGCGCTGCACAACATTATCCCTCTGTTCCACTGTTCCTGTGCTCCTGCTCGTTCTGTAAGAGACCTCCCACAGTTTCCTCACCTCCAGCACTGTGAGCAGCCTGTCTCTTTGTTATGATTTACATCCTCGAGGAACTGGTCTGTCAGTCTCTGCCCTGGATGTTAGAAATGAGGGGTTTCTGCTTGAAATGAATCTTTTAAGTTTGACATGTGAACAAGTGGCTGGTTTCACAGATCTATGCAATTTAGTTTGCCCATCAACAGAAATAAGCTGGGGACACGTGCCTGCTTTAAAATTAAATTGAGCTCCTTTTTTTTTCTTTTTCTTTTTTTCTGCTTCTTCTCTTTTGAAGATTACAACTGTGCTAAACAATACAATGCAATACAATAGAAGAGATTATGCATAATAGATATTTCTGGAAGCTTTCTGCAGAAATGTGCATGTTAGTGAGGAAATTGCTGCTCTGGATCTGACAGATGTAGTTTTTCACTCTACTAGATTTACAGATTTGACTTGAATATTCCTCAAGCATTGTGTGAAGCGAGCATGTTCATGTGGGAATTGCTTCACTAATTTATGCATCCCTCTATGTAATTATTACCTCATTGGTATAGCTTGTTTCTTTTTTGGATACATCATCGTAATTGTGACGGGGTCTCGGGGTGTTTTTTTGCCTTTCATTTGGATTTATTTCCCAATAGCATGATGTTTTCTCTCTTTCACCGTTCAATTCTAATTAAATTTTCTCCTCTCTGTTTTTTGAAGTTTTGTGCATTTGTTGTTTTTTTTTTGTGTGTAGTGCGGTGACGTATATCTCAAATGCAAATTATATAACTATGTTCTGGTACATTACCCTAATACAGTACTGTAATTACAGATATCTGTAAAAGAGCTAGCAACAACTTTTTACAGTCTCAGGCTGCAGGGATGCTGTGTCTCTGCAGGGTTGATGATATTGATTTTAATGATCCTTCTTGCAGTTTATATAATGTAGCTGAAATGAAGTCAACTGTTAGAGTATACCAGCCAGGTCTGTCTGTGTTTGTCAACAAGAAATCACAAATGGCAAAGAAGTCTTGAGGTCGTAGGCTTGGTGAGTTGTACACAGGAAGACTGAATTCTGCAACGGTTTTACAACCCTTCACTTCCAGCCAGCTGAGCACGCGTTATTGCCATGTGAGAAACAAAGGTCAGATAATCACCGGGTTATTCTGCTCGACCAAAATAACCTGGTGATTTACTCTTTATGACTGGTTTCACAGAGAAGGAGGGAATATGGAGGGGATGATTTTGGGTTGAAGGATGGGAACAGAGGGAGGACCTGCTGTTGTTCTGCTGGCCTGCGATAGAGTTCCCTGTTGGACTGGGGTGGTTGCCATGGTCGCTATTGTATTGAGACTCATCCCGACCTGATAGTAGTCGCTCTGCTGTTGTTGACAGTGACAAAACCTGGACAGTATCCGGCTCTGCTCCTTTTTTTTTTTCTCCCTTACCTCCTTCTGATGTTTAGTTTCTCAGTCATTTGACCACTTGTGCTGATTCTCACTCATGCACATGCTACCTTCAGTGTGCGTCCCACCCTGTTGTCTCATTCTCAGTTCACCATGAGCTAAGTATGTGTGTGGGCAGGCTGTTATTGCCACCTGCTGGAGATTTTTTAACGTTACATATTGTTGATAACATGCACGGTTTTTATGTCAAATGGAAGAGGCTAACTCTTTTTCCTTGTTCCCATTTTTTTTAGTAGTCAGTGAAAACAGGAGGAGGTGAGGAAAATACTGATATGAAACTTGAAGGAAAAAATACTTTTGAGGGATAAAAACTCACAAAAGCTTTGAAGAGATAAAGAAAAAGTCACAATGATAAGTCTGTTCCCATCTTTCTAACCAGCCACCTCTCAAACCAGAAACTACAAAAAAAAAAAAGAATCAAGCGCCGAGGTAATACGTGAAGAAAATTACAGCATTTCTTTTTCTTCCTTTAGTCAACGACTTGAGGTGAGAGCTCAGATTGCTCAAGCTTTCCTTGCAAAGTTCCAGCTCTCTAATGAGGAGATGGCCACACTGCGAGTTGCTCGTGATGCACCGATCACTGAGGTAATCTCTAATGTCGTTTACACTAATGAATGAAATCATGTGAACAGTGCTTCTGTTGGCACCCACAGCATGGAAGGAAGTTTAAGGTGCACATCATTGCCACCACCTGTAGCTGTAAGGTTTTAACCAGTCGTCAGTCTTTGCTGTTAAACAGAAGCTCTAACATCTCTATCCTCACTCTGCCAGCATGCTGTAACATGTAATGTTTTGTAAGATGTGATCAGGGTAATACATTTTTGAAATTCATGACCGTAATGTTTTAATTCCATAGTTGTTTTTGTTTCATTGTACTAAATGTATAGCAATGTTTTTAATTTTTCATGAAACGCCGCGATCTGTCAGCTTCATGGGCCCAAAAACTGCCTAGAAATGAAAAAGACCAAAAGGTTTACCACCCAGAACCGAACCAGACCTCTTGTTTAAAGTTGGGCTCGTGTAGAACCGAGACCTGGACCTGGACCTGGACTTAGCCCCAGTGAGAAAAAAAATGTGAGAGCTACTAAAGCCAAACGTTGTGTTTACCAAATGTTTTCAGCCGTTTTCTCTTTGTCAGGCTGTGATGCACACAATCAATGCTCCACGTCAACGAAGCTGATAAATGACTTCCTAGTGTTTCTGCTGCTCTTGTCTTTTTTTTTTTTAAATTGTTATTATTATCGAAGCAGCCTGACTAATTTCCCATTTACTCAAGCTTATAACTCCACTTCCTGCCATGGTGACAAATAACAAATGCGTCTGATTAGGTATCAGCCGTTTTGTTACATGCAGCATAACAAGAGACGACTGGCTACATTTGTCATCAATAACAAGCGATAGAATCAGGACTGCTAATTTGCTGTCACCCAATCTCAGATAGAAGTCTGGAGCAGAACAACTAAAAAATTGTTTTCCTAAAGAAAAAACAAAAAAGTCTTTTGATGAACATAATTCTGCCGCTCATCATCCTTGTAATTTGTGTGTCATTAAATTTCTCAGGATTTTTTCAAAGTTCTCAGCCGGGTGAAGCATATTCACGAGGATGTGAAAATTCTCCTGCGAACAAACCAGCAGACTGCAGGGTAAGGTTCATATCTGACTACATGTTACTGCTCGATGCTCCATTAGCAACAAAACTAGAAGCGCCTCTTATATTTATTTTATTCACATGTTAAATCGATGACATTTATTAGTGGAGGAAAAACATCCAGGTTTGGCATTGTCAGTGTCTGTGCTGCAGGTCATGAGTGTGTAATGTGTGTTCTCGCCATGTGTTTCTTTTTCTAGGTTAGAGATCATGGAGCAGATGGCAGTGTTACAGGAGACCTCATATGAGCAACTTTACCGCTGGGCTCAGAGTGAGTACCACACAGAGTTACAATCACAATTGCATTTACAACTCACTGTGGCTCTTCTCGTACAAGGAAAGAGCATATTGTTTACATGCTGAGGAGTGTATCTCCCTTATTATCTCCCTTATTAGGGATATGTTTCTGTTTTTGGCCTTTGCTGATCATTTATTTATTCAGTTTTTGCTCTTTATTTCAAAAGAAAACATTGCTCTTTCAAGCAAGAGTAATTGCGTGTATAGGGTCAATTAAATCCCCGTATGACTCATACCGTCTGACTGTTTTTGCCAGAAGAATGCCAACAAAACAAAATTTCCACAGCTTAACCATGTGTTGAAATCAAAATGGATATAAACTGTTTAGATCACAAAAACCTCTTACTGGTAATTACACTGTAACAAAATATAGAGCACTTACTAAATGGAGCAGCTGTGGGTCAGGAGATGGAGCAGTCCTCCACCAATCCAAAGGGTGTTTGGTTTGAGCTCCATCTCCAACGGCCCACGTGTTCATAAATGTTCATTGTGACTTGTGCTATTAAATACTTCAACCGAGTTCTCAAATTGCTTTCTATATATCTAGTTTATCTGGTAAATGATGACATTTGTTTTGCTGTTTTCCTTAAAAATGAGAAACCGCTGTACTGTAGGTTCTGACGTTTCTTTGTGTGTTGTATCGGTTAATGTGTTAAGCTCAACAACAGCGGAGTGTGTTTACTCATTTTCCACACTGTCTGAAAGATTAGCCATTGTTGTTTGTTTTGTAAGAAGCACGAGCAAACTCAACTTATGTGAACTTCTGTTTGAAAAATGTTGTCGGTGCTTTGCTTGTCACCACCAGTATTTAGCATCAATGAGGTTAGGATAAATAAGCAGTTATTAGAAAGATGATGTTTCCACAGCACAGATTTCTTGTGCTTCTTTCCTTTTTCTCTGCATAGATGAATGCAGAGGACTGACTCAGGAGACGTGTGATATCAGCCCTGTGTTGACTCAAGCCATGGAGGCCTTGCAGGATCGACCTGTTCTTTACAAGTAATGCAAACTAACGCTCATTCTGAAAAATATAGTGTAATCTAAATCTGTTCACTGTCTTAGATCTTACAGATTGTCTTAGGATTTACGATTTTGAGGCTCAGTGTTTCACTGCAACTGTCTTCTTTGGGCACTTGCAAGTAAATGGAAAGACCTTAGGGCATCTGTGCCGCTGTTCTTTTGGAAAGAGAGGCAGGTTTCTTGGATATAAAACAAGAGAGCAAACAGCCTGGAGCACAAAGAGAACAGAGAATGTCACCACCGTGCAGCCAGTAAGAGGAGATGGAAGGTCTGCTAAAAAAGAAAAGAAAATCATGTCTTAATGCTTTTTTTATCCAACAATTTAACAATCTATGCTTATAATTTTACATTATATCCTGCATACAAAGTACAGATATTAAAGTGTATAATTACATCAATCAATCCACGTTTCTCCACTCAGACTTTCATTTCAAAGACTATGATTGAATTGATTAATCTTAGCCTTATAATTTCAAGAATTCATTTTCATGTTGCCTCATGTCACTCATGTCAATACATAAATCCATATAAGAGTATTATAAAATGCTTCACCTACAATGATGGAGCTTTTGCTAGAAATGTGAGCTTTAAAACTTAACTTAACTTAATCATGATGAGATGCACTGCCATTATATCCCATTTAGTCTGAAAATCTGCAATAAGGACCATTACATATATAGTTATCTGCCAAATTGCCAGTAAATTTGAAAGTATTTGGTGATTTCAGCTGAGACGGAAGCTACAAAAAAATATTCAACTCAGCATCACCTCATTAGTACAAAAATACATAAAACATCCATGGTGATGTTTAGTAGCCATGGATAGGGAATCTTTTGAATCCCTAAACTTTGAACACCATCTCCCTTGGGGTAATATTATAGATGTAAAGTTCCTCAAAGGAAACTTGAAACTTTGCTACTTGATGTTGTGTTGAAAATACAGAGTCTAACAGCAATATTAGTCTGAGTCTTTTGTGGCACTGACTGAAAGAGGAAGTGCACAAAAAGAAATAAACATGATTCTAATAGAAATATGTGCTAACACATGGGCAAAAAAGTTCCTGGACAGGAGACCAAAACTTGTACAGAGCAAGTTCTTGCACAGGAATGCCTGAAGTTTACTGTGTGGCTAAATTTATCCTTAAACAAAAAGTTTTTTCACACGTTAATGTTTTCATGGCCAGTCCTCCTTCTGTCTGCTTTGTGTTTTTGAAAAAGCACCTGTCTCTGTGCCCACACAGTATCCAAGGTCATACACTAGCTGGGTATGTTGAGGCTGGATACCAGTGTTCTTGGAGTCTCAATTTAACACTATCTTTTGTTTAGTCTGTCGCAGAGCTTGTCACCGCCAAGTCATCAGAAAAGCCTCAAACTCATTCCTTTTGGAAAAGCTAGCTCCATTGTTGATCTTACAAACTGACCACAGCACACATTCTGTACAACAAAACTGTGGCTTCTGTCTGTTTCACACGAGGGTCGGCTGTTGAATTTGGCCTTTTTTTTTTTTTCCCCCTCTTCTGTTTGTTTAGGTACACCCTGGATGAGTTTGGGACCGCACGCAGGTGTGCCGTGGTACGAGGCTTCATCGACGCCCTGACCCGAGGTGGGCTAGGAGGAACTCCTCGCCCAATAGAGATGCATTCACATGACCCGATGAGGTAGCATATTTTGACTCTTTAGAAAACATTTTTGAAAAATAAATTCATACATGGTGAATTCTGGAGAAACTAAATGTTGTTGGAAGAAATGTATCTTCAAGGCAAAGAAGCTTCCTGTTACATGTTTAACGTTTATAAAAGGATTCAAATGAACCCAAACCATGATGTGTTCCCCAACCTAACCAAATAGTTTTGGTGTCTAAACTAAATTAAACTGCAACTGAAAACTAAAAACTATGAATCACTTGAAGACTCATCTCTTCCAAATACCTCTTCTCCTCTCATGGATGTTTCTGAGTCACATTGAATGAAAACATCCGACTAAATGTAAATGTTTATAAATGATAAGGTAGTACTTTCAGTTTCACACGGGGTTTGTTAAACCCAGTCTTCTTGGGGAACATCCTGTTTTGGAGCCTTCCATATACCAAAGCTAAGTCTGGCAAAGACTGTCTTTTTTTTTTTTTTATTGCCAAACTTTTAAAAGACTTCCTGCGAGACAAAATGGGAGAGAGCAGACTCAAAATTTTGAGCGTAACCTCACCGATTGGTCTACTTGTATCCACAAATTGCACTTTATCTTCATGACTCAGACAGCATGAATCTGCAAGGCTTTCTACTTAATCACTGTCACATGAAAAAACAAGTATTTTTTCTAAAAAAAAAAGGAAAAAAGGAGAAGCATGCTTCAGGATCTGAGGCTGAAAGTCATATGACTGATCACAAAAACAGATGACAGTGAAATCACTGATTATGAAGCACAGTTTTGATCCACTTGCTGTTGTTTTGAAATCCAACCAGCAGGTGCTACTGTTTGTACTTTTTTTTTTTTTATTATCAGTTTTCAGTTCAGTTCGCAGCACACAGACAATCAATCGATGCCAGAAAGACACACAGTTTGAAGCTGTGTGTAATATTGTGTTTTTGTGGATTAATATGCTAACATTTAAGCACTAAAAATAAGAGGACTGTTTTGTAATCTATACATATGTTTGGTAGGATTTTCTTTGAATAAGTTATTTTGGATAAACTTGGACACAGTTTCTCAAGGTGTTTTCCAGGTTCTGTGGGTTGTTGAAGCATCTCTTAGAATCAGGGGGACCGTTCGATCCGCATCCTTTGTGTCCTCACATAATCTCGGACACACTTGTAAGAATTTTGCATTCTCAGATTACAAGGTATTATTTTAGAGAGGGTCCAAACTATTGTGCCGAAAGTCAAATTAGACAGGAACATTTGAATAATGACGCTGGTTTATTCTTACTCCTAATATTTCTGGAAATATCATGCACTGTTTGACAAACACAGCTTTGCCTTTCTACAAAGTGCATCTAATATATCTGTGATTGTATTTGTCACAACCACTGAAGTATAAATCAGTCACATTAAATTGTTCATTGTTTAGAGTGTCTGAGTGAGCCTGTGTTTCCCGTTGTACCACATCCTCTTCCTCCTGTGCCCGAGAGCCAAATAGGAGATTTTCTCAGAATACCAACCATGCGTGGAACACAAAATCACCTCCACTTTATAAGAGGAATCAACAGTTCTGAGAACATCAGGTTCTTTCTCTCCTCCCTATGTCCTCACATTCTCAAATACACACACTCACCAAGTTAAACCTCACTGTTTTTCCACCATTATGTAAGAGCAAAAGACATTTGTGTGTGATGAGAGTAAAACGCGATGAGCCATGGCTAATTGTAGCGGTGACGGTGCCACAGTAAGATGATCCCTCTGCCTGCTTCTACAGTGACGTGCGGTTAAATACAGAGCACTGTTGTCACTCTTTCAGGTATGTTGGGGACATGTTGGCCTGGCTGCACCAAGCAACCGCCTCAGAGAAAGAACATCTAGAAGCTCTGCTGAAACAAGTCACCATGCAAGGTGTGATAAGTTAATATGGTGTCCAGCTGTTCCATCATCTGGTTCAGGGTCATGCATTTTTAAACTGTTTTAATGGTATTTGCTTCGACATGACTGATTATTTGTGTGTGTGTGTTCCTTTTATATCAGGTGTGGAGGAGAACATGCAAGACGTGGTGGGACACATCACAGAGGGAGTCTGCAGGCCACTCAAAGTGGGCAGCCGACTGTTTTAATTCTGTTAAAGTCTGAAGAGCTTACTGTTGATCACATACCGCGTTCTGCCATGCTCTGCTGATGTTTGTTATCGATCTGGTCCTTAGGTCCGGATAGAACAAGTCATTGTGGCGGAGCCAGGCGCTGTCCTGCTCTATAAGCTGTCCAACCTGCTCAAATTCTACCACCACACAATCAGGTACTGCAGAGTTTGTTCCAGATACGAACACAGCAGTGACTCTTTAGTCAAAAGATACAGATCAGGCATCAGATTTTATTCCCGACTTCAACTAAAATCATAGAATAAAACCCATCTCTGTTTTTCTCAGCTTAAATTGATCATGGATGGGCCATGATCAAAAAATTAGTGGCTCATGTGAATCCTCCCTTTCTTTTCTCTCTGTCTGTTCTTTTTCCAGCTCTATTATCGGAACAAGTGTTGCCTCATTGCTCATGACCATTGAGGAAATGCACCTCCTCAGCAAAAAGATGTTCTTCAACAGTTTGAGCCTTCATGCAAGCAAACTCATGGACAAGGTGCCGTTCGACCAGAGGGATTTTTCTTTTGTATTTGTTTCTGTTTACTTGTCCAGATGTGAGAAGTTGACTGTTGGAAAAAAAAAACACTCTTAACTACAAAACAAGATAAAAGCAGAAGCCTTGTTTTTAGAGTAGAGGTGGTTCACAATGTTCTGTCATAAAAATGCTTAAATGACAGTGCAGTGAAGTTTAATGTTGCTCCCTGTGGACTCACATTGTGTATTTCAGCTCTAAATCTAAACCCTTCAAGACAACAAGGCTATTTCTGAAACACTTATGCTTGTAAACAGTTTCAGCCTCCTGGCCACAACAGCAAAACGGTGCTAGCTGCCAAGAAACGCTATACTTGTTACCGTTTAGTTAAATTGAAATCCAAATATACCTCAGCACGGGCACGAGCTCTACCATGTTAGACACTGCCTGTCTCCTGATCAATAGCAGTTACAAGAATTATCCTTGTAGCTTTGTGTTAATCAAATTGGAGACCCTCAGGGTTTTGGTGTCAATTCCACCTGATGCCAGGAACACAGCCTTTTCATAATTTGCTCTATTAGGAGGACAAAGTTGACCAGGCTCACTTCTCTATTGTGTTCAATGAAATCAGAAGCCTCTTCATTACTGACTGATGCCCAGAGTAACAGCTTATGGTAGTTGTATATTTGTTCAACATGCTGCCTATTTCAGTTGTTTATTGTTTGATGAAGCTGTGAGGACTTCGGCTAAAGATATCGTTCGGCCAACACCTCTTAGTTAGTGTAACTTTGCTTGTTTCTTCCATCTGTTATACCTTTTTTTGTGATGTTCTTTTGTTGTTTTTTTTCCCGCCTGGACAGGTGGAGCTGCCACCTGCAGACCTTGGACCTACAGCATCACTCACTCAGACCCTCTCTCTTCTCAGGGAGGTGCTTGCCTCCCACGACTCCTCTGTTGTTCCTCTGGATGCCCGTCAGGCTGACTTTGCTCAGGTAAACGTACATTTAGGGGAAGGAAGAAAACTGTGAGGATGCAACTCTTCTTATTGATGCCACTTCATCAGACTCAATATGAACTTGTTAATGTTTTCTTGTGTTTGTGACTTTATGGTGATCTGATGGCAGAAAAGTGATTAATATTCATGCTGTAACTATAATTTTTGTTTGCAGTTAGATCTTAATATGTTTTTCATGACATTAAAGGTAGGGTGGGAGATTTTTTCCAGGAGCATTTTTTACTATATTTCTTCAAATCCTCTTCACATCCCGATTGCAGCCAATTAATTAAATTCTCCAACACAAAAATAGAATATTTTAGTCACCTGTGGAACGGACTAGAGTGAAAAAAACACCAGCCAATCATTTTAAACGACCCGGTCTAAAATATTGGACGGTGATATGTCTATCAAACTCAATTGCCACTCGTCCCTTCACCCTCTGCGTATTCCCGTCTTTGTGCACAAATCGCGCCGCTCTCAGAGGTTTAAAGCACTTGTAAACAAAGGCAACTTAGCGAGAGCCAGTTAGCATAGCTAGTAGACATTAGCTAGCATACTACGTCAAAATACGGTATACACTTAAACGTAAGGGACATTATGGCAGAAAAGGTGCCTATATCGAGTCAGAAAAGAAAAACCTTTCCTGGAGAAGGCTACTGCAAAGAAAAAAGCTGAAGGATAGCGGAGCAAGAGCAGATTGTGTTGACGCCACCGATGCACAAAGGGCTGCAAAGTGATGCCAGGGTTGCCGTATTTCTACTTGAGAAGTAAAATAACATTTTGTCTTAATGACTTTTGAAGAAAACAATCAATTCTGCTCAGCACTCGTGAACCCTCTGGAACAAGCATTGCGCGTTTCTGTGCTCTGGAGGCGTGGCTTCGGGGGGAACTCTGAAGAAAGGGGTTTGGACTTTTAGACTGTGTTTTCAAAATGTAGCTTTTTCGAGCCGCTTTTCCAGGATCTCCTACCCTATCTTTTTAAAGTGGGAATTTTTCATCCTGACGCAGCATTTTACCGTTGTTGCCAGTCCCCCATCTTACACTGGCATGTTACTACAGTAGCTCAGAGGGGACAAAGTATTTACAAGCTCTAGAGAGGGTCTTTTAGAGGTTTTTCTTACTTGGAAAAGGAGATAGAGGTGTCTGGTTGCAATTTACAGTTTATACCCCTAGATGTCCCTACATCCTTCACGGCAGACTTTGAATCTTATATTCAGGGTTTTAGAATTCTTATGAACTCATTGCTTAAAGCTTTCTCTTACTTTGCCTCTTCTAGGTGCTCTCTTGCATCCTGGATCCCCTCCTGCAGTTGTGCACTGTGTCAGCCAGTAACCTCGGCACAGCTGACATGGCTACCTACATGGTCAACTCTCTGTATGTCATGAAGACCACACTGGCTCTCTTTGAGTTCACCGACAAGAGGCTTGAGATGCTTGAGTTCCAGGTCTGACCCCACTCTAAACTGTAAACCATATTTTTATGTATATATTTAACAACTTCTCTATTTTTTCCTTTTTTTGGGGGTATCTGCAGTAGATACATTTTTCCAATTATTTAAGGACATGGATCTGATGATAATAATAAATGTAATAATACACCACACCTGGGTAAGAACAGAGCATTTGAACAATAACTATTTTATCCAATGCGATGGCTCAGCTTAGTCATTACATTTTCTTTAGACCTATTGTTAATGAAAAATAGTTAATTCTTCTGCCCACTTAAATGAAAAATCCAGAGCTGAAATCTTTTATAAAAAAAAGATGTAATTTACTGTCTCATAAAAGAGTGTGCGTCATATATTGTTGTTCATTCTCAAATGCACTATCCATCCCTCTATTTTTGGCACAGCTTTTGTAATTGAGCGTCACAAGAGCTCTTGTAGAAGTTTCATTATCAATAGCACAGTGATTCTCCATTAACCACAAGTATCATTTGTTCACAATGCAGGCATGGATGCAATTTTATGCCACTCTCCCACATTTTTCAGATTGAGGCTCACCTTGATACGCTGATCAACGAGCAGGCATCCTACGTGCTGACCCGAGCTGGACTGAGTTACATCTACAGCTGTGTGCAGCAGCACAGCACCGAACAGGTCTCTCTTTTCTTTTTCTTTATTTTCTTTATCTCATATTTTCCTTTTACACTCCCTTAATGTATATATGTCCCTTATATTTATATGTATGTGTATATATGTGTGTGTATATATATCAATCATCTTGCTTTGGAAGTGTTTATAGGCTTTACCATTGCTATGGTTACTGCATGACCTGCGTCTTTGCTGGAACATAATAGCTTTTCTATCAGATTTTCCGATGAGAAAAGAAGAGGAAAAGACAGACTGTGTCATGTTCTATTAAAATATATTGGCTTCTCCAGAAGTGTCTCGTTCAGATAAGAGGGCTGATGCCCTGGGGCTTTCCTCTCTCTTTGTAACACTCTTTGCCACTGGGATGACTGAAACCCATAGTTGTGGTTTAGCATGCAAGCCTGAACTCCGGGTCATGTCGGGACACACCATACCCTGCTGCTGCTGCTGCTGCTGCAGCTCAACACAAAGCTGTTACAAACTGTCAATCTACTGCAAACTTTTTCTCTTCCCTGGTGGTCTGTTTTGGGTTTTCTTGAAGCCATCCGTCCTCCTACACTTGACTTAAGTTGGTGACTTACAAGAATCTCAACATTTATCTTCGTTTTTTCCAGGTTTTTTGGCTTCATTTAGTAGCGTCTGTTATAATATAAAGAAGTTTGAAACAAAGCAGTGATGTATTTTGTAACTATCAGATGAGTTTGTGCCTAATAGTATGTTTGTTGTAGTGCTCATATCCCTATAAAACTTCTCCAGGTGCTGCAGTGTTGCTTTGAACCTTGCACTTTCTTTTATTTGCTGGTTTTAATGCTGGCAATTTAGGCATTTAAGCTTGACATAATGCAGCCATTTTGTACGGTCAGTGATGGCTAATTGCCTTAAAGGTGCCTGCTGTTGTGTACACAAAGTCAGACATGTTTTTGCTCTGTGTAGTTCACATCAGGATTTAAGCCGTGTGTTTCTGTTACTCACAGATCAAAATGCATGTTCACTTCTTCAAATAATGTATATGTTTTCTATTTTCTCCTTGGAAATGTTCAGTGTATCAAAATGTCTTTTCTTCATTTTTAAAACGTTATCTATACGCAGCATGCTGTGTAGATAGATAGCACCACAAAATCTTTTCAGTGGGGACTCGAATGAGCAAAGAAAACCTCAACAGCTTGATTTTTTTTTTTCACTTCTTGAGCTTCAAGACTGCAACGTGATGTTTGCCTTTCTTTTCCCAGGGTCCTCTGTCCCTCCTCCCTGGTATGGACAGCTCCTCTGTGAAAGCAGCAATGGCAAGTTGCATTACATCTGTTAATGAGGCAGATATATCTGCTGCTACATGGTTAATGCCCACCTAATTTTATCTATCTCACACAATCTACAGGTCCAGTTTGATCGCTACCTGTCGTCACCTGACACTCTTGTGATGCCGCAGCTCAATTTCCTGCTGAGTGCAGCCATTAAGTGAGTCTCTGGCCATAATGTCTTTCTTTGAGCATGTAAGCAAAAGCTTACATGCAATTTTAAGGCTTTGGCTGAAATGTTTACTTTCTCATATTGTATAATGGCAGAAGGAAGAGCATGTTCAGAGAGAGAGATTCAAAATAGAACAGGCACATTGGCCTAATAGTGGTCAACATTTATCAGTTCCCCAGATGTAATGCAATCATTACTGCATGCCGAACAAAACACTCCAGTAAATGCACGAGGAGTTTGGATGCTAAATTGCTTCATCCACCAACACATTGAGAGAATGGTCAGCAGGTCTGCCTGTATTTGTCTTACTGATCAGAAAATGCACATGCTTTTAGCTCAGTCCAGCTGCTGCATTTGAGGGCTATGTCTGAGTTATACTTACTGGGAAGAGCAACAGGCTTGAGGAGCACTCTGTACCTCAGGTTAATGTTCTCTATTAATGGACATGGGGGGAAACTGATGGGCAGGACACCATTAATTAGCTTCTGGTCCATTTCTCACTCACACTCGTTGCCTGAAATTTTTCCTCCTCTCACACTCACATCTGCTTCTGTTCACCTAGTCACAAAAACACCCTGAAATAGCACACAAATTATGGGAATGTGATATTTTCAAACTCCCTTCATTTTCACGTTTTGCATTAGTCCGGTTGCTGTGGAATAAGGCGTCAAACACTGCAGTGAGGTACTGTGCTCTCTGCGGGCCAATTAAAAATATGGATTCTCGAGAGCCTAAGAGGGATACAACGGAGAAGCTCCCACTGTGTCCTTGAGTCCTCTCACTGGGCTTTTCAGTCCAAGTGCTGCATCCTCCATTTCTACTCCTACAAAAATTGTGCTCTTATTCTCTGTAATTATTTTTTTCCCCTTTTTGTCTGTACAACAAACTGATAAATGAAATTTTAGAAAATGTAGTTAGAAGCATCTAATTTAGTTTTTGGTATGCAAGAACATATTGCAGCAAAGATAAAATATAGATATTTTCATGTTTTAATCATATTAATAGTCATTGCAATACCCCAGAGCCTGATTCACATCCTCAATTATTTAGTTGTGCCTGAACAACAAGCTAAAATCCAGATTCCACAGTTTAATAAATAAACAGCCCAGATGAAAGACATGATTGTCCCCTATGGTTGCATAATCAGAATAACCCTGAAAACAAAATAGTTATATATAAAGTTAGCATTTAAGATAGTTTATAAATAGTTTCTGATATTAAACAGACAATCTTTCTATCTTTTTGTTGTGGTCATCATGATTTCTTGCCCTTTTTAAGTTTGTAAAATGTATCCATAGATGGCAGTGTGAACCACGCACCATCTGTTTTGGTACTGTGGGGGCACAGTGGGTACCGGGAAAAACACATAAAAGTACATTTTCCCTCAGGGCAATTTCTTTCAGCTCTGAAATGAATTCTTCTATTGCTTTAATGTTTTGAAAAAATCCCCTCACTCCTGTTTTGTTCAATGAGCACAAGATTTATTTCACATTTATCTGTTTTTTGCAGGGAGCAGATTTTCCGACAGTCAACAGAGCTTGTGTGCAGAGCATATGGAGAGGTTTACACGGCTCTGACCAGCCCAACTAATGCCTACAAAGACCCAGAAAACCTGCTACCCAGATCCCCTCAGCAAGTTCAGACTCTACTGTCCTGAGACGCTTCAACGCCTCATTGATGTGAGATGGAAGGCGAGGCCCTGCAAAGGACAACCTGCAGATTATTTAAGGAGACATGTAATTTTTACAGTATAATAACACAAATGTATATAAAAGTAGATGTATAGGCTCAGCTTATTTTGGGAAATGTGGGATGTGGGTCAGTGACCTCAGAGAGACATGTCTGTATATAGTATAAAGCCTCCTGTGTGTTTGGAGGAAAAACATTTATTTTATATGATGCATTTACTTTCACTGGTGCAGGCATTTGTTTTTTAGTAGCTTTTTTTTCCCTTTTTGTGTCTTATAATTAGTAGAAAACAAAACATTTTTTAGATATAAAACATTACATAAAAGAAATGAAAACAGAGAATTATGGGGCTTGTCTTGTTTTCCACTCACATAAAAGTGGTTGGGAAAAATTCAGCTGCAATTCCAAAGGGAACGTCATAGTCTTCAATACAAACATGTTTATTTTAATATCAACCGGTTTGAGTTTTAGGGATAAAATGGAAAATCTCTATCCATCAGAGCTGGCTTTTCTAAACAGTGTCTGCCAGCATGAAGTAAGATGTAAAGGCAAGACTGTAATGAGACCAAGTTTGGTTGTTTGAGCACTTTTAAACTCAAGTTTTAGCTGACAGCTTGAATGTTTTTCTTCACTACTTGCACAGCATACTCATTTAAAAAGTTCTAACATATGAAATCATTTCTTTTACCACATCCTTTTGCACCCAGTAACTGGTTTGGTCCACTCCCAACTGTCCCTTAACCCATACACACCCAAAGCTTTCTTGAAGTGTGTCAGCTGGGGCTCCAGTATGACACTTTGTTGATATTTCCACAATCAAAAACATAACTTTCTAATATATATATATATATATTTTTTTTTTACCATTTTGGTTTGGTTCAAATGTAAATGATGCAGGTCACCTGCTTAAAGGGACAATTTGGTTTTATTTGAAGTGGTTTGTGTGAAGTATTGCTGATTAGTAAATGTCTCGGCTGCAGTAGTTGGCAGCCAGCGTGCATTAGTTTGGAAAAATCAGGAAAAGATTCCTGACGTGTGAGCTAAGCTAACCACGGCTCAGCAGAGGAGCAAGTTTTTAACCGAAGAAGAAAAATGTGTGGAAGAAGATCCATCCACACACTTTTTTCTTAAAATGAATGTCATCATAAAATACTAAAATAGCTTTAGTTTCATGAAGTAATCCATTTTAATTGAGATGTATCCGGCCCTACTAGATACTTGAAAATAACCTTAAAAAATAACCAGTTGCTGAGTTGCTTCCAAATGTTTACGTAGTGCAGCTCATCTCAATGATTATCTCTGCTTTGGTCGCTAGTGACATTGGGACTTGTAATATCAGATCACTTAAACGCTGGCACCACCCTGATAACATAATCCCTAATAAAATGCGAGTGAAACAATAAAGATAAGTGAATATTCATTCAGTGAGTTGTTGTGGCCTCTGGTCTGAGAGGCAGTGTTTCATTTCTGCTCTCTGACATCAAGCTTCATGGCAGCAGGCCTGATCGTAGCAGCACTGCCAACACCGAGTCCCAGGATTTCCCCAGCTCACCGGATGTTACTCCGATATCATTGGCCAGGACATTGAGTACTGGGAATAAATGAAATACCACGAAGTTCAGCATCTGGACGCCGTTGTCGAATTCTTTAAATAGACAAAAGTCTTTTTCCAGTTCTGCTTGGGTAAATGGCTGGACGCAAGCTTGAGAGAGTCCGAGTGTTTTTACTCGGCAGAAAGTGGGATGATGTTTGAGAGGCAGGATTATTGAATAACGACACTCTTCGTGTGCAACAATTCACAGTCCTTCACTTACTCAGCTTCACAACAGTTGTGTGTGTGTGAATACATGTGGGCCCACGAAGGTCAGCATGTGGGAGCCTTGTCCTCCGAGTGACTGTTTTAATGAGTCGGCAGATGTGAGAGGTGATGGAGTCACCACTTAGAAGCAGGCAGTAGTGAGCACAGCGGCAAACATTCATCCCATCATTCGCTCCATATGACAGCAGTTACCAGGTTTTTGCCTGCTGGAGCATGAAACCAGCAGGAATCTGGGTTAAAGGATAATACCAGCATTATGGAGTTTTCTTCTTCATACACTCCAATGGTTGGTGATGAACATCAAACCTCCAATTACAGCTTAAATCCCATCATACCTCACCAGAAATTTAGAAAAGAAAATGACTTCAATTCAGAGAAACTTCAGAAATCACATCATCGTTCCTGTCTATGTTTAGAACTTTCATGTTTTCACTCGGGAGTGAATCATCATCTCAGACTTAGTAACTAGTAGGAGTAATGGATTTGTGGCACAGCCTGGTGATGCTGTTCCAGTGAATTTAACATATTATTGGAAGTCCTTATAAAAAATACACTTATAGTAAATGTTGGAAGCTTCATTTGTTAGCTTTTGTAAGACACATCTAACATTCAGATTCCAATTTAATAGATTTGTTGTTTTGAGAAAGAAAAGATCTTGTCACCACTGACACATTTCTTTTCTACTGAATTGGCCTTTACTTTATAGCTCTAATCTTCTCACGCTGATGACCTCCTATCAAGGAGGAAGTTGTTAGGAAAACAATTACGAAATAATGGACTTTGTGACACTAAACTTCCAAGTAAGCAACAGTGTGTACAATGTTAATGTATTATCTATTTTGATGAGGTTCTTCATTTCACAGACTGTCCTGTACTTGCTTTTTTGGGATGGCTGCCTCCTGCCCTGCCCGCCAGTTAAACTTTGAACACGGGCTTTCTGCAAGACGGGAAGTTTTTATCATGTCAAATCTAATTCATCAGTTTTTACATGGAACACAGTTTTCCTCAATACTTGGAAAATGCTTCTTTTTTCCAGGTTTCATCATGCCAACCGAATTTTGGGTTTGATTTGAGCTCCTCATCCTCATCACCACTTACAACTCTTTATTAGGCACATTAGAATAAAGACATTAGTTATGTAACATTTTCTCCATTGTACCTGAGCCACTTCAAGCGCAGGATATGGTTACCAATCTTTTCATGAAGCTGAGATACTTCCTGCTTCATTTCAGTACATCTCAATTATGTCTGCACATCACTTTTGTTATTCTGAGAGGTTACCTTATGTCAACCACCCCCCTTTTTTCTGGGCCTATTATGTAATTTGTCTATTAGCACAGGAAGGGGAGCACTGTGAAGTACTGAACTGAAACAGGAGTGCTCAGTAATTAATTTTCTTCTCTAATTGTCTGATGTTCCCATCACCCCAATCAGCATTTCATTCACTCCACACAACATAACGCAGCCCCTGAGACTTCAGAGCTGCCTCTAAAGTCAGCGTACACACTTGTGATTTTGACACACAAAGCAGGGTTGTTAATGCACATCCATCTGGCATTGCTATTGACAGTTCTACTCTCCGGCTGACCAGATGCAGGTCCAGGTGGCCTGATAAACAAAGCATATCAGAGTCGCTAACAGCTCAGTGTTTGGATAATTGTGGGATGAGAGGAGAGCTTCGATCTGACTGGCTCTCTCTAGCCAAGGATTAGCCAATGATGGAGCAGCTTTGCCCTCACACTATTACAAAAATGGTTGGACCCCCTGATGGTGCCCCGGAATGCTTGTACAGTATTGCGTGTGGCTGCGATACTTCATTGTGAAAGCTTTTCCTCGCAGCACAAACATGTTTGCTTTTGCTGGTATGAACACTTTGTACCAAGTGCTGGATTAAACACAAGCACGTTCAGTGATTTCCTGCATTATTTAGAAATGTCTTTCCTTTTTTCCTTCACTGAACATTAAATATTGAAATCCCTTTTGTTTTTTGTATGATGAATTTATGAAAAAAACATTTTAAAGATCAGCAGTTTTGACATGGTTACATGAACAAATCCACAAACCTGCGAGACACGCAGACCTTTTCACACTCAGAATAGAGAACAAGAACATGTAACACATTTACTATGACTAATGCCTCTGTGAGTAATTCAGCATGCTGTCAATCATTACTCACCCAGAGAACACTGTCTTCGTTTTCATTGGTCTGCCTGCAGCCATGCTGTGGCCCCGTTCAAAGCATAGTCCTGTGACACCCATCCTGAGGCAAAAGAACTGGACTAAGTTGTGTGTTTATGTGTTTGTGCGAGTGTGCTGGAGAGTAAAAAAGACAATAGTTGGATGAACTGGAGTCAATCTTGTCACAGGGGTCATGGCTACAAACTCAGTCACCCCACTTTCATGTGTCCAAGCTCAGGGACGGTAAACAAACAGGACCGCGAGCACAAACTCAAGCTGCTTTACACGCAGCTGTGTTTTGATGCCAGAGAGCCTGAATGGTGATGCAACAGCAGGAGGCTTAATCCAGTTGTAATGGCAATATCCAACGTGGTTCTTCATGTGACCACTGAAGGTTGAAACATCAGGGGGGTTTTTTCATGTTGATTTACATATTTGTTGGGAAAAAAACAACATAGAAATGAGCTGACATTTCTATGGATGAAATCCTTTAGCGTGACCAGGTGCAGAGACAAGGGGTGGACAAGGATGGCCATGACTACCTCCAACTTAGGCTAGCCTCCCTGTAGTGAGTCCTTCAGAAACTACTTTTGTGCTCAAAGAACCAGGGTTTTATCAATCATTCTGGCATTACTTTAAAAAAAGATCTCATACCAAATAAATGTGGCATATATAAACTATAGAGCAAAAAAGGAAAGTATAGTGGAAACATCCTTTTACTCTTTTTAAAAAGTATTTCTAAAGCATTAAAACTTCTTTCCAGCCCCCCACCCCACCCTTCCAACCTAAAACACAAGGATTGTGTTTTGAATTTCAAGCAGGACAAGTAAGAAAACCAAAAGCCTCTGGGATTTGCAATAACGAAGAACTAAGGGCAGAATTTCAACATTTTATATTTCGAAAATGCTCATTTGTACCAAATAACCATAAAAATGGATAAAAGAAAATTTTTAAACATATTTTGTTTTCATGCTATACTATGCAGTCATTTGGCAGACGCCTTTATCCAAAGCGACTTACAATTGAGTGCACCTGTGATGCCAACACCGGAGGCAAGGAGGGTAAAGTGTCTTGCCCAAGGACACGACAGTTGACTGGGGCAGGAGCAGGATTCAAACCGCCAACCTTTGGGTCACTGGGCGATTTGCTCTACCACTGCCTCCCACATGCTACATTAGTAATAAAGTAAAATGATGAAATAAAAATAAGTTTAGATACTATTTCAACTACAGACCGCGAAAGAAATAATGGGAAAAAAAATGCATAGAAATGTATATATAAAGAAATAAAAATAAACAAAATCAAGGGATGAATACATAGTTTTTATCATTAATTCAGAAAGTTAGAAATAGAGACTGCTCCTGATCTTATGTGAGCAATGAAGGATTTTACAATGTCTACATGGGAGACATTCCCACATGAGGAACTGAAGAAATTAGCCGTCTACCCTACGGCACTAGTTCTCAAATGGGGTACAAGTACCCTTGGGGTACTGGTAGACACTCCAGTGAGTCATGACAAAATAGAAAAATATCAAAATAACAGCATTATGTAAAATGTATAATAATCATGTAATAACACTGAAATATAAATGTAAGTTTATATACAAAATTTCGTAGTAAGTATTCAGTTCAATTAATCGTAATAAAACCAGGTCACTTCCATACCAAGATTTTTGACACATTCTGACACATATCAAAGGACATCACCTGTCAATCACTTATCACAGCCAAAACTAAACAATAATACATTGGTTGAAGCTCAGCAGCTTTTCAAGAGCCGAAGAAGGCAAAAGTAGAACCTGTAAAATGTTGTCAGTATTTAGGTGAATCTGTTTTATTGGGTGTTTTATTGGGATGTGTGTTCACAAACTACAACTCAAGGTATTTCGTTTTCTTATGAGAAACAACAATGTGAAGCCAACACATCTCCTGCAGCATTTTATGACAATGCATGTCTGTCATGTTGGTAAGCCATCAAATTTTTTTATAGGTGGAAATTGGATGAATTCCGATCAACACAAGACACAAAAGAAAAAGTACCCACATCATCAAAAGCCCCGAAGGCTTCCTCTACAGTGTCCATGCTTGTGGCTAAGGTCAAAAGCCCATCGACCATCACTGAAGATTTCCTCTGTCTGCTTCTGATGTTCTTCCAGAGACGATACTGGACAAAAACAGAAAACACAGTTTGCTGCACAATAGATGAAATTGGAACAGTCATTTCTGAGCAAGTTGTTGGAAAACTTGGAGTCTCGTTCTCACTCCAGCCGGATGAATCCACCCATGTGAGTGGAAATCCTTCTTCTTGTGTTTGATATGCTGATAATGACAGTATTTATGAATATGTCCTATTCTGCAAAAGTTTGAAGGGAAAAACAACAGGAGAGCACACATTGATTGAAATATATTCCTTTAATATATTTGAAATTGTTGCATTTATGTTTGGGTAGTTGGCTGAAAAATTATTCCACAGGGGTACATTGCTGAAAAATGTTTGGGAACCACTGCCTTACAGCTATGTGGCATGCAGGAAAAACAATGATGAGATTTGATTTTCTGTGCCACCCCAGTACCAGTAATGGTCTCAGCTACGACTACTAGTCATAAAAAGAACAAATAGTAAAATAAAAATCAGGCTCCATCAATAGCAGTGACTGGAAACTTTTCTACTTGATAGATATTCCATGTGTGCAAGTTGAAAGTCCTCATTTCTCTAGTTCCAGGTTCAAGTCCTGGCCAATGGTCCTTTGCCTCATGTCATCTTCCTATCCACTTTCCCACCAGGTCAGAGTTTTTACATTACACTTTGCTGCTGTTGATTATTTGTCATTTACTGAAGCCTTTCTGAAATTTTAAGATAGTGAGGATCTAACTTGAGCATTTGCAGATAAATAATAAAGAGTGAGAAGACACTGACACAGCTGCTATTTGTTTGTGCATGATGGATTGTGCACAAGCAGAAGTAGAGGCCTGAGAGGGGCCGGACCAAAACTCTGTTACTGAGTAACCCAGTGAAGGAGTCCCATGCTCACCTTTCCCCTAATAGCCCTTCACCTTTGGAACCACGTGAAGTGAGCCTGTGTGCTGACTCCCCACAGTGTGCACTCAAACACTCTCACACACTCAGAGCTTAGCCAGTGAAAGAAGCACAGCAACACATGCAAACACACAAGCATTATGTAGAATTTTCCCTGGACAGAAGATCAGGCGAAATACTTTGAAAGTGGAACTATGACTTTTTACAGTCCTTTTGTGTTGAAAATAATGAGAATATACAATATATTTTAGTGTATTTACTTGACTTTCATTTATTTCTAGTGATTCATCACTGACCACGTTGTGCAGAGATGTTAAAACTCTTCTTTCCACCGATTGATTTATTGTCAACAAGCTTGCAGGTGGAACTGGGCCACAAGCATCCAATTACCATGTCATCTGAAATAACTACACACTTATAGAGTCAAGGTATGTTTGCATTCAGCTTGTCATGGACTAACTAAAAAGCCTGATCATGAGTAGCATGCTGCATCATTAAATCCTGTTCATATTTTTTTAGGGTTTTTGAAACTTTGTTTTTTTTTTTTACGAGTTTTTAAAAACACTTATATAGACAGACAGTGAAACAACTGAAGAGCGTAAACTCTAGTTGAACAAGGTTGGATGTAGAACCGTACAGGAATGTGTGTCAGCAGAAAGCCACTCCTATTATTGTAGCATCTGAATGAGTAAGATGCCGATGGAAAATATGAGTCACGAGGCTTACAACTCATAACAATAATATTTAGCATGAGGAGGGAACTCGGAGTAGTCTGCAGAAGGTAAATTGGTGATTAGTGGCTTTATACGCAGACTGGGAGTGGCTGTGACAAAACTGCTGCCCTGACATCATTAATCCATCCCAGCCCACACGTTCTCTATGCAAGACTGGTAAGGGAGGCACCGACTGAAGGACGGGCTGCTAATTCAGTCCATGGTGAGGAGCGGTACCGGAGTGATCCAGATCAGCCACACTCAAACCTTTGCCATCTTGCTCGTCATATGGGTGTGACTGGGAGCTTTTCTGGTGATGCCCTGTTTTAGAAAAAACAGGAGAGACTTTCTTCCTACTGAAGTGTCTATTCTGCAAAATCATTTTGTGGAACAGTGGAAATGATGTATGAAATTAAGGCCCTTCTAACTGCAAACTGTTAAATGCTTTCATGAGCATATTTAAAAAAAAGAAAAAGCAAATCACTCCTAATCGAGCATTACAATGATCCAGAATTTTTTTTCCATTGGATTATTAGTCTCTTTTTCCTCACTTGCATGAAGATGATAGTCTTAGTGTATTACATAATAGTCCCTGCTTCAGTGTTATTGACTGTTAATGACCACCAACTCAAAAATTCTGGTAAAAGACAACAGTCAATTGGGCTGCATAGGTATGAAAATATGTCTGATCTCAAAGGATGTGCATCCTTTGGAAGAGATGCAGCTGGAGTTGAGGAGATAACTCTGACCCCAAAACTGCCTAAACAGCAATATAAAGACATGGTTCAGAGGGATGCTGCAGCTTTCTAATCCTGTGGTATTTTGACCAAAATCATGTCATAGACATGAGGGAACAGGCTTCCTTAAAGTATTTCTACACAGGCGCAGACGTCATTGTGAAGTCTATTGTTTAACGAGTCACAAAGTCGTCATGAGGAGGAAGGACGGGTGGATGCTGTGATTTAAACCATGGTATTTTGAGAGACATTAAGACCAAAATATTTTCTGTCAGTGCCACAACAATTCAAAATCACTTTTCTTACTTTCTGGTTGGGTTTAAACAAAATTATTGCATCTGTAGAATGATAAAAAAAAATATATCATGGTTTGGGTTTAATACTACGGAGCCCGGCAAGTGTCAGCGGTGAAAAAAAAAAATAACCTGGTGGAAATCCGTGCGCACGGATTACGAAACTGTGCTCATAGTTTACCAAATCGTGTGCACGGATTATTAAA
>JAOXYM010000009.1:9814204-9829172 GCA_028567055.1 Leptatherina wallacei
CACAGTTTCGTAATCCGTGCGCACGGATTTCCACCAGGTTTTTTTTTTTTCACCGCTGACACTTGCCGGGCTCCGTATAATACATCCTTTTTATGTTCATGGAAAGTTATTTACAAATTGCAATGGTTACATGTAAACACATGATGTATTTCCTGATTGGCTTCAGGTAGTGAAATCAGTTCATTAAGGATAGAAATGCATGTTAAGGGTTAGAAAGGCATTATGGTTAGGGCTAAAACACATTCTTTTTACATCTCAAACATCATCGTCATCATGGACGCCATATTTACCCTTCCAATGTAATATCTCTCATGACCACAAGAGGCCACATAATCTTGGAACATACTGTAACTATAATCTGTATCTGCCTTTGTGCGTATGCACCACAAAAGCACATTTTGGGGAGGAGGACAGGGATTGTTTTCTTGTTTATTACTAATAGAAGTCACATGTATGACAACTGGCTGTAATAATAATTCACTTGTTTTTTTCTCATTTACAATAAGACAAACTAATACTAGTTCACCAAACAAGGCAAAACAACAAAGTTTTTATTGTCTCAAGATCATTAAGACTCAAATGTTTTAATGATAAAGCTCAAGTTTAGTATTTTATTTTTGGTAAATCATTTCTTTTTCACAGCCCTTGTGTGAGAGACACACATAAAACTGAGTAATCATTCAAATTTAAAAATCTGTCTATGAATCACTACTGCATTGAGGACGAAGCTCAAGTTCATGGTGTTGACTCAGAAAATGAGTCATGGAACCTGCAGAGGGCCCATATTATCTGAGCAGCTGTCCCAACAAGCCGGGTGCTGGGGCCAGGGCCAGATCAGGCCCTGTTTTCACGGCGGGGGGTGAGGGGTGGAAGGTCACTTTCAAATCATGGAAGCAGATCAAATCCATGCAGAGAAAACAAGCTTTGGTATTTAACCTGAGTGCACAGAAGCAAAGAAAGGGTGTTTTTATTGAATGACTGGCTTTGTGGGTGAACCTCTCCAGCCATTTCCTCCCATTCATACGCCAAAAGGTCTTGACTTTCTCTTAAGTGGTATCTTGGCTCCCACATATAAAATTCTACAGATTGATCAACAAGTAGGAAACTGTGTTTGACCTGAAATAGGAAATCACAGTAGGAAGTAAGATAAAAATTCAAGAATGGAGGATTAGGCTTTCACAAAGCAATTTTCCACTTGCAGTGGAATTTGTGCTCTTTTTAACTTTGTCTCAGTTCAACATCTTTTAAGGTTGCTTGGCAAATCATCACAAGCATCTCTTTTCAGTGACTTTGTCCAAGAAAACTTATTTTCTTTGCAGTTGACATTACAAGAGTAAAAAAGTAAAAAAAACAAAAACAAACAAGCAAGAAAACAAAAAAACATCATATTATTGATTTAAATTTTCCTTTTTTTGTACTCGATCACAAGAAAAAGGTATTATTTGAAGGTATGAATTACAGTTGTCATGGAAACAGTGTGTGATATTAGGCTGGAGCTCTCGCATGTGGGTGTCCCAAATATGAGAATCAGCCAAAAAAAAGACCACTCACTTTGCATCTGCTGTCACGGTATGAGAGATTGTTAATTTTATTTATCTTATTCCCTGAGGAGAAGCCATATGTTGGGACCTTCTTTCAGCTGGCACAATCCTCCAACTCAGCTGTGTGGTCCGTTTTTCTCCCAGTTCGGCTCAAATATGAACAAGCACTGAGTCAGGGACAGGCATATGGATTTTGCAATAAGAATAAATCATCTTCTTTAAATTTTCTAACGGGAGCTGCTCGCTTTCTTTTCACGTCAGTATTTAACTTTCAGTTAACTGCAACAGATGGTAAAAACCTAACCGAAATGTAATTAAATAATTTAACTGGCACCTTTCTGACCCATGTATGTCCGGTTCATGGCCAAACTAGACTTTTAGAGCATCAGTCCCAAGCTAAAAATTCACACAGGGAAAATCAAGCATCTCTTTGACTCAACATATCTTGACTGGACAAAGCACATATCGGATGATATATTCTTTTGTTTCCTCATTCTTTTCTGTTTTTAATGATTGGCTCAAATCATATGAACCGCACTAAAACTCAAATATATCCTCATTTGCAAAGGTGTTATCACATCCCCACCGAAACCCAAAATTAAATGAAAATGCTTCTCTAAACTAAAACTGCAGCCCTGTTGCTGTGCCATCTTGTTGCCATCACAACAAGCCCAAAAGAGATCCCTGTCAGGTAAAACTGCAGATTACAGCACCATCTTCTATAATTTTCATCCATCATACAGTCACGAAAAAAAAACAACCGATTTTATCCTAATCATCAGCTTGGAGAATGCAAAAGATGAGTTTTAAAGACTACTACTTCTACTATTACTAATAATAATAATAGAGGTATAAAAGTTGTTTTCCTATCTACATAATCCTTTCTACACAGGTGTTATAAATTATGTCCAGCTTTATAGCTTCATATTAAAAAAAATACCTTGATTGAAAGAATGTGCAGGAAATAAGGTCATGTCAGAAGGCCTATTATCCTCTCCTTAGTGAAAATTCTGTGGGCACTAATGAGCTCAGGGAGTCAAAAAGGCAGCTGTAGCTTTCCACCTGCTCATTGGCACAGGCACCCCTGGGAACAGGTTTGGATTACATCTTGCCTGGAGCGCTCCAGCCTCAGGAGATGTCAGGCCGAACAAAACCTTGTCCAGACTTGCCAGCGTACAGTCAAATTGAATCCCACCCTACAGGTCAGGCCTGTTTTCCTCCATCTAGCCTCCAGCCTAGTGTGGGATAATTAGCAAACTTTCAAGGATGAGTGTAACATTGGATTAAGAGTAACACCTGAGCCACCACAGTGCAGTGTGAGATGTGTGAAACTGGTTTAATGTCTGTTTCCACAGCTATACTCCACCCCTAATGTTTCTTATTTGATTTTTATCAGGTAAGACCAGATATAAGTTAGATTAAGTGAATGAATAGCTGATGATTCAGTAATGAGTCAAAAACCAACTGTGATAGTTTGATCACCACAACTGATGACTGAATTAATGGCTGAATCATTTATGAGTTTACTTTCTCAATCTGAAAGTCAATAGGATAAGAGAAAACCTAATCTTTAGAATAAGTCTTCCTTATAAATGGGATGTAACCCATAAGCCTTAAATATGAAAACCCCATCAAAACTCTCAAATATTATTCTTCTGCCAATAAAATCCACCTGATGTTGTACACTTTGCATACTCTGCAGCTCCCTGGAGTGCTCAAGCCTTTGGGGATTACTATGTCTGTCATACATATTATAATAGCCCTGCAAACTAACAGGTGAGAGGTATTAGTGAACTTTCCTGACAGATTTGCGCTAGTGTGACTGATTTACATCAGCCCTCAGAGCATCAGCTGGGAAAACAAGTAGTAACTGATTACAGATCAAGCCCACATTTGCTCCCAGGTTGTGTTGATTGACAAAGTAGACCACCAGTTCTGTATTCAGCTCTATATGTAAGCACTGGAGTATGTGTAAGGCTAGCAGGGGCGTCTCACAGAACTCCTAATTTCACACAACTCCTATCTCATGTCATGACCAGGTTACATGTACTGTAGCTGTGTGAATGTTTCCATGAGAGATGAAAACAAAAACACCCGTCTCATTGACTTTATTCAGTGTCAGTTTAAAGCAAGTCTGTTTTTGATAATGTGAGGAACGGTTTTGGAAGTGCAAGGCCCAGGTGCTGACAGACCTCCCTCTTCGCCGAGCAGGCTCTCTGGGTCCATGCTGTGCAGGCCTGGCTGGGCCCTGCTGGACGGCTGAGTACAGGTTGCCCAGCAGGCTGTGTTGTCTCAGCCTTCAGCCAGGGATGATAGATGGAGCTGGAAATGCTCCCAGATAGGGGGTGAACATGTGAGGCAAGCTGTGGCAGGTGGTGAGCGCTGACTTGACAGCAATTAAATGTACAAATCTTTGATTAAGCTCACGGGAAGGCACTCATTAGCAACACTGAATCGGTTCTCACACACATGCCTCTCATCCCTCAAAACGTTCACGCAGGGACACATTTTTCATCTCAGCACTTACACTAATGTAGAAGTGGGCGACTGATAGAATATTCATATTGATCATATCTTTTTAATTCAATGAGAAATAAAAATTTCAGTACTTAATAGTCAAGATACAATATTTCCTCTAGTGTTTTAGATTAAACATAAATTACTTATTTGAATGCTGCTCAAGGGTTTTAATGATTTTTTTGACATCACAATTATCTGAAAGAAAGGCTACATACAGTAGATGATTTTGGAAGCTATTGTCAGCTCAGTCACCATTAAATAGAGCTGCTTCTTCATATGAATCATCTCAAACTTTCTTAAACTAAGAATGCTTATTTTCCTTCTGTGTCACATAATGAGTCTTTGTGACTAAAATGCAGGTTTTTTCTACTTTTCCAAAAGAAGCCTAGAGTCTTCCTTTTGTCAGCACTTTTTTTTAACTAAGCTATCGAACTTGCTATGTCAGTAACAAGACTTTATTATTGATTTTTGCAAAAGAAAAGGAGATATTCTTTGTATCAGTTGAATATACTTGAATTAGTGCATTTTTTATATAACATGAACAAGCTACTTCTGTCTCAATGTGAGTTCATTTTGGTTTCACAAAGCCTATATAATGATGTATTATGATATAGCTTGAAATGCTAAAAATTCAATTCAATTCAATTCAGCTTTATTTGTATAGCGCCAATTCATGACAATGTCATCTCAGAGTGCTTCACGGACAATCAGTTTGAGCCAATCTGATTGTCAGACATTGATTCATACAAGCCAATTCATAACAAATAGCCTAGCTAAGGGAACCAACAGACTGCATCGAAAAGTATCAAAGCTATGTCTTAACCACATTTTGACCTTTGTACAAACTGACCTTGGAGAAATGTGTCAATACTTTTCATTAAAGTTTTATTTTTAAACAACAAATTGGGAAAATATTAAAACAATGTCATGTTGCTGTTGTAGACAAATTTCCACTGAGGAACAAAAGGTGGCCTTTTGTCCATATGACTTATCGTAATGTTCCTCTTTGAATTGACATAAAAAAAATTTAAAGCCACATTATTTGTGTCACTTGTTCACCTGGCAAACACTTATCTGTGTAAGTTTTTTTACTCTGGTCTTATGAGGTTTCAATGTGCTGAAATTCAGTGTTATGTTTACCTGCCTACTGCCCATGGGCCCTGATCATGTGACAAAACAGCCTATGCAGTGTCTATGCTAAATTAAAAATCTTAATTTTCAGGGTTGGGATGGCTAAAACTTAAATCCGTGTATAATTTTTGTCGCACCAACACATATAGATTCATTGTTGGTGGGTTACTATAGTAACATACCTCCAAATAGCAGCCAGACTTCCAGTGATTGCCCTGTAGTCTAATACACATGAAGTGAACATCATCAAAAAACACTTGGGTTCAACAAGACTACACTATTATAGTTTCAAGTTCAACTGAATCTGGTAAAGTTTTGTCTGGTGAGTAACTAACAAAGACTATAGCATCATAACCATCATTCTATAATTTCCACCTCAATTATTCTAAATTGATTGTGGTTAAAACTTCTTTACCCCTGAAAGAAGTACATTCACACAGCAGTCTCTCAGTGAGTTTGCATACAGTGTGTCACAGACCTAACAAGGCCCTTTAGAGTTGGCACTGTCATCCTGCGGGACTTAGAATGGTAATTGCTACCCTCTTCCCAAGTAACTAATGAGCCCGAGGTGAATCTTTACACCCAAGCCATCCTGAAATACCTCACTCTCTATATCTTTTAATCCAATCTTCTAGGAGATAGACATTTTCATGGATTTAAACCCAACAAACCTCCAGTGAATTCATTCAGTTTTCAGTAGCCTGGCAGGATTATTGGAAAGTAAATCACAGCTCAAAGCAAACTGTTCAGCGAAGTCAAGTGTCTTACATGCAAGCATTTTATTTACAGGCAATATTTTGCACTTTAAAATTGAGAAAGATCATTGATTTATATCTTTAAGGATGGAATGAGTTTTCTTGTCCCTGAAAAGTGGATTCAACTGACCGAGCAAGTTATGGGTTTAAGAAGTATTTTGTTTTTGAGAAATCGTGTTAATAAAGAGCTCATCATCTTCAGTGGTTTGTAAGTTTGCTGCTCTGCTCCTTTCATGGGAGTCTGTAACTGTGGAGATGTCAAGGTAAGAGCCTGGAGAGACAGCAGCACGTCCCACTGGGCTAAATCCATACACAGAATTACACCAGTTGCTTCTTCACAATGAGCTAATCAGTCTCAGGCCCAACAGGGACACTGGTACACAGATGTCATACCTTTTGTGATGTTAGAGGAATCATAAAATAACTTCATTCTGATGAATAGCCAAACAGTCGAGAGCAGAGACATTAAACTAAACAACTTTGACAGGATCCTTTGTCCTGCAATGAATGTTTTCCTGCAGGATGTGGAGTAGATGTTATGTTTCCAGAGGAAGACATGCCTGAAGAAATATGGTGTTCTTCTACCCTGTTTTACATATGGTGGACTTAAATGAGATAAAGAGAAGCAAAGATGCAACACTTCAAAGCAGCGTCAAGTTGTTAACAAAGTTGCCACTAGTTAGTGGCAAATTAAGAAGATTGTTACTTCAAAGTACCTGAAGTCTAAACCATTCCATAAAACAGTGTGAAAGGGGGGGGGGGACGAACCAACAGAAGTTATCTTCCAAATCTGCAGCTTCACTCACCTTTGCAGAACTTTCTAAATTTCCCTTCATTGCTCTGTTGACTCACAACTTTTGGTTCACTTTGTGGTCACAACAGCTATTTTCTGTAAAATACCTTTCACAGCCTAATGTACACAAGCAAAACAAAAACCCTCAATATATTTAAAAAGCTGGGTGAGCTGAAGTTTAGGAAAAGTTTATCAGACAGATACACTGTAAAAATAGAATAGCTCAACCAATGAATTGTTTCAGTTGGTTAAACGTGATTGAATTAAGTTTATCCAAGTCATCAGTTACAAAGTTTGTCCCATACAATGATTTTAAGACTAGCTCACATAAATTCTTTCAAAAAATAATCTGAATCACTCTGACTAAATTTCATTGGAAGTCAAAGATTTGAGATACTCACGTGAAACACATGTGAACTATATGTGAAACATGTGTGATTCACATGTGAACCACAGGTGAAAAACATATAAACCCCATGCCTACCTCATGTGATTCACATATTCTTCACATGTGGATCACATAAAATGTGTTCCAAAACCGAACCACATGCGGTTCACACGAGTTCCACAAGAGCTGAGTTGAGGCTTGTTGGGCGGTTTCCATCGTCGCCATCTTGGCAGCGTCACAAGTATCGTCAAAAGTTGTCCTTTTTAACATGGGATTCTATGGGGATTGACTCTCTTTTGGGGCCAGCCCCTAGCGGATGAGGGGGAACTGCAATTTTTGAAACTTCTCATTTCTCAGCCGGTGGTTTTCTACTTGTATAAGACACATCAATCATTAATATCAATCCAGTGTGTTTGATAATAGATGAGAGATGCGATGAAATGGTCCATAACTGCTGTCCGAAGCTGAAATCTATGGAACACACAATGTAAACAAACAGCCTGATGATGATGATAATATTTTTGTTTTGATAGAGTTAGGATGTTGCTCTAAGACCAAGTCACATCATTATATTAAGAAGCTTCATGTTAAGCAATCAATAGCATTTCCTGGGTCTTGTTTCATTGCCACATGTTTTGCCGCTCCCCTCTCCCTCTTCCTGGAATATGCTGGCTGGTCTAATCACAAGAACCGACCCAGGCTAGAGGTGCATGCCTTTGCACATGGCAGCACAAATTAAAATGTCTCCTGCCACCCGCCTCTCTAATTCCCTGGCACTATGCCCTGGCCAGTCCCTCAAATTACAACCAGGCCTCCATATGGTGTGGCCAGCATGGGGCAGGCCAGCTTATTGACACAGAGCCCCTCCCTGAACTCTCTAAGTCAATAACTGAGTTTACTGCACATGCATTTGGTCAGCCACAGAGGTTTAACCTCATTATTAAAGGCGATAGTTAAAAGACTTTGAGAGTATTTGCAGGATCTATTGTGTCTACTGTTGATCAAGCAGAGACAGACTTAAGAGTTTAATCTCTCATGGACAATTCAGTCCAAATGATTCTCTTAAGCTTTTAATTGTTAAGACCCCTTTAAAACATGAAAGTTACTTTGAAATACTTGTAGAATATGTTTTTTACATTTTTTTGTCTGAGCCACAGCTGATCCCGTTAAGGCAAAGGATGATAAAAAGCAAAAGAAGAAATGACCCCGGTCAACAAAATGTAGTGTTTATTTGTAATATCGAGATGAGGGCATAATTGAGTTTCTCATAAATCTTCTTTTTTTCTCACAAAACAAAAAAGTTTGGAGAAAATCAGAAAGAAAAACAGTTTGTTGAACATCTCAATAAACTGTCAACAGGTAAGAAGAAGTGTGATTTGCTTTCAAAGGCTGAATCAAGTCAAGATAAAGAAGTCTTTGCTCCTTTCAGCAACACAAAACCAAAGCACATTCTGCATGTATTACAATATTATGGATCTGTATTGTAAATCCACTGATTTTACTGTTGTTTTATTTAACCACATCTACATTGTGGTTCAGTGTCTACATGTGTAAAAAATAATAAAGATATAAAAATATGAAACCTTTTAGGGAATAAAATTGAAAGCAAAAAAAAAAAAGAAGGGGGTAACAAACAGGGTTTGAAAAAACTGGTAATTTTAAGTGCAAAAGTGTTTCTACAACAAAGTCAAGACAGTAAAAATACTGCAGCTTGTAAAAAACTGTCTTTAGCAGACTTTATTCTTAAAATCTCAATCAAATGTTTTTCTGAGGTAGAGTCCAGAAGCTGAACTACATCCTCATCCTCAAACCAGACAATGACGTTGTTTCCTTTCATCAGAAGACAAATCTTTAACCACAACAGCAATGAAATCAATCGGTTGGAACAAAGAAAAGGACTGCCTCCACCTTCAACTGAGAACCAGATTTTTCCAAACACACGTGCTGCTTTGTTAGGATCAGCAATCGGTGTTTGTCAGCCCAGTGAGTGCTGTTGATGGTGTTGTTTTCAAATGTCCTGCTGATACTTGGTTCTCGCCCACATGTACCCTGAATGCATACTATTAGGCTGGCGCTCAGGTAAACGATATGTTCCTAGATAAAACGTAAACAAGCCTGAAACACGTTATGACACAGATGAGTAGAGAGGACATGGAATTAAACACTTTCATGAATAATTTCATTACTGGTTCAGTGAGCTGCTGCAGCAGGAGACCTCATCCCCATCTCCTGCCACTGAAACTCATGACTTATGGCAAAGACAGGAAACCAAACCAGTGATTCATTGTAGGATATAATCTCTACATATAAAACTGGAGGCAACTCATCTATGAATAGAGTGAAAATTGGATGAACAAATCCATAAAGATCTGATTTACAACTAACAGTAGCTATTCAAAACTTTGGTAAAGATGAATATCTCTCATTGGAAAACCAAAGAACCACAAATTCATTTTTTGTCAGGCTTGAAAACACCCTGAGGCAGCTCCATCCACAAAGAGCTGACTACATCTGTGGGCTTGAAGGAATTAAGTTGTGACTTAAACGTGCAAATAAGTGCTGCTTCTCCAAAAACAATTAAGCTCACATAACCACAGTTACAATCCCGCAAGGTACAGCTTCATTATCCTGTGGTTTTTACATTTTATGGAGGTGTTCATAATCTATTTAGAAAACATCATGAATTCACTGCTGCAATCGCATAAAATAAAATGTTTTCTTTTATTTTCAGTGTTAGACAGACCACATAATGTGGATATTTTAGGTTTAAAAAAAAACTTCACAAAATGTTTTCATATGTAGTTAAAAATCTTTTCATGATCATAATCAACTTTTTCTTACTTTAACCATCTTGTTCAATTTCAATAACTGTATGCGTCATAGAAGGCGATTTACTGTGATGTATGAAAGCAGCATCATAAACAAACCAGCCAGTCCTTCTTTCTTCTTTCTGTTGATGTTATCCTCTTTTATTTTGCTTCCACTTTTCCTCTTTGTCGTCTTGTAAATTTGCCATAGAAACTTTAATGTTTACATCCTGTGTGCCATTCAAGATCTTGTTTACTCTTGAGAGTGCCAGTGTGTGACTCTCTTACTATCATTCTGGAGGAAATACCACGAGTCGCGTGCCAGTCACAGCTAACCACAAACCCAGGCTGGGTGGATAGGGGCATTTTTCTTATAAATCATGGAATATGGCTGTGGGCGAGCCATCGGCAGGCTGAGTGAACAGCCACAAATAGACTCCCATTGCATGTAGTAACAGCTTTGAGCAACACAAAGACAGACTGTAGTAACCATTGCCTTTGGTATAGCTGCAGAAAAGGGCTCTTATTGTTTCTGTGCAATGCCGCGTTAGTCATAAGATATTCACAGCCTGTCAAATTCAATCCGTGATCCATCAAAAAATGACTCCTTTAAATTCACTTTTGTCCTGTCCTCAGAGCGCCAGTTTGACAGTGAAACAGAAAACTCCCTTAACAAACCTCACTTGAGATGTCAGTGGGCTGGCTTTGACACACTCGCAGACTCTGCTCTGTCTGGCTCCATTACCCAACATTGCTTGCATCACACGACATAAATAAAGCTCCCTGGGATAAATCCAGTGCTGTGATGATAGAAACTGAAATAATGTCAGAGGCAGTTAGCAGGGGCTTCTTGAGAAAGAGCGTGTCACAGTACAAAGGCAGCAAGAAGCAAAGACTGATGTGGAATGTAACTAACCTGGAATCTAGAGTCATATGGGGCTAATCGGTTCCAGCGATAAATAAATTACAAAGGGAAGAACAGTGAGGGTGGGCACTGTGGTCAGAAACTGTAAAGATAAAACGAGAAGGAGTCAGAGAAAGAATCAGATTAGCATACGTGTGTCATGCCTGTTGGGTGTCTTATCAGTGCTGCAGGAAAGGTCAAGTTGGGACACAAATCACACCCCCAAGCTTGGCTGTCTCCTCTCCACTTACCCAGCAGTCAAACTACATCTGTTTCTCTTTTGCTCTCTCTGACTTTTTCTGTTTCTCCCTCTGCTTCTCTTTCCACCCCTGAAAACTTCTGTTCCAATCTGATTGTGTCGACCCCAAAGAAGAGATGGCTAGGTTCAGGTTTATATCGCATAATGCAGTATAATTATCTACAGTGGCTGCATAAGATATATGTTGGATTTTTGTGACGCAAAGGCTTATTTCAAGGCTAAAGAGTTTAATATACTAGCATTGAAGTATTCGGGCTTATCAGCAGGGCACCTGTATCAGCCACTGCGTTAAGTGGCCCTACTCGGGGAACATTTGGAGCAAACAAAAGAGAATTGAGACAAGAAATGGGAGACCAAAAGTAGCCTGAAAAGGATTTAAACAAACCAAAATAAGACCAGCAAAAAGCAGAGAAGCATTTGGAAAAAATGGCGAGCACTCGAGATAGCTGTAGTCTAAGGGCTTAAAGGTTAATCAGAAGGTGAGTTTACCAAAGAATGAGTTGCATCAACTAAGTGAGACTGGAGCTGGAAACTGCACTAGGGCCAACATATAAAAGGGTCAGTTACTAAGAAACGCTAGCTTAACAGAGGGTCATCAATGGGTAACAAGGGGCTTTCACTACTCGAGCCATGTGGGTAAACTGCAGGTACTCATAACTGCTGACTTCACTGTTCTCATCAAAAGAGACCAGAAGGCACAGAAGACACTTAAATGAGTTGTGTCATTTAAAAGTAACGCTATGTAACTTTCTGACCTTAAAAATGTGTTTCTGGGTTGATGGCATAGAGACATTTGTTATGTACATTCCTGGAGCCCAGCAGCATCCTGGAACTGAGGAAACGCACTTCACAACTTTGTATTCAAACCTGGAACATCACGTTACAGCTGAGTTTTGCTTTACACACCGTGTCACACGCCAGCAACTGGATATCAACACGCAGGCCATTTTGAACGAACACTGAGGCTGATTCATCAAGGGGATCTTTTTGGAGCAAAGGAGGAAAAGAAAGTACGGCAGCGTAGAGCTGCAGCCATATATAAAAAAATTGGGACCATACATCTTTAGCGTATCGAGCATGAATTAGCCTTTAGCTGTCGCTGGGAGGTGGCTCAAAGTTCATTAGTCATTTTCTTAATGCTGGAACCCTTACTTAGGCATTTTTTCAACTTTAAAAAGACACTTAAGTATATAACCTGCTTTACATGGAACTGTGCATCACTTCATAATGTTACAAGACATGGGTAGATGTTATGAGGCCCCTCTGTCTTGTTAAAACTGCCTTTTGTATTTTTTCCATTCATCCATGGCCACAGTTGTCAGGAAGTAGGTTGAAGGAGATCGTTTGGTTCCATTTGTGAAGATAAATGTTGATATGAATTTTTAAAATGAACCAGGGAGGCTCTTCTGATGCTTGCAGCCCATCCACACCGGCACTTCGCTAGTTACATGCCCCTTTGCTTCAAGTCTTTTCAGCCCAGCGTCTCTGTGTGACTCATTTGTGTCCCCTACAGAGCCCTGAGGACACACCTCGAATACACACACTTACATGCTCAGGCCTGTGTGATAAGTGATAAGTGTGATTATGTACAGTAGAAACAGTTAGCTGAAAAGATGTTTTGTGTTTTTGTGTTTACATTTGAACCTGTTTAGACCAGATTCAGAATTTAGAAAGGATTTTATCACATTTGGGAATTCCAGATTGTAAAAAACTAAAAGAAGTTGAATAAATTTGTCCATTGGCCGCATTGAGTCTATAATAACTGTGCTGTTTTATTTTCCTTTCAGTTCAGAGATGGGGCACATGGAAATACTAGTTGGAACCAAATGTGAAAACACACAGGGAGCAACAAGTGTGAACTCCATGGCATATTACCGCCTCTCCACACTACATCTGTGTCCTGACATGGCCCCAACCGTCTAACCACATTTTGTCTTCTGGCACCCTGGGGAGTATAAGGATCACATATGCCTTTGGCAGGATTCCACGCCCACATTCCTCAGCTATGTGCTCACAAGCATTCTCTCTGCTCCCACCTCCCTCCCACTTTGCTCTGACACCAAAACTTGGCCCACATTGCATTGCACCATAAAGACGGACAAACCCTATATTATTTCCCAGACAAAAGGGGAGGTCAAGCGTTTAGTTCGCCACCTCTTGAGCTAAGCTAGGTTCCTCTCAGAATGCCACTGGCAAAACTGACTTATGCAAGTGGAACGTGATGGTTTGTCAAGCTTCTGTCTCTTGTGTTTAGGCAGAAGAAATAAAACAGAAACTAGAAGAGTTGATTGTAGAATAAGCATTTTTTTCTTCTTAGTTGGCGTGTTCTATAAGACTAGATCCCACTGGCTTGTCTTGTTAAAGGTTATCTTTTACTCACAAGTCAAAGTCAAAGACAGTGGGGCCAGAGAGGCTGTGCAGTTTGCAGTGTGGGGTTATTGGGTTCAGTGGTAGGGGGTGCATGGTGCGGAATGTGGTTGTAAGAAAAAGCCAGAAGGAATCATTATAGGGAAGAAATGAGACAAGGCTTTGGCTTAAATCTTTTCAGTTCTTGGATCTTTTGTCCTTTTGTGACAATGTCCACTTTCTATTTTTCTTCTTCTTGAAATTGCATACAAATAATGAACTTGAGCAAGAATTCAGTTGTTTTACTCTTTACTTTTTCTTTTTTTTTAATATTCGGGTTATAGGCTTTTAATGTAAAAGTTAACTAACTCGAGACTTCTTTAAGGATAACCTTGTCAATGCAACATTATTTGACATCCTGTAACAGTTTGTTAGTATACCTGCAACTTTACAAGATGTTATACGATATATGCGTCATAAAGAGCAAAACAGTGGCGGAAAGGGATTAAAAAATGGTGATAATAAGACACTGTGACAAAGACAGTAGCTGTTTTTCCCTAATCAGTGATCAAACTATATGTAACAAAGATAATGTAGACTGTTAGGGTTCAGCTTGTGGAGCTTTTCAAACTTATCTCATGGTTTTCTTCAAGGATATTGACTGTCTGCTTGCAAACCAGAGCAAGGCTCTTCATATCACTTTGTGCATGCAATCTCACTGAAACTGATAGAAACTTTTAAACACAACTTTTACACAGAAGTATATTTATTTAGGCTTTAAAACATTAATATTGAACAAATTACATATTCTTATTGATTGTAAAATCACACGCCAAAATTCCAATTTATTCCAGTATAAGGTCAATGTAACAGATTTCTATCAATGGGAACTCTTCCTCTTCTTACGAGGAGCCCTTTGTTATAAAATGCAAGTAAAAGTGCAATATCTAAATTGGTCCAAAATCTGCATGATGAGCAGGACTTCTCTGATGAATAAATATCTTTTCATTTTAAAAATGCAATTTATCTTTACATCTTTTTTTAGTAATTTGTTTGTTTTTTTTGCTGCTATTTTCTAAAAACCATAGCTGAATACAAGAAAAAGAACATTGTCAGTTAACAAAAGCATAGCACAGAAATCACCGCATCATCTATTTTCTAAATAAACTTCATTTTTCCCCATATAACTATATGAAACATAGAGTTTTGACAATAACACCATAACATCTTACAACTCTATATTACAATAAAATATCTGTTGAAAGTTCAAGGAAAAAAATTAAAAAAAATATAAGAATAGCAACATAAATTTAATGATTACAATGCATAGATTCAATCATTTGAAAATGTAAAGATATAATTTACTTAGTACAGCTCTTTAACTTTTAGAGTAAATCTACAAGGATTCATTACAGTTAATTCTGACTTAAGTGACCGGCACAAATATATTTATTATATATATATATATATATATATATATATATATATATATATATATATATATATATATATATATATATATAT
>JAOXYM010000009.1:9829272-9853095 GCA_028567055.1 Leptatherina wallacei
TATATATATATATATATATATATATATATATATATATATATATATATATATATATATATATATATATATATAGTTCTGAGCACATCATCACATGATAAAAATGCTAAATATATCGCTTTGATTTCAAAGGCAAATTTGGCTATAGTACAGTATAGCAAAGTTGGGTAAGAAAAGGCAACACCTGGCAACAAAGCCAAACAACAGCAGCTTCTTCAATGTCCCCTCTGCCTTTTTTGAAATGGTAAGAGTTTCATTTTACTTTCTTTGACTGACTTACTCCTTAGCTTTCTTTAAATCTAAGTCAGCCAAGTCAGATCATTTGGCCCAGAGTATGGAAGTTTTCACTTCAACCAGAAAACAGAAGTGACTGCAGCGTTTTTTCTGCACTAATAAAGTGAGTGTCCCGTGGTCATATGGCCTAAACAAAAACCTGCATTCTCTGAGTCTTTGATAACACTTGATGACCTGCTGATAAATGTGGTTTCCAGACGAGTTATATATTAAACATTAATGAATTAATTAACGTCAATTTTCGGTAATTCTTCTTTTTTTTTCCTTTCTTTAAAAAAATAAGAAAAAAAGAAAGTCACTTGGTCTTTCAGCAACCAGACAAATGAACTTATTTGGAAGCAGTCATGTTTTCAGACCCGTCTTCACATTTTGGACCCCATCTAATAATTTATTATCTGGTTAAAAAAAATAAGAAATCGTTAGAACATCAATAAGAGGGAAAATATATGCAAATATACAAGCTAAGATCAGATACTTAACACTTAGTGGCGCATTTTAGGGAAAAAAGACGCCATGACAAATGTTTGAAAAGCCAGTGGCAGGCAGAGGTAGGAGGGACAGTGATAGCAGTAAGGCTGTTCTTTGCGACAGCAGCAGAGATCTCCTTTGGATAAAAAGGAATCATCAGTCACACGAACCTTCGAGACAAAGAAAGAGAGACCAAAAGCTCTGAAACTTTAACAGGGCACGGGCTGGTTACTCGCATGAAAACAACACTAGCACTGAGAATATTTTCTATCCAAAACGCTTCGACCTTGTAACATTCACGGCGCCAAAATGTATTCAGGAAACCTCAGCAATAATAACAATTTACACTTTCGTGCTCTACAGAAAAGTGAAATCAAGAAATGAAAAATAAAGAGTTCTCTTCTTCAAGACTGCTGGATTTGAGTATCTTCTGGACCATAATCATTTACAATGGTAAAACCCTTCAAGCCTGCAGTCAAAACCTACTTTGTTAGGCACAATAAATAGGCCCCTGTGATATTAAGGTACAGAGTGACAAACCCAGAACAATTCTGGTGTCTGGGTGCAGCTTATGCACCAGCATAAATCTATAATAACCACAAATAACTTAGGTCTCAAATATATGCTAAATCTAGTAAACATTTACTACATCATTTTAATATACATTCTTAATGTATGTACAAAAAAAAGAAGGAAAATCAGAAAGTGTATTATCATTTTACAATCTGACTGACCTTTCTACCAAACGTGTTCGAATGAATCGGATCCAGTTTTTCTCTGAGCATTTCTCTGCTGGCTTAATTTTTGCTTCCATTCTGTAAACACTATTTACAAACTTAAAAAATACACAACAAGATACCTGATTTTACAAACTGTATGATTACACTATGTACATTCAGGTAAGAAGTATGTTATTATGTAACATCATGCAAGAATCCTTTGAGATGTTGCTCGCTTATGAGCATGTCAGTCCCCAAACTTATGAGCCAGATTACCTTCATCTTTTCTTTCAGAGCGGTAATCAGTTATTACTTGTACATAAAAAAAGCTTGATTGATGACACACAGTAAACAGTTTGAGTTTGTGCTGCTGATGGTGATGTTGATGATGAGATGTATTTGGCAGTGTCACTAGCAAAAGTTGTGGACTCAACAACTGCACAGTGTGTGTAAACCAGAAATGTGTGTTTCAGTTTGGCTCTTTTGTTAAGGCAAAATGTTTGGCACTTGTACAGACTTTGATATTTGAGAAAATAATCCTGATATCGTTTTCAGGAGGCTCTGATGGTGTTTTGTCCAGAGCAAGTCACAACCAATCTCAGTCTGCTGAAGTGATCTGATCTGAGACGTATGTTTGGAACAGGAATGTTGCTGAAATAAACCTGCAGATGTGGCCGGATTGAGGACTTCTTAAATCTCATTTATTCCAGTTTGAGTCTTTCACCAAACAGCTGACACTACAAGGGTTGAGTGGAACTCTTCCTGCGTTACAGGTCCTACCCAGACACCCAGCTGTGGGTGGTGGTCTTCACCCCATGAGGGAAACTTTGCTGGTTCACCACTGGTTCAAAGTTGAAGTCCAGTGAGTCTCCATCCATGAGAGTTTCATGGAGGACTGTCTCCATGTCAAACTCAAACTTCTCAATGGACATGTCATCCAGGTCACTGGGCAGTTTCTCTGCATGTGAGGGTGCTGACATGCCCGGTCGACCGTATCCGTTGGTGTTAAGTGGGTTGAAGCCACCGGGCATGCCTCCCCCGCTGAGGTGGCTGGAGAGACCATAAGGCATCTGCATGGGGCTTTTGGCTGTAGGCAAACGCAAGTTTCCGCCACTGTAGCTCAAAGACATTAGCAAGCGACCGTTCATAGCTGGTGATGTGACCGGGACTTGGCTGCGGACATTGTGGGGGTGGGTGTGAGAAAGACCATGCGGGTGACTGTTCCCTCCTGCCATGAGTTTGGCTGCGTGCTGGCTGCTGCTGTATGGAGGCAACATGCAGCCTCCGCTGGACTGAGACACCACTGTGTCCACGGATGGCATGAGCTCTCCGTGCTGGTCGGTGTCTGACGTCAGCAGGTCCTTCAGAAGCCCTGCGGGGCAGTTGTACTGACCCATGCCGGGCCCGAAGCCGGGCTTACTCTCTGACAGAGTCTGCAGCGGCATGGATGACAAGGCGTTCATTCCCGCTTGACCGTACACACACTTGTGGTACTCCTGCTGTGACTGTGAAGCCATGCCAGGGGAGCTGTAGGCTGGGTACCCAGGGCTGGGCTGCATCATAGGGGAGGGGGAGGACTGGGAGGAGCCGGGGGTCGTCGCCCCTCCTCCAACCTGAGAGTTATTGGGTGAGAGCAAGTTCAGGTTGTCCAGAAGGTTCTCCATAACGTTCTCAGAACTGTGTCCCAGAGAACCAGTCATCTCTGTGAGACTGGGCAGTGTGGCGGTCATCTTGGCCCCTTGGGCTCCTGGGTAACCCATGTGCACATCTGCTTCTCCCAGGTCATCCTCGGGCATGAAGGGGGAGAGGCGGCCGCTCAGAGTGCTGGCGTTGGAGCTAGTCCGAGGCCTGAAGCTGTTCCATGCGTCATAGTCATCGTTGCTGTGGGAGTTGGGGCTGCCAGGCCACTTGGAGTAGGAGCCTGGGCTGTCTGCACCTCCGTCGGGGCCGCCCTGCAGGGACAGCTGCAGGAACACATGGATTCTCTCAGTGTAATGCATCTTCAAAATCCATCATAAGATCATGTTATCAGACTTAAACATTTATGTTAATTAGTTGCTCAAAAATATCAACAGTAACAATTAATGAAACCTTTATGAAGCACTATCACATAAAGGACATTGAATTGTCTGAAAGGGTGTAAAACCACAAAATGATGCTTGACTGGATTACCTTTTTCTTTGCCGCCCTTCCTCTGCTCTTAGCAAACTTGCTGTTGTTGTCCATGGAGGCTGCCCTGCGTCGTGGGGACTTTCCACTCTTCCCACCCTCGGGGTTTAGCATCCACCACGAGCTCTTCCCCGTCCCCTCATTCTGGATGCGAATGAAGCGGCTGTGCAGGGACAAGTTGTGTCTAATGGAGTTCTGGAGGGGAGGGAGAAAGGAGAAGAAAAAAAGAAATGGATGTGAAGCAGAAAAACAGAGAGATTTGTGTTTGCCCTTTTCTCAAAACACCTCAGATGTCCTCTATCATGCAAGTGCAAATCCATCCGTACAGGTGGCCGCTTTTAAAAAACATGCTTGCCTTGACACCTGACTTATGAGGAGAAAAAGGAGCCTTTTAAGGCCGCTCAATAATTTCATGCTGCTGCTGTCCAAAAAAAACATGTGCACAGGCACACATACAATAGATGTCAGAGTTTATGCATGAGCAACACATCCTGAACAAATATACTGTACAAAAACAGACGGGGGCCTATTGTAAAAAACCATTATACCAACAGTCACATTCCACCTGACTGTGTGTCTTGTCTAAGCCAGCACAAAATCAAAGGGAGGAAACAGACTAATCTTTCCTCCTTACAGACACATTAATGCCGTGCTCTGACGTTGCTTGGTGACACCACCAGTGGAAAAACTCATTTTTGAGCAGGAAGCTAGTGAAGCATTATAAAAACAGGGCAAACAAAAGTGAGAGAGAGAGAGAGAGAGAGAGAGAGAGAGAGAGAGAGAGTATTGGGCAAATGTCTGCTGAGCAAACCACAAAAAGTGAGACACCATTTCTTTTTTCCTACTACACTGGAGCTGCTCCGCTCTGACGCTCCAGTTATTTAACATTTCAAACTTCATTTGTTTTCAGCCTTTTTACAATTTCCAAACTTTTAAGTGTTTGGAAATCGCAGAGATTAACGAATCTCTGCATCAGGTCTCGACATGAAGTAATGATGAGTCCTGGTCCGACGCTGCTATGCCTGCGTAGAGCTTGTTGTTTTGGAGGAAAGGCTGGAACTCCCGGCGCGCACACACGCTCACACACAGAGCTTAGCATGCATAGTGGTTAACGTCATCAAGCCTGTTGCCTGCTGTGAGTCACTACTTCACATCTGGTTCTCAGTCTGCACCCTCCGTGCTGCCTTCACCTCTGCTTCTCCTTAACTCAACCCTCTCTCCTCCTTCAGGAGTCTGAATCTGGTCTCTAATCTATGATACCGCCAGTATCTTGCAACTTTATTGACTGTTTATATTTGCAAGAGGTAAAAGGCATCATAATGCTTGAAAGGGTTTCCTGGGAGTTCAGTGTTGCACTACCCTAAAAATAGAACACTTGCAAGGGGAAAAAAGCAGTGAAAGTTAAAGAAGAAAGCAAAATATCTCAACTTTGCATCACATGGAACCTAAGAGCGCTCCTGTCTGGATCGGATATATTTGATCCCAACACATTTCAAACTTTAAGAGCCACAAAAGAGATTGTACAAAGGTTCTATCTTGTTATATCTCAAATTTGGGAAAAATGTCTTCATCTCCACCTCTGCTCCATTCTTTCCCATCTCTCCACCTCTTTCCTCCCCGAAGAACCTCCGCCACCAGGTCACGTGAGAGCCTCTATGAACACTGGTCCCTTACAAATTAATGTAATTTTCCCCTGAATCAAATGACCTGACTGCCTCAGCCAGTAGTATTGGGCTAGTTTGCATGATCTGCAGTACGTGACAGCCCTTCCCCGATTAGCCTAGCAAATACACCCCCCCCCCCCCATCTCCCCTTCCTTCTGCTGCTGCACATCGGCAACTATGACAAAGGCGAGGAGTAAAGTCTGGTCATGAGCCTCTCTTTCCCATGACTGCTCAGAGTGCTGCTGATTTCAGCTGTGCTGCAATAAAGAATGCCTGCAATGTGTGCGCAGACACCGGGATGTCCTGTTACAGCCCTACATCATCCTGATGACAGGAAGGAAAAATCTCTTGCAGCTAAAAATCTCAGCTCCAGACTTCTATTTTGGCTGGTATCGCAGTCATAATGCGGGGTGTCGATGATCGGGGACGTTTTAGAAAAACCGTTTAAAAGTATTGATGCAAGAAAGGGAGTAGATGTGAAAGGGCCATAAAAGCTCTGATGGGAAATACCAGAACTCGGCAGAACTCGGTGTGCTGTGTGGGGAATGTGGCTTAGGGTGTCTGCTGTGGCCAATGGAAAAGCCTCGTCTCCCACTGTGTGTCTGTGTGTGTGTGTAAGAAAGAGAGAGAGTGCCAGCTCATGTTTTTAGTGGAATGGCAGGGTGACAAACAGCAGCACGGTATGGTTTGGATTTTGCAGCTCACTCCACTGCAGCTCGTGATGCAGTAGTTTAAAAATACACGCAATCAGGGAAAAAACACGCACATGTACAGAGACTCCTCAAAAATTTTTTTATTTTTTTTTACATTTCTAATGTAATGTTTATTTGATATATTACAGTTTATGAGCCTTTTTTTTTCTTTTGGAATCTGAAACAGTGTGACATGGATTTATCTCTGGCTGCAGTACACAGGAATCTAAACATTCCAGCTAATCACTGCGTGCAAAGTTCAATTGTAATCACAGCCAACTCGTTAGTATCTTTTAGGAAACAGTAAATGCAGGATTCCCAGCCAGGCAGTCATCACAATCAACATTCCTCCTCAAGGTTACAAAACCCACAATTTCACCAAAGTGAACTTTGATTACTGTCGCTGGAGGACGTTCATATCTTGTTTTGTATACGAATATGACAATAACATGGAGGTTTTCTGCCTTCTGACACAAAAAAATGCAACAAGATGAGAGAAAAGAAGTGGAAAAGACTGCCTACTTCCACTCAAAATAACATCAACACACTGAATGTGGCTTGGTTTTAAAACAATGGAGAAAAAAAATCTTTCCTGCACTGTCATGTGTAGCTTTAACAACCAGGCGGCGAGCTGGCTTGTTCGTGCAGCGCTCGGACTTTTCTCCGTCGTTCCCGAGCCCACCGTGAGGAGCACCACCTCCGTTCTCTGAGTCAACAGAACAGAGCGACGCTGGCAAAACACGAGGAAGTGACCACATGAAAGAGGACTGTGACAGGAAACAGAGCTGACTTCCTGTCTCACAGGAAACATGGCGGTTGGCGAGCGGAGAAAAAGGCATGGAATGCAGAGCCGCACAGCCGTGAGCCAAGAGGACACCGCAAATTCATCCCCACCACACACACACCCCCCACCCCCCCTCTCGGCAGAGAGGGTTTATGTTTAGCATCAGGCACTGGGGCCTGTTGTCACAGTATGTTCATTAAATGAAAGCAACGTTCACTTTGTCGCGTGACTGCTCAAACCGAATTAGAAGACTGGATACGGCCATGACTCAACCAGCGGCTGTCGTATGGGCATCGGGGTGGTGTGAGAGCAGGAGAATGTGTTTTGAGTATAGGCCGTTTGAGAAGTGGAGACAGAGGGCTTGTGTGTGACAGAGTGGGCTTGAATCAGTAAAGAACACACTGTGCTGATTTTAAACGGCCTCACTGGCAGCACTCGTGAAAGGCCGCACTGTTCCGTACATCACCCTCTCCTTGCTCTACTTCCTGTCTCCTCTCCTTCTCTTCATGTCCTCATCATGCCTTATCTTGTCTTCACTCATCTCTTCCTGATTTTTAGGGGTTCTTCCACCAACCTCCTCATCTTGTTTCTCTCAACTCCTGACTGCCCCCCCCCTTTCTCGACCCACTTCCTTCGTTTTTATCTCCTGCTTGGTCTCGCAGGTTGCAGCCGTATATATCTGCGGAAAACTGGAGGCAGCGCGCCGGAGAAAGTTGCTGGCACACTGACCGAAGTGCTGACGCTCTCAGAGATTCTCAAATGTCAAGTTGTCTCATGAAAAAGTCCCCACGGGGAGTGCAACACCACCTACATGCAGTGCTGCTCTGAATCGAGAGAAGCCGCAAGTGAAACTTCAGCTGCAGAAGCCGATGCATTTATGGCTGAAAGGTGCGGCGATGCTCCCTCTTCACTTACTGAAGGTGTGCAGCAGGCACAATCTAACGCAGCGGCAGATACTTCACACACTTTTTACCAGAGATAGGAACAAATGAAAGTGAAAATGTGGTTTCCCTGATCTATTTCCACTGAACTCGGTGCTGTCCTGAACAGACATTTTCCTCTTTTGTTGCAAATGTCTGAGCCTTAGCAGTAGGTGTGCTGATGCACCGTAGCTAGTTATTTTCTGTGTAATGTCTGCAGGGCACGCAAACCATTTCTAACCACCTAGGTAAGTAGCCCCTAAAGCTGCAGCTTGGTCACGTCTGGAGGTTTCTGCTGAGTCCTGCTGAGTTAAAGCGATGTGGTTAAGACAGAAAACGTGCATACTTGTTATTAGCCTAGCACCAGCTCAGCATGTCTGCCCACTTAACAACAGCATGTGGCTGAGCACACAGCTTCAAGGGAGACAGCAAAGCAACAGGTGACCGTGAACTACTGCTCAGGGAGATCACAAAGTCATTAAAAAAAAAGGACACTTGCAGTAGGGGTCTTCCCACTGTGTCAAATGCACTTTAAGTCCTGAGATCCAGGCGTTGAGACAAGTTCAAATAGCTGTCGGTGCAAAAAGGTTTAGAAGCAAAGAGGATAAAAAAGGATCAGGCACAAAAAATTCTCAATCACCTTTCTGATTGGTGTTTTAAGGGTTCATATATTGCTTCTTTTAGATCACCAATTATGGTGCCAATTAAGATGGCAACACTTCAATTAAAGAAACAAAATAAAACAAGAAGAGAAAGGGATAAAATAATTGTTGTTATATTTTTACTGACAAAGACAAGAGTTGTAATATTTGTGGCTGATTTTGGCTCAGATGAGTTTTGGGATTTTTAATCATTAATGGAAAGTTCAGTGGTTCACAGAAGCCTTTTTGATGGAAACTAAAAGGAAACTGTCAGAAACCTTAAAGTTGTACTGATTATGCAAATTATTCTTCATGCATGCTCAGCTAAAACAATCTCAATAATCAACCTGAATGAAATTGCACAGTCATACATTTCTCTGTTTGACTTTATAAATATTCACTGTCGTTATAATCCGATCAAGATGGAGAATCGGGGTGATGCAGATCATATATATGATGCTTAAACAAGGGGGAAAATAACACAAACATCCTGAAGAAGAAGAAAAAAAAGAGCCATTAATACAACCACGCCATTACACACAAATGCCCCCCCCCAAAAAGATGAATAAATAAAGTAACACATTCACATTTCCACCATCACAAAGTAATCTGAACAGGCCGTGATGATTTCATGTGTTTGCACTTTGATAGGTTATCATCAGCACCAATGCTGAACTGACCGGTCGTAATCACTGACCCATTTACCATTTAAGTCAATACAGCGATGATCATAAAAGGCAGAGTACAGGAAATGCGGAGCCCGAGGCCTTTTTTATTATTTACACCGTCAGATTAAAAAACAGAAAAAGCACAGTCTGGAGAAAAGGAAATGATTGTTGTCATTAATGTTGCATAGCAGCGAGCGGCACAGCTCAGCGCCTCAGGTTGGTCTGGTGAGCGGAGCATAAATGTGTCACTGTTAGCAAAGATATAAAAAGTAATCTGTTTTGCCACAATTTCTGGTTTTTTTTTTTTTTAAAGTCTAAAATTAAAAATGAAATCTGACCCTAGGAAATGGTTCTAGCCAAAAACAGGTTGTTTCTGCCCTTATCTTCCATCTTAGTCTTCTGCTCCTCCCTTGTCTTTTTCACTGGCTCCTTTGGCCTCTTTGGTGTATGCACACTATTTGCTACAGCTGATTGCACACTTTTGCTGCAGTAAAAAAAAAAAAAGGGTGTCTTTTCATAGGTCGATTTTAACCTTGCACACAGCGAGCGCCCTCGTTTGCACCCCCTCTAAGTCTCTTTAGAATCATATTACCCCAAATAGTCGTCAATGACTTGCAGGAAAGTACCTCTTCAACATGGCCATTGTCAGATGCTGTGTTATATGACTGTCATAAAGCATGCATGGAAAGACAGAAAGCACAAGTCATGCAGGAGAAAATCTGTCTGCAAATGTATTTACTGGCTCCCTCTTGGCAGGATTGCCAATTCACAATCCTTAGCAAGCAATCTCAGAGCAACCAACCTCCCTTACCCCAAATACACACTCAATACACACATAAACACAGTCGAACTTGCGAGCCTGAGAGGATGCTGGCTGGTGAAGCTGAGGATTGATTGGTCACATCGACCTCGCAGACAAATGATAAATAGTTTGTGAGCGTGAATGATGACTATAAGCAAAGCCACTGACACTCTTGGATCTTTCATCGCCCTGATAGTGTGAGACGAGTGCCTTGTTAGACGAATGGCAGAGTGGCTATTAGCGAACTTCCTGCTGCGTTGCATCCGCACAGGAAGAGCTGGCCAGTCCTGATACTGCTCCCACCGATGCCCCCTGGTTTATATGCAAAAAACACAGCAAAAAATGAGACCCTGCTAAGGTGCAGAGCGAGTGGACAGCCCGGGAGAAGCCGGTGAGTTCAAGAGCCACAACTTCCTCATCAAAATTCTCATGTCTAACGGGGCAAAACAAGAGGAAAAAGGAAAGAGTGGGGCCTTGTCCAGGTAGGCTTTTCCAGAAGGATTACAATGGTGGATAAAGGCATTACTGTCTTAGAAACAATTACCCACCTATGATTTGCCCTCATTAGAGACCCAAACAAACAGAACTTGGTACGGGAATAATAAATCATCTATCCTTCCTTCCAGTTGGGCAAAGTTTGACACTTGGGACAATTCCTGAAAAGAAAACTTGGCTGACTAAAGAAGCGAAGCAACAATAAATTCAGATCTCAGTTTAACTGTTAAACGTATGCGATTTATGAATAATATAGGCAATATGATACTTTCATCTGAGAATATGATTTGATGTATTCTCGTCACCTTAGAATAACTTTTTAATTTAAATCCAAGAATGCTTCAAATACCACTCGTCACCTTCTGTCATGTTACTGGCTAAACGCCAACTGTAGAGCAGGTCTTTTGCAACCTTTTACAACCACCGTAGTTTCTCCTACAAGCTTGTCTGAAGAGGATGAGGAGGAGTAGCAACATGTAACTTTGCCCCTTGATGTCACTGATGCTTTTATGTGCTAATTAGTAGTTAACCTTTAGTATTACATCACAGTTTTTTCTATTCTTTATTTTAATTTCAATTAGTCTATTAAAAAAATTCAACTGGATTTCAGTTAACAAGTATAATAAATATAAGAACTACCCAAAAATCTGGAATTGATTTCCCAAATTAAAAACACAACATTTAGGGAAATCAGTGTTATGTGCTCCACCTTATCTGTTATGAGGGATCCCTTTATGACTTTCTGTGTAATTGCATTGTAATGATTGGGTCGTATAACGTTACTATCTTCTGGATTTTGGATTTATGTTACAACGAAGATTATAATTCATGACAGATACGCCTTAGCTGCTTTTAATGCTCGCAATTAACATTTCACATTCCCAACAGGAATCCTTGCATAAAAGCTGGCTGCGCTGTTGGGAAACCTTTTTTTCTCTGACTCTTGTTAGTGATAAAGCTTCTTTGAAAATAATGTCTTACAGCAATGGGAGCTGTGTGTTTGCATGTTGCGCTCTCCCTTGTGCTTGTTGATTTCCTGACTCAGACTTAAGTAGCACGCAGCTCATGTGTATAGACAGGGACCGGGTTGTGCTGGTCAAGCTTACCATGCTAAAATATGTGCATGCGTTGCTATGTGCAACACAATGTGAGTCTGTAAATGCACAGAGCTGTGTCTGTGGAGTGGGGTTTATTTTTTGCCTCTGATCAGCACAGCCACCGGCCTGGGCTGCTGGCCTGCTCACCCTGGATAAAGATGCAGTGTGTGGACCACTGCTGGGTGTCTGTGTGGCAGCCTGCGCCCATGGACCCGACCCGCGGCTGCATCCTCAGGGGCTGGGAGTGTTGTGGTGGATATATTTATACACTTGTAACTCCCTGTTTAAACTGCCAAACACGGGGATATCCCAGAGCTGTTTTATGGGCAGTCGTTCATTCCAGAAAGTTTAAAAGATTTCTCATTAAACACACTCCTCTTTTCTTGTTTTTTTTTTGTTTTGTTTTGTTTTTTAACATTATAAATAATAGTGCTTCTGAGAGCAGCCTGTTTTTGTGCTACATCAGTCCATGTGTATGAGAACCTGCAAAATGTGGATGAGAAAAGCCGATACCTGCGAAATCTCAAACATCAACAGCAAATCTGAAGAAGAAAAAAAAGAAGACCGCCCACACTGTCTGAATGCTGTCTGTTCTCACGAGTGTAAGCCTGCCCTGCAGAGTCCTGCTGGGCACAAAAAAATCCCACCCAATTTGCTTTTTGAGTTCATTTGGACTCAAGTACTTGAAAAGTTGTAAACAAATGGAGACTAGTGGTAACATTCTAGCCTGAGTGACTTTAAAGATACTCTATAAGACCGAGAGATCAACTATTATCGCACAGGGATCTCATCTAGTTTTCAACCACCTATGTCTAGTCCTGATCTTTTTAATTCACCTCAGACTTACATGAAATTCACAAAGCTGCAACCCTTCCTGCACAGTGCTTTAGCATTTACCTGATTTCAGGTTCTAAAATGAGCACGAGTCATCCCACAGGAACTATTTATAGAGAAATAAACTCTACAGAAACCCCACAAGATGAAGAGATATTATTGTTTCTTTTAACACAAAGGAGTCTTTTTAATGTGCTGGCTTTAACTCTTTAAGTGTTTTGAAAGAGAAACTGATAACTGGATATCTCATGGATATCTTAAAAAGATATGCAGGGAAATAGAATGCCGTTTTCTTCTTCTTCTTCTTTTTTTTAGCTTTTGTGTCTTTGTAATTTAGCCCTGTTTAGCCACTGTAATACAGTGGTGCCATGAGAAGATGTGCAATCAGTTCAGACATTGTGCTGTTTTACTAAACATGTCGCATAAGGACAGCTGCGTTTGACAAGTGAATCCAAAAAGTGCTCAAAAAGAGTTTCTGAATGTATCCTTTTTCTTTTTAATCTTTCTGCATAAACATGACACCAGCTTGAACTGGAAAACGTCATCCTTAAGTCCTGAGGGAACAACTTAGTAATTATGACATCAAACCAACCAAGATTTAGACAACAAGAGTGATTCACTTCCTGCTCAGAGTAGAGTTCAGAGGAAGGATGTTCAAAAATGAAGGAAATACGGGAAAAGGAAGAAGCCACTGAATTTGGCGTCACGCTCAGTGTTGCTTCCTCTGCTCATGACATCACTAACCGGGTGCTGCATACCTTGAGCTGCTCTGAAACCACCCCACTTCCTGTCAGTCAGGGGCTGAAATCTGCATCGCTGAGCGATGAGCAGGTAAAAGACGGCAGAGAGAGAAAAAAAAAGGAAAAATACAGAAAAGACTTCACTGTGGCCAACTGTATGCAGTTTGCGGAGCATTAAATCTGCCACTTTTCTTCCAGTCAGAGCTTTCTGCTCTAAACTATCTTTTCAGAGATAATGAAAACCATGAGACGGATATAAGCACAAGACGTGGCATAAAACTTCTCCTGACATCTTTCAACTGTAACCGATAAATATTGAAGATTAAGGATGAATACAAGTTATTTTCCAAATGACTGCTTAATTATAATGTTTCTTATCAATTCCTTCGACTGGGATATGAATGAATCATTGAGAGAGAAAAAAAAGAGTCCACATGTGGTTCACATCAAATCAGCCTGACTGGAACTTCTGTATTTTCATGAGTCCGACACAGGAAAGAAGAGCTGCTAGCTGCAGACTGCACAACAAATCCATTTTAACATTTATATTAAGCAGCATCCAAGAAATCTCCGGCATACTGCCAGGGAAACTACATATCATCTCGTACAGCAAAGAATTGTTTGGGGGGAAACTGCTGACAGAACTGTGTTGGGCTGAAAACATTAGATCATGGAGTATGTGCTCCTCTTCCCTCTACAAGGTGTTTCTTTTACAAACAACGCAGACAATTGTGGGGCAAAGTTTCAACACTGCAAACCCAAAGTCAACACTCCTGGAGGCGACTGGGCTCTGCCGTTGCCTCGCACTCACACTGCCACCTTTTAAACAAACTATTAGGCCGTGTGACAACAGCCTCCAACCTGCTGCCAGACACACAGACATAACAGGACTTTGTGATCCAATTGTGGATTTAAAATTTCCGCTCATGTCAGTTATGTAGCCCCGATCAGAGTTCATGTATGTGATGGAGGGGCTGAATGAATGTGTGATGGTGTGATAATGCCGGGCCAGTCTGACAGGCACCGTGCATAATCGCTTTAGGGCAGGAATTGCACAACAATGTGGGTCTGGGTAATGCCTGTGGTTTGGGGCCCTCAGCAGTGAGCCGTCCCATTAAAAAAAAAAAAAAAAAAAAGTGCTGCTCTGCATCCAGTTCACACACATACACGAGTAATGACAAATTGACATGGACAGAGTTTCCACATGTGAAGAAGCATCAGTGAGTTTCACTTCTCATATGGTCAGGGTTTTAAAATTCCCACCAAAGTTCCTCTTTTACCCCATAAAACAATGCCGAGGTGTTTTTCTTTAGGCAGGAGTTAGGGTTGATTTTCTTCTCATTTTTCTGACTGATGAGAAGTTGTGATATCATACAGAGAAGCGGCATATTCTGTGAAAACAAACTGCCGAGCATGAGCAGACCCACTACCAAAACAAACGGTCACGTGCCGCTGTCCCGCTACTCCCAAACCCGCACTCCCGAAAATCAAAACATTCTGACTCATCCCAAATGACTGTTTACCTGACACAAGCGCTGGATCTCATCTCCATATTTCCAACTCTAGCGTAAAACAACCAGCGTAGACACCCCCCCCCCTCCCTGTCCTAGTGAATGACTCTCTTTTGATATCTTCTGTATATCACTCACTGAATGATCCGTCCTCTGGTCTGCAGCCAGAAAACAGACTGACAAAACAAAACCCTGGCAGAAGTGCCCAGTGTCTGAGGTGGGTGGAATCACCCGTGTACACATTTGAAATGATTTGTTTGAATTTGCAAAATGAAAGGGGGCACTTTACGGGATTTTCCAGAGTCCATTCCAGTGAGATAAAGGCTCAGTTAAGTGTTAAGTTACCAGCTGCGGTGCCAGCTTTTCACTGACTGAGGCTGAAAATAGGACGATTTTTTTTCATTGCAGAGAAGTTTTGTTACGGTTTATTTGTCGTTTTATCGACAGGATTTATCGAGGTTGGAATTTTGTCCAATTCTGAATGAAAAAGTAGCAGAGACGTGAACTGAAACTCAACTTTTTTTTCTTGCTTTTTTTGGAGAAAAAAAAAACCTCAAACAACTTCTTGAAGACAGACAGACGGAAAAGAGCGACACATGGAAGAAATGGTCAACACTGATGTCATCGCGTCAGAATGGCTGGATCCAGAAATAAACACACGTGTACCACACACAGACAAACATACAAACACCATTTGATAGCCACCCTGCACCACGCTGACCTGCTTTCCTATCTGTTTACTCTTTCAGTCTGCTGAGGGTTTTTATTAATATCCTAAAAATGCTAAAATGGAGAGTAGCCTACAGAGGGATGAGAGGTAAACAAATCCGGAGCTGCATCGAAGGAAAACATGACGTTGTGTAATCATTTGCGGGGCTACTAGTTTCAAAGTATTGCTCAATCAGATCAGAGTGGACGAACACAGTTACATCACTCCCCCCCCCCCTCTCTTCTTTTCTTACATCGTGCTCTGTCAAAACCACCAAAACAAGCGGATCCTCGTGTGCCAAAGACACAGTGGAGAAAATAGTCAGTGAGGGTGGAACATTACTGCCTTTTTTTCTGGCATTTGAAACTAAACAAATGCAACTTTATGGGATAAAAGAGTCAAAATCTCAACTGATGGGATAATTATTAACACAGTCCTGGAAGGAAGACCAATGGGACGTGATCATCAACCCTCACAGCTGCTTCTGTATTTAACACAGAATGTGCCAGTCAGGGTGAATCAGCACTGTGGTCCAAAAAAAGAAGTGAAGGGGGAAAAGGCGGTTGTAAGGAGATACTGGGTTTTAAATCAGCCAAGAAGAAAAAAAAAAAAAAGGAAAGGCAAATTATCGCTCCACGATAAAACAGATATGAAAGTCTGTGCTGGAATGTTCCCCGTGTCTGCCTGTCGGTCTGTCTGCCATCGTGATTGTGCATCTGCCAGCAGCAGGGCTTTAATTATGAGGCCCAGGTTATGTGCGCACACGCACACACACGAGACTAGCGTCCCACATATCTCTAACACAGTGCCTCACAGTTCCGCTGACTAACCAGTGGCACCAGACTTTGGCCTGCGGCTCCCTGATTCCAGTAAATGTCTTGTTATGCAACGCCTAACAAGTGTCACCCAGACTGAACTTGGAGCATTCTGGGGTCTCTCTTCGTTTTTCTCTGAGGACAGCAAAGGGGAGGACGAAGAGAGAGAGAGGCAGGTGGGGGGTGGGGGGCATTAAACCTTCAACATATGAAGTGTGATCCGTTTGTGCTGGGGCAGAAAAGCAGGAATGGAGAGGCGGGCTGCGCAGGCAGGAAATGGGGAGGAGGGTGCGGAGAGAGAGCTCTTTGCCTGAGAAACACAGCTGCCCCTCATGTCTTGGGGCAATGCCAAGGTTGGACTCCTCTACTGCCTCAGAGGGGTGAGAGAGAGGTGTGTCTATGTGTGTGTGTGTGTGTTTTGAACCAGTAGAAACAGGAGGGCTGCTGTTCTGTCCCGCTCTCTGTCCTACTAATACACATTCAGACCCAGAGAAACTTACTGTGAGTGCTGATAAAGTTCAACCAGCTTTGTGCTCACTCAGGATTATAGCACCTAAAGTATTGGCTCCTGTTTTCCTTCAAGCCATAACCCGGGGTTTAGAGGAAATATCTTTTAATACAGGCACAGACATCAGGCACCTCTCTGCATCCTCACTCTGCAGCATTATACAGTTTATAACATCACTTCAACCGTCTGAAGTGAAACAGAATGAGAGCTGTACTTGATATTCAGGTTTTCTTTGATGTCATGTTTAAGCTGTACTGCGCCACATGTACAAGTAAATGGAAATTCAGTTAGCCCACAGAGTGCTGGCAATCTTGCTTTACTGTATGACTGTAGTCACAGCATGTTTACATCAATTTTGCAGGTTGACGTTTGTTGCTAATTCAACTCACTGGAACAGCTGAAGACAGATTTTTAGGTGTGTTTGGACAGCAGGAACAATTTTCATGCTTCTTCTTATTAATGTAGAAGAAATCTCATTTGTGGCCACACTGTAGGAAATGCTGACTATTCATTCATAGAAACTCACCTTTAGGGTGTTTTTAAGCTCCTGTTTCAGGAGAGGTACTCTCCCAGCACGAGCGTGACGATGTGTGACCGTACTGTACGGCGATAAGCCAAGGAGCCTCAGGCTGAGAAAGCACTTGCTTTTCGACCTGTTGCTCGTACAGCCAACCAGTTGTGTTGTTGGCATCAATGTTTGCATACTTGCGTTTGTCTGTAATCTTTTACTGTAGGATTTTACTGGGGGGCACAACAGTGAACTAAAGAAAAAAATCCCAAACTTTTGCAGGAAGTAAACATGAACATGAAGACAATAAAGGACGTTAGTGTTTGGTTGATGGCAAGATCACAACAGAAAATGAAACAACTGCTTCATTACTGATGGTATCGGAGACCCCCATAAAACCAAACACATAGTAATCTAACCACAGTGAAGCTTAGAGTTAACCGAGTGTGCATGCAACTGAAGAATTACAGACTTGGCTGTCAGATACCAGCTAGCTGTTTAGTTGCTTCTGCATTAAAACATACTGCAGCTCAAGCCGGAAGACAAATAAAAAAATGTTTGCATATTGAAATCCCACTAAAAGCTGCATGTTTTATTGTTTTCTGGAGAACTATTTCATTGCATTTAGTTGTTAATGGTGAGATGAAAATGGAACTTCTTGCACCCTGTCATGTAATGCATGCAAGCAGCTAAACTAAAGCAGTTAGTATAAGAGCAACATATTAAATGACCCGTCTTAGCTATTAGCCATTATTAGCTAATATTAAAGTATGCCGTTTTAACATGAGTTGTATTACATAGTTTGTCCATTAGAGAGCTTCCTGCATCATATACTGTGGTCAGAAAAGGTCCAGGTTCTTTTATCTTTTTTTTTTTTTTTAATGTATTACTAAACACAAATGATTCCATCTGATGGTTCAAGCAAAAGCAAAGTTTTAAAAAGTTTGACTCGTGATATTGTCAGTCAAACTCAAGAAGATTCTAAATATTTACAACCGATCTGATCCTGGGATACATGACTTGGGTTTCCTCATCTGCTGCATAAACTTATCTGAGCCTCTCCTCTGGCAGTGTTTACTGTAAGATTGAGCGAGATGGAGTCAATAGGTGCATTTACATGGTAATGACCCTTGTGTCCTTTGCTGTACAATCTGCTCAGACCTACGTGTTTGTCTGCTCCGGCACAGTTTGTTTTGAGATCCATGGGAGTGTTTACCAGAATGGGTTGAGGAATTTCAGGTCAACAGAGCTTCGTGTACAGAGAAAACCTACAACTGAATTGATCCTGATACTGACATCAAAGCGTACCTGCACCATCCAGCTCCACCAGCCGAAAGCAAATATTTATACTGTAGTGACGTAAAAAAAAAAAAAAAAAAAGAAGAAGAAAAATACGAGAAAGAACAGATTTTTGGGAGGTATGATTGTGTGTCTATTATACTATACTGACGTGTAATGAATGAGTGCGCTTCAGCCTGTAAAAAAACCCGAACGACATACTTTAATGTGAAACGTCTTTTTACAAACGTTAGAAATTAATAAGCAGGTCTGCAAAAAGGTTTGGTGACACATCATTTAAGCCATCTGCTCTCCTTCCTGGGATTTGGCATCTTGTTGGCAGGGCCAGTGTCCAGTCCAATCTGGTCCCACCTGGCACAACTGTCCTCAGAATTCACACTGCCACAGACGGCCCGAGAAGTGTGGAGGCTGCCGTGACTCAGATCTTTGGAAGATCGGGCGGCGCTGCGAAACGAGTTCTACCTCAAGCAATTACACCGCAGACAGCCTTAATGGCAGATTAATAAAACTTCACATGCTTCACTTCACTGCGAGTGTGGGGGGGGGGGGGGGGGGGGGCATGTTTGCATACAGAGGTCAGTCACACGGAGAAAGAATCCTTAACAAGTTAATGACAGAAAGTGCTGAGCCGTCACCGCTTCTTAGGAACAAAGCACCGGTGTTGTGTCGCAGATGACATCAACAGCATCTCGAACAGGAACCGCTGTCGGCTCATGACTTATTCAGCGAGCGAATCGACACGATATTTCTCCAAACCGCACAACCTGCTCGGATTCTGAGTGTCTGAAAGGGCAACAGTTTAAACTAAAGGTTATTCCATCTGAGCACTTTCGTTTGAACTCACTCTGTAAAGTCTGTCTTCTGAATGAGGATGCTTTCAGTTACTTCACTGCATTTGGGAAGGATGAGTGAAAATCCAAAAAGCCACATTATTTTTTGCCTTATGTCGCAGCAAAACCAAGAACTAAACTGGAGATCTTCATCTCAACCCGGCGAGGACGTTCTCTTCTTGACTCTCCTCGCCTTATAAGTGATTTAGCTCTGAAGGGACAATGTGTGATGTGATGCGATGCCCACCCCCCCTGCGTGTGGAACAGAGTGGAGCTCTATGAATAACTCCCCTCGCAGCACTGAATGACACTTTATTTTCCCACAGTATTACTCAGTTTACACCCCCAACATGGCAGGATAAGCATCAAGCCCATGCAGGCGGTGGCTGCTGAGCACCCCGCTCCAAGCTGGCAGTCACACAAAATCTGTTAAGGAGATAGAACAACAGCGAGACATTTCTTATTTAACTACATTAAATAACAAGGCAAATTCATGTTAAAGTTACATCAGTGTGGCTCCATTGTATGCTTTACAAAATGTAAATGATTGACTGGTGTAGATAATGATGTTTTAGACAATTACATAACAGTCACTTGCTGTGGCCGCTTCTCTGATTTAATGACACTGTAACCACAGAAAGTCGTGTAGTAAAAGATGACGCTTTCCACTCAGGAGAAGCCGAGACTGCTAATGGAGCTGCAGTTATTGCATTGTGGGATAAGTGATGTGCTAATGGAGCTAAAGCTGACAAGATTTCCCACATTTAAGAGTATTGAAACTTATCTCATTACAGCAGAGACTAAATGGTTCAAAATGGTGTAAAAAGCTTAAAACCTGTTGGCATGATGTGGGGGAAAAAAAGGGGGATGCTATTTAAATAGAAAATCCCTTGATTTAGTAAGAGATGTGCAGCAGAGTCTCTCTGGCCCATCGAGTGTGTTTCGAGGGTGTCGGCGTTAAAATGATTTACTCCGTTCAAACAGGTGATGCGTGTACATGCGCCTCAACTTTTTTTCAGGCTCGTGTAAACAGTACAGGTCTGATAAGAATACTCGTAACCTTCCACTCCACATGGGGTGTGAGCAATGCAGACATAGATATATGTGCTGCCATGGACTCTGCATCACATGTTGGAAGTGTTTGTGTCTTTTTAAAGACAGTAATCGGACATTTAACTCCTCACAAGGATGCTCGATGGCTGATTTTGTTGGATTGATTAACCAAAAAGTGTCTGGGATTCTCCCTGGAAAGCATGTCATCACATACATCATGTTCAGACTTTGATTCGTGCGCCACTCTGGTTAGCAAGAAAATAAAACCTCATGTGGAAAGCTCTTTGCCAATAAATCATAGCAAATCCACAGAGACGGATAAGTGGAACCTTTTAAAGTATAAATGCACATGGTGAATAAATAAAGAGACATAGCTTTTTTTTTTTTTTTTTTTTGGGAAATGGGTGGGGTATTTTGTTTTGTGGGGGGGGGGGGGGGGGGGGGGTTCTTATGTGGACAATATGACAACCCTCGTGACGCATCTGTCCACTACTTGCTTTGTTGACAGCGCATGTTCCACAGCATTGAAGGTTTTTTTTTTCACTCACATTTAGTCTGACGTGACAGATCGACATCTGACAGCTCAACAGGCCATAAAAAGCAAACAAAGTGCTTGTCAAAAAAAAAAACAAATACAAAAGATGGAAGCAGCCTCAGAATGTTTTCTATATGTGTCCATCCAAGTATCATCAGGAGTAAGAATTAAAAGAAGAAATTCTCCTAAGCATTTTGTGGCTGACATAAATGTGTCATCTCTCAGCACATGACTCAAACATGCCAGCCTCCTTTAACAGGGCAAGACAAAAAGAGAAAAAAATAAAAAAAACACTCCACGACTGCTTTAAATTTCATCTGCAACCCAGACAGCATAACAGAGGGCAGCTGCAATAAATCTTTCACTGTGTGGCTACAGGCTCAGTATGATTTCCTGCTGGGAGAGTAGACTGTCATTAATTTATTGTCAGACACCGCTGAAACTATGCAGTCTCCGAAGAAAGGTTTACGCCCTTCAATAGTGTTCAGTGGGAGGGCCTGTCACACCACATCAGAAACTTTTAGTCCACTCTTGTGTAATGTTTTGGACAGTTTCTAGGACACACGAATGCCTCTGGTATCTCCTTACCACACAGAGGTTAAATGCAGCTGCAATCAATGTCAAAAAATATCTAATAGGGAAAACTGTGATTCTTTTCTTTCTTCTTGAGTATTTTATGAACATTGAAGAAACAGAAGGGAAAAAAACCCTGTTGAGTCAGGAGACTCACATAAGTCACATACTGCAAGGAGAAGTCAGATGACTGTCTAAGGTGATGGTGGCAATTGGTCAGTTTACTGAATTGCCATGAGAGGGTTGGATAACAAAGTGTGTATCATTAATTAATTATCAGTCAACTGTTGACGCTGCCTTTTTTTAGAATCAGTGTAGAAATATTAAGATGTTTCCATAGATCCCTGCAGAACAATTAAGAGTCATAACACAAGATGGGGTGATGAGAGATGGAGAGGAACTTTTTTTTAAAAAACCCTGACCAAAAAAAGGCATTATGCAGACTATTTAACACCACAGACAAGCCAAAAACTCCCTGAAGGGATATTACAGCAATACCACAGAGGGTAAAAACAGCATAAAGCACACTAAAGTCCCTATAAACCCACGGTTAAGTACCACAGACACATCACAACTCTCCACAGTCTAACTTTATACAGGAACAGGCGCGGACCATTGCTTCATGCATAAACAGCTATTCATGATGTGAACGCCTACTTCATAAAAAACACACACAAACACTAAATCTCCAGGGGAAAAAAAAAGTGTCTCAGGAGAAAGAGAGAGGGAAAAGAACCAAAAACGTACCTTCCAGCCCGCAGAGCTGTTGCTGTCTCCTTTATCTTTGAAATAAGGCACACTCTTCACCATCCAGTCATAAATCTGAGATAGAGTTAATCTGTTCTCCGGAGAACTTTCGATAGCTTTGGTTATGAGGTCTGCATATGACATATTCCCCCACGCGTTTCGCCGGGAGGAGCTGCTCTTCCTCTGGGCAGCGGCTGCAGCAGCGGCCGCTGCCGCCGAGGGCGACGAGCCAACCGGGTTGGAGAGAAGAGGCACCTGCTGCTGCTGCTGCTGCTGCTGATGCTGATGCTGCTGCTGATGCGGGAGTTGCGGGTTCGGGTGTTGCTGCTGCTGCTGCTGATGCTGATGATGTTGCTGCTGCTGCTGTGGAGGTTGCTGGTGGACGCAGTTCTCCTGACACTGGAATTCATTGCACAGGATGACAGGCTTCTGCTCCGTGAAGTCCTCATTCTCCTCCAACAAGCTCAGGTTGTTGATGAACTCTGCGTTGCTACCGGGCTCCTGCTTCACAGAGGGCACCGGCGAGGACGTGTTGGAGTCGCCCGGGTTGATGAACTCCGGCCGGGGCAGGGGCCAAGTGCACGACCGGGGCCGCGACAGAGGCTCAAAATCCGGGTCGATTTCCACCAGGTGTGGCTGCTGGACCGCTTCCGCCATGGTCGAGAGGTAACTGAGAGTAAGTGTTACAATGTCATCAAAGTGTTACGAACCTGTCGCCCCCTGAAAAACTTGCAACTTCGTGAGCAATCACAAGATAAGTCTGACCGGGAAGGCAGTGCTCCGCCTGGGCGAAAAGTCCTCAGTGGATGTCACATCCCAAGCCGATAGAAGCCCGTGTGAACAGTTATAAAAAGTGTGTTTTTAAAAGGCCTTTTAGCTGAAATAAAGTTGAGTAAGTGTCGGTCTTTAGAACCGCTGGCTTGGTTTTTGTTATCCAGTCGTAAAGATGTTCCGTCTGCGCCTCGAACAGCCTGTTGACTCTGAACAACAGCATGTGAGGACTTACTGGAAGTATCATTTGTCAGATGACACCGCCCACACTTGATTGACAGCCGAAAAAGACCAATGGGCCCCATGGAAGAAGTTAGCAAGGCGGGGTCTTGTTTTTATTCTTTGAGGATAAACCGGGGACCACAAATGCAACATCTCTGACGACTGTTTTTCTTCTTTGGATGTAAAGCAGTGCACAGATGGACAAACTTGATATTTTGCCTCTTTTTCTGGTTAGAAAAAAGAAAAAAGAGAAGGAAATCTATCTAACCCCTGCAGAAAAAGGCATGCACAAAAACTTGAGCATTGCTCCACTTGGTACGAATCCAAACCCAAAAAGACCTGTAAGGAAGGTAAAGATTTGTAATTTGCTCAATGTTAGTATCACTGGACTTCATTATTTATATCTTCAGCTAGCTGATTATGTAATAATTAGGCTAACTGATAAAAGTAGGGGAAAGCCGAGGAATTAGAGCGAAGTGGTATTACCCTAATAACGCCACCATATTAAAATTACATTTAAGGCTTTTAATAGGAACTGTGAAAACCAAGAAAAAAAATCGGGAAGACCAAGAACATTCCCAGGTGAAACTGCATGTCATGGCGCCCCCATACGGCATGACAAAAAGACCTGCAGGAGGTTTAAGCTGATTCAAGAGTGCACCACTTCAATATGTTCTGATGATAATCATGAAGAGTCCCCATAACCCAGAGGAAAACACTTCCTGCAACCCCTGGATACTTGAAGTCAATTTATTTTC
>JAOXYM010000009.1:9864375-9905150 GCA_028567055.1 Leptatherina wallacei
TGACCACTGTAGCAGGGCCCATGCTCACAGGTGCTGCCAATCAAGTGCCAATCAGGCACCTGATTGGCAGCACCTGGGGGTACCAGAAGCTCAAAATAAAGAGTCAATAGCAACAGCAGAATAAGCTGTTTAGCATTGGCAGAGAAGATTTGGCAAATTTTTCATCGGCGCGGTTGTTCCAAAGCTTCAGAGCCATTCCGAAGAATGCACTACCCCCATATATAAAATATATATAATGTGTGTGTATATATATATATATATATATATATATATATTATTTTTTATTTTTTTATTATATATCTTTCATCCTCATTCATTGTCTGTACCAATTCAGGGTCGTGGAGAAGCTGGAGCCTATCCCAGCAATTAGCAGGCGAGAGGCAGGACACACCCTGGACAGGTCGCCAGTCTATCACAGGGCCAACACAGAGACAAACAACCATTCACCCTAAGACGAACTCCCTAGGGTGAATTTAGAGTGAGCAGTTAACCTAACTTGCGTGTTTTTGGACTGTGGGAGGAAGCTGGAGTACCCGGAGAGACTCCATGCATATGGAACAAACCCCAGAAAAAACTTCTAAACTCAGCAGTTTCAAATTAGGGCTAAAAACATTTCTATTTACAGCCTTTTATAATAAGTGAAATTTTTCTCTAAAGTTTTTTTTTTCTTTATTAATTTTATAGTCCATTTTTGTTAATTCATTTTGTTTTTAAATTCTTCTTAATGCTTTCTGCACCCCGCTGTAATGTTTCTAATGTTTGTATGTAAAGCACCTTGAATTGTCATGTGCATGAAACGGGTTATACAAATAAAATTGCCTTGCCTTGCCTTGCATACACGAGGAGAATATGCAAACCTCACATAGAAAAAAGCCTTTGTTGGAACCCCTCCCCAATAAATGCTGAAATATTTTTTCTGTCCTCTAAACCTCTTAAAACAATGTGCGGCCTGAGTGGATGAAGGTGTATCATAAAGAATGAAATGATAGCCCTTAAACATATAGCCTATAATTGTGGATTGGCATGTACATCATGTTTTACACTGGCAACCTTGTAATTGGAATTATTAATGGAAAATGAATTACTCAAAGTAAATACTCGGTGTGAAGACTAGCTATTTTCATCTTGTTACGAGAGGAGAAAGACATGAACACATCTCCCCACACAATCTCATGTTTCAAGACTTGGATAGCCCTGATTATTTATTTAGAAGTTGCAGTCAACAAGTGATAGACTCCTCCTGGACTTGCATATAAGGAGATAAAGGGTAACCATGTGGGCTGAACTCAAAGCATTCAACTACAAGAGCCACAGAGAAGCTGTCTGGGTTTATGTTACCTGTCCGTAGCCATGAGATGAGTCCAGCAGTCACACACCAAATGGGAGTGTGAGTTTATGTTTGTGTTTCCATCTTGTTCATGGACAGCAGCAAAAGGGAAATAGATAGACCACACCCCACAGAGCACAGAGAGAGGTAAACAAGCACTGCTCTGTCTCACTGGCGACTCACTAATGATCTCAACCACATCCAGCACAGCAGAGATGGTTACGCAGGGTAAACTTGAAATCAGCGTGGATAATGTGGAAGGTAAATACTTTTTATGATCTTTTGATAAGCGAGTGCTTAATTATCACGGTTTTATTATTATTGTTATTAACAGAAGTGGTAATATTAACAAAATTATACAATAAGAACTGAAACTGTGAGCATGTCGGTGATGATAAATACATAAAGAAAAGTTTAAACATGAGTGATCATTTAAACATTTTGCTTAAAGGTAATGAACATGAATTATAATTATAGGCTATTTTTTTTAAATATAATGTAACTTTTCTTTTCTTACAATATAAAGTGGAGATTTACATCATCATTATTCATCATCCTTTGCAATGATTGTCTGGCACATTTCCCAACCTCCTCCTCCCTCCCTTATCTAATTATATTCAGATCATCATTTATCAGTTTGTAAACGTGAGTGATCATTTCGACTGGAAAATGTTCCTTTTATATATGACAGGGTTTCAGCTTCGTCATTTAATGGCATTCATTGGTTTTCTTAGCTAGGTAACTTTATACGAATTGCCATTATATGAACACAATTATAACAAATTGGACTAATGTGGATTATAATGAATTTGATTTAAACGGGATATAATAGGATTACACTGAAATGGAGCAAAGTGGACTGTATATTTAACGTATGAATCTGAATGGAGGTTGAGTAAGCCAGCCATCGTTGTTAAATTTAATATATTTAAGCCAATGATTCAAGAGAGTATATTAAGTCTTTCATTTTTTTTCCAGTGAAATTTTGATCCCTTTTTTTTTTTAACTTAAAACTATAGTTATTGTTTCCCACAGGGGACGCTGCTCCCAACCTGCCTGAAATATCTCATCGATAGTCAAAATCTTCCATCTGTTTCTGGTCGACATGACCAGGGAACATATCTGCATGTCTGCCTGGAGGAAGCCGCCTCATAATACGCCAGCAGACAAGTTAGATCTGATGAAGCCTTTGAGGAAGTGTTTCAGACAGACGTGGCTGTAGTAATGTACAGAATAAACTATAAGACAGATTTTTTTTCTTTTTTTTTAGCATTTACATTTATTTAAGAGGCTCCACAACTACAATTATAATCCAGTACATAAGCGTATTGTAGTTATCCCGTGTTATTCTGTCGTTTCAGATTTTGTATTAATCCCTTTTGCTGACATAAGTGGGTTGTTCAGTAAATGTTAAATCAACTAAAAGTAATATTCAGGAGATAAATGCCATCCTGTAAAAATGACTAAACCGACAGTAATTTAAAGCTGGTACATGAATAGTTCAGGAAGTTTACACAACACTGCATGACTCACCTGGCTTCCCTCAGAGTCTAATTACATCATTAGTGATAAAAGAGATGTGTGAATCCAACACAACCATTGCCTAGCATCAAAAATGTTTTGCGTTCCTTCTTGCAAAAGGTTCTGTCCCACTGGATCATATTACTGTTTAATCAGCTGACAACAAAGCGACAACAATGGCTCTCTGCTTCATGAGCGTGGAACAAATTGTGACACAAAACTACACACAGAACATACCGGTTATGAGTTTTAAAGAGTTTTTTTTCTTCCACAGATAAAAGTTCAACGAGACTGGGATGTTTTGGTTGGCTGTTGGTAATTGTGTCCCTCATCTTTGTTGCGGCGACCTTCCCGATCACACTGTTTATGTGTGTTAAGGTAAAGCATGTTTTCATTGAATTTTTTTTTTTTTACCGAAATCTAACAAAGATTATGTTAAGTTTGCAGATGTTGCTGCATCCCACAGAGTCCCTTTATGCTGATTGGTCAATAACTTTCTGTGGTTTGTTGTCTCTTCTGTGCAGATAGTGCAAGAATATGAGAGAGCGGTCATTTTCAGACTTGGCCGGATTGCAGATCGGAAACCTAAAGGGCCAGGTTTGTTGTTTACTAGCCTATACATGACATTACACCATGATTCATCATAGAAGTTGGTATCCAGGCTGAAACTTCTGCTTAAAAACTATTTTTTAAAAACTATGATGTAATGTGATGTCTGTCTCTTTCCAGGACTTTTTTTTGTTTTGCCCTGCACTGATAACTTTGTCAAAGTTGATCTGAGGACTGTGTCCTTTGATATACCTCCTCAAGAAGTGAGTTTTCCCCCGTTTTTGTTTTTCATTTGCTTGTCTTTATGTCACATCTCTATTTTATTCATCTATTCACTTCAACTTTTGCAGATCCTGACCAAAGACTCAGTGACGGTGTCTGTGGATGGTGTGGTTTACTTCCGCATACACTGCCCGATCTCATCTGTGGCCAATGTGTCCAATGCACATTCATCTACACGGCTACTTGCTCAAACCACTTTGAGGAATGTCCTTGGTACCAAAAACCTTGCAGAACTTCTATCTGACAGAGAGGGCATTTCACTCAGTATGCAGGTAGATAAAGCGGAACTTTAAGACAGATGATTCAAAACTCTGTTAAGTTAAAAATCTGTTTTTGTGGGGATAACAGAACAGGATCTTTGGGACAACTTCTCCTAATGAACCTCTAATGGAAAAGACAGTGAGGAAAAAATTAATTAAATGCCTTACTTATCAGATTTTCCAAATACTTCATGTGATGGCTGTAATGCAAATGAGCCATTCAGCCAGTAGGGGGTAGGACAATTCCAAAAAAAAGCTAAAATGGACCATTTTCCAAATCTAAAGGTTAGGAAGCTCCATAAACTTGGAGTTGGGTCACAACTGTCATTATTAATAAATTCAATTTTTATCAAAATATAGTTGTATCTGTAAAACTATGTAGGAAACTTGAGTGTCTGGTTTTTGATATTCTGCAGGAAGCCCTGGATGAGGCCACTGATCCATGGGGTATCAAGGTGGAGCGTGTGGAGATAAAGGATGTGAAGCTTCCTCACCAGCTGCAGAGAGCTATGGCAGCAGAGGCAGAAGCCACCCGGGAGGCTAGAGCTAAGGTGGGGAAAGCAGTGGAAGGTTTAGTTTCCTTTTCATGAGTAACAACCATGCAAAAGAAAGAATTGTGATGGGAAATTTCAACAAGGAATTATTCTGTTTCAGATCATTGCAGCTGAAGGAGAGATGAATGCCTCCAGGGCTCTGAAAGAAGCCTCTCTAGTGATCGCTGAGGCCCCTTCTGCTCTTCAGCTGCGATACCTGCAGACTCTCAACACCATCGCAGCAGAGAAGAACTCCACCATTATCTTCCCTCTGCCCATAGATATGATACAGAGTTTTATGCAAAGAAAATGATAAATCTCATACCAGTTTAATATAAGCTAAATGAAGTCATATTTGCACTGATACCAGTGGTATAATGTTGATTCTGGAAAGCTTCAGCAGTACCAGTTTATTGTGTGGTTAAGTTGAAATATTACTCCTCGAACACTCTAAGTTTGCAGTTTTTTTTTAAAACTGAGAAAGCTATAGCCCTATATATAAATGCATATACAGACCAAATTCCACAAATATGCACTTATTGTTTATGCTTACTGTGATTTAATATTTAAATACAAAGTGCAACATATACAGCATAGCCATTAACTCTCATCATTGACCACAACATTATAAACAGCTAAGCTACAGTTTTACCTCTGGACGAGGGCACATGTGTAAATGTTTCAACGGAATGTACAAGAAATGTAAAACCTAAATAATGCACAAGCATAAGAGGTCATGCTTTCATATAAACTTATCCAGAGAACAAATTTCTGAAATACTTAATACAATCTTTTTAACAGAAGTCCTGTAAACAATCAACAGAAGTCATGACATCCATGTGATGCACCAACCCCTCTCTCACTTTGGATATGAACTGTAAACAAAAGCTCTGATTTCTAGTGTTGAACAAACATTCAGTAAATAAGTACAAGATTGCGTCCACAGGACACAGAGGCAATCAGTGCAATTGGAGTACCTGATCAGAGCAAATCCCTCCAGATAAATGTTTTCAACTTATCACCCAAAGAGTAAATGCAGCTACAATTAAATGCATGTTAGATCAGATTACCACATCCTGTATCTGAGAAATAATCCCTTAAAATGCAATTTTAATTTATTTCTATACATTGCACTAGCCTCTTTAAAATATCTGCACTTACTGCTAACATCCAAATGACTGTATACAAAGGATATATGGCAAAACAGACCTTTCAGACGATTGGTTTATGTATTTAAATATGGAAAAAGAAAGTATGATAAATAAAAAATCAAAAAAATTATGGCAGTTGCTTCCCTTTATTGACTCATAATGCTTCTTAAATCCTGAGATTAATCCGTTCAATGAGAAATGAGGTAACGTAGCAATCGGATTTTCATGCGTGTTTTGATTAAATAATTCAGTAAACGTTGCCAAAAGTCCACCTCCAGGTTTTGGAGCCATTATAATTGTGAAAATAAAGAAATATTTAGCACAACAGAAATGAGCAATAATTCCAAGGAGCTGATGACAAAGCCCAGAGTAGGAGCTCTTACCGTGCATATTAAAATGCAAGTCGAAGAAATTTGACATTGTCTGCAGCTTTTATGGCTGATTCTGCAGCAATTAACCCCAAACATAAAGCTGATATACATAACGAAGTTCTGCAGTGGATTCCCTCTTTGGTGGTTGGCTTTGTAGGATTACATTTATCTAACCTGACTGAGGCTGGGGGGGGGGGGTCACCAACTCTTATCATTTAAATAGAAATAAGAATAAGAATGAACTTGTTTTGTCTCTTTGCCCTTCTACACCTTCTACTCCTGATCACCACACCAGTAAATTTAAAATAACTGGAAGACAAATCATGCTTCAAAGAGAGCGTTGCATGTACAGATGTTCCACTCTGCAGTGAGTCAGTCACTTAGTTGCACTGTGTTGGCAGTTCAGTGGTCTCAGATTAGTCATGTCAACACTGATAGCAAGCTGTAGATAGCAGGATGGACGACTGAGGTTAGATGGCTTGGCATTCGTTCATACACTCCTGATGCTTTAAATATTTCAGCAAGAAAAGGTTAACATGCCCCAGAGATGAAGCCACACTTCCAGAGCGATTCATTGTAGGTAGTTTGATGATTTTCCTCCAAGTATTGCCCGTGACCTGGTAGCCGTTGCTGGTGGGAGAGAATGAACAGCAGAAGGCGCTTCTCGTGTTTGTTTGCTATGTCTTGTTCATCTATCATCCTGAGTGCTGGATGGGAAGATGGAGATGCAGATGGAGGTGACGACATGGAAATGAGGCACTGTGACTTTGCTCTCTGAATCTACGATGACGACCGTGTCTTTCATCAGCTGGAACTGCAGTACATCGGCTGAGGATATCCTCTTGGATTATCAGAGGCTGGAGGGGGGGGGGGGGGGGGGGTCAGAGTGTCAGAGAATAACATTCCTGCGGTTTGATTTTAGAAATGCATCACAAAGGTGAGGAAAATTTTGTGTCTATGTGTCAATTGAAAAAAGATTCCGACGCCGATAGAAGAAAGCGTCTGATACAAGAGCTTCGACCGATAATGTCATTGATGGTAAGAGTGTGGGCGGGCAGGGGAGCCTGATCCGGAGGAGGGCTGATGGATGGGGGAGGAGCTGGGGGACATACGAGGGCTCAGCTCGCCTGTCTGGAGGCGCCACAGCAGTTCTTCATTAGTGCGACTCAGTCGCTTCTTCTCATTGCTTTCCTTTTCCACGTGCACGTGCAGGTTGGCATTCTCTACAGAGAGTTGCCTGAGGAAGAAAAAGTGAGCAAAAAAATCATAGGGAAGAAGTCAAGTCTGTTCTCTTATTGCTTGCAACACCTACTTTATCACCACCGACTGTTATTATGTTATTTCTAAATATTATTATTTCTCTCTAAAGAGATCAGTAATGTAACATGGGTATGTAACATAAGGAATATAACCAGGAAAGTAAAACCCAACTATTTTCTGTTCTACTGGTTTGAACACAGAATGAAACCTTTGTAAATGGTGTGAATTTAAACTGACCTGGACACAGCCACATTCTTATCTATTCGCTCTTTCAGGTCCTCGTTCTGCTGCTGTAACACCTGCAGTCTCTCTTCCAGGTACACATTCTTTTCAGCCTGCTCAAAAACACAGATGGAAAAGTGCACAATATTAAATTCTTCAAATAGGAAAATATGTCTAATAGGTCGTTTTATTTAAAACAATATGGCATTGTCTCTTTATTTTGTGGACACACATAGTTGAAATAATGATCACATGAATCTCCAGTGAATACAGGGTGTGTTTACAGTGACAAAACTAAATTTATTAATCTAATGTTAACTCTTTGAAGCCTGACCCAAGAAATAAGGGGGAGAAATTCTCTTTTTTAAGTCTTAAGTTTGTACTTGGCCCTTTAATAAAATGTAAAATAAAAATAATTTGCATACAGTATATGTACAGTTTATTACCATTTGATACATCAGAATTATTGTACAGCAAAAAATAACCACTAGGGAGCAGAAGACAAGCATGGGGTTGTATACAACAGGAGTTTTTATGATGAGGTGACATATTAGGTCTCAGAAACTGTGTGTATTAAATGAGACACACATAGCATTAAAGGGTAAAAAGCTTAAAAGAATTACATTTTAGTAATTTAATTAAAATGCCAAGTTAAAGGACTTGTCACTATCATTACCTATTAATATTATATTCACTATTTATATAATATTCTAGTATTTACATTAGCATAACATTCAATAAAAAGATCATAATGTTAAAAGAGCTTATTTTAGGACACGTCCTTCTCTCCAGGACACCCGGTCTTTGCATCGGGACCAGCCCTGACCCGAGGTGGTCTTGTCTGGGGTGGTCTGTTCCTGGAATCCTGACCAGGGCACTACTGGTAGACATGGGTGCCTCTTGGGCCTGTGGGGCGCTGGCTCTCGGTGTGGCCGGCAATTCGGGCCGGCTTGCTGTCATGCTGTGCTGCTCAGGAACCTCTGCTCCGTGGCGCCGGGGGACTCTGGTCAGCTCTCCTGGGAGCTGTACTCTATAGGCCTGCTGGATCCTTGGCTTCTTCTGATGTTTCTGAGGAGCACCCTGAGGTGCTCCTGTTTCTGTCTGCTGTCTGTGTGTCTGTACTTTACTCTCTGCAGGTACTCTTGATGATTATCTGTTGTGTTGTCTCATACAGATTGTACAACAATTTCTGTTTGCTTTAAATGACGCAGCTGGATGTCGAGTTATGCCTGGTCTTATTTTTCACGTTTTTATTTTTATTTATTTATTCCTTTTTACTCTTTTTTCAGTACTTATATTGTTTATATTGTTATTGAAATCACTGTTATGATTGTGGCACCCAAGGCTGTTTTCCTTCCCTTGTTTTATTTCTCTCTTTTTCCCTCCTCATCCCTCTCCTTTCTATCTTTCTATTTAGCCTTTCTTTATTTTTGTTCCCCCTGTCAGGTTCGGCATTAACATATTAGTTTACGGAGACCAAATCAATCAAAAACACAAATAAAATGATGTCATAATAAAAAGGATTCAAATTTTCAAAATGCCTCCCTTGGCAGCAAATCTGTCCGGCACAATCAGGCACACAGGCCGCCAAGCAGACATCTAATTATTAACGTCATACACAAAACAAGCATCAGCTTTCATCTGATGCAAAACTAAAGAAGAAACTTGAAACCTACTATTTTCTCCAGCTCTGAAATCTTTAGCTCCTGTTGATGGATTTGTTGATTTTTCATCTCCAGAACTTCTTTCAGGCTCTTTAAATCTTCTTCAATGTGTTTATATGGAGCCAGAGCATCCTAAAAAAACAAAAAAAAAAGCATCAGTTTGACCTTGTTGTGTTTCAGCGTTCAGCATCCTGAACTCATCACTCACCACTATCTGCTCATCTGTGCTCTTACGAAGAGCTTCTTCAAACCGCTTCGCTCTGTCTCTGAGGCTTCGATTCTGAAATGTAAGTGTGTCCACTTGATCCTGGTAACCGGACAGACAGGAACTTGTTAAAGTCTGCCACAATCCACAAAAATGTGCCACAGTTAGGCTCTTAAACATTAGTCTTGACAAAGAACTGCTAACCTGCAATGAAAGTCGGATCTTTTCAAACTCTTCTTCCAGAGACTTCTTCTGCTGTTCGTGGGCCATTTTCAGGTCTAACAACAGAAAAAAGCATTTTGTCATGTCTCTTGCTCCGCAGAAGAGGAAGGGCATCAGGTTTTAAATGAGCAGCTTACTCTTTACAGTCCTGGCGTGTTCCTCCTGCAGAGTGGCCAGTGTGTCATTGTGCGCTGTCTCCATCTCCATCAGGGATGCCTCATGGTTCTCAGTCATCTCCTCAAGCTTGAACAAATCATTTTAATTCACAATTTCTTTTAATTGAAAAATTCACATCCCTTACATGTAATAACATCCTCCCTTCTCATACAACACGATGGCAAACCTGGCCAGCCTGTATGCAGTAAGACCCAGGCTGCACACACCTGCTCTTGCTGTTTGAACCTCAGCTCCTCCAGCTCAGCTCGTTGCTCGGCCTGCAGGTTCTCAGTCTCGTCCACGTGCTGAGCCTTTAGCCGCTTCTCCAACGCTCCCAGCTCCCTCTGTTGCTGAGCCCGCAATCCCTGCAACTCAGCCTCAAAACGACGCTCCAGGTCCTCCTTCTCCTGCTGCAGCTGCTCCCAGTGTGCAACACTGAAAGCTGGAAAACACCGTGGACGGGACATGACTTCACCAGATTTAAGTTTTAGGCCATCCACTTATTACAAAAGGTAGCAATTAAAAAAGATATAGGCGTTAATTTGCTTACTTGTTGTTATTACACTGCATCAAAAATGACTCGTGAATTGTGATTAATATACTTTAGTAGTAAATAGAGTCATTTCATGTCCTGTTTATTATGGGTTGAATGGTTTTAGATTTATTTTTACATTTACTTAAAATTTCTTAAGTCATTTACCGCTGTTATAATAAAGCTAAAGTTGTATAATCAAAACTGTCTGTAGCCTTTTAACAGTTCCCGGGCTAAAACCAGACTTTCGCTAGCAGTGTGGATTCCCAAGAGTCACTTTTTCCTTTTACCTCTGCAGCCATACACTGTATGTTACATCACATGTTGTAAGGTGTGAGTCACTTGCTGTATTCTCTCACTCTGTAGTTCTATATGAGTCACACTGTTACCCACTTACCCACTTCATCCCTGATTCTGGCGAGCTCCAGGGACAACTCCCTCTCCTTCACAATGGCACTCTCACTCTGAAATGCAAACACATACAAGACTGACTTTACCTGAGCTGACAGCAAAAACAGATTCAAGTGTTTGCTCAGTTAAACTCTAATGGATAGATTAATAATCAAATAAGTCAATAAATACATGTTTAATCATGTAGATGTCTGCACTTTTTGCGTATAGCCTTCAAGATATTCAAGTTATAAAGTGCAGCAAGACCTACACAGAGGCTTCCAGCAATGGAGAAGCAAATGTTTTGTTTGTTTGTTTGTTTTTTGCATGTTTTTTATGTTTCAAGAAGAAAACCATTTAGTTTTTTTCAATGAGATACGAAGTACATTTTAGCCAACAATCAATAATGAGATTAGATTAAGAAAAGTTGGAATACTCAGGATTTCCAAACCAGAAATGAGACAGAACGATGTTATGATATAATTATTCCTGCAGTCGCTTCAAATGAGCTTATGCAACACCAAGTTGATAAAAATATATCTTAAATAGCTGTAGATGCACAGCACCAGTCAGTATTTTGAATAAAGATCTAGTTTTTTCTTCTTTTTTCTTTCTTACTTAACTACCGGAGTTTACAAGAACTCAACGCCAGCTATCAGTCATTTCTTGCTCTTAATTTGGAAGAAAGAAACAATGACACGAGCAAGGCTATGAGTTACTTATATACATTCATACACTGGACTTAAGACCTGAAATGTCATCGCTGTCTACAGTTTTGGTGTATCATGTATAACACTACAAATGATAACAGCCAGAGATCTAAAAAGAAGATAAACCCATCACGGTGTGTGTAAGGGTCCATTTCAGCATTCTACATAGCCGTTCCACAACCCTGCCCAGTATCGGTGCAGTATTCATCGTAATAAAACTCTGTACAAACATGTTTATCACAAAAGAAAACACACACAGTTAACATAAGTCTTCATCACAATTAAAAGACGTGAAGTCTGCCCACATTTTCGCCTGCAGATAAAGCAGACGTCGTAAAATACCAGGTGAAAAATGTATGATACACTCCACATAACATCCCAACAGTAATGATGTCACCAGCTAAAAGGTCTTCCTTGGAACGTACATCTGTCAGGAGGTAATAGCAATGACCTCAGGAGGGATGAAACATGGCCACCATCATTGCACAGGCTGAGGCTCCACCTCTAACCCTATTCTTCCCTGAACCTGTCCAGATGCTTTTAACACCTCTAGGGAGTGATATGACATGAATTTGAAATTTCCTTCATGATATTCAGCCCTGACCACGGAGCAAATTAGTTAATTTTTGGGAATGCGGATAATGATGCTTCCTTTTATCTATTACAATGCTGATGAACCATTTTCCTTATTCACTTGTCAGAATGAGCAGCAGTAACATCTAGAAGAAAAGAAAGATGATTAGCAACTCCTTTAGTGGTTTAATCCAAAATTTAATGAAATTCTATAAAAAATGATTCATTCCCAGGAAGAAATCCTAATTTAAAAGGTTATAATTACAGTTCATAACCCAACATTTTTTTATGATGGAGATTAAAAAGAGAAAAGAAACCCTAATGTACATCCAGGCACATTAGGGTACTGACATCCACTTATTCTAATAAAACAATACATCGTTTCAGCACAGTACTGCATATTATAAAACAAGCTTTTAATACTCTTTTTATAATCTCTCTGAAGTCTGCAGCCATGTTATTAGCACAGTTGCAGAGGGACCATAAACACTTCCAGTCTTTAATGTCTTTAATGTGTTAAGACTTCATCGTCCTGAAGACATTCAGAGCTCAGTAAAGACAAAACCTGCTGTAATTGTGCTTCAAGTCTGAGAAAAACGAGCCTTTTAATATTGTTCGTAAAAAGTTGATTGAGAAGTAAGAAAGAGAATAAAACATCACGCCAGTCAGTAAAATGAAATCACCGAGAATAAACCAATTTATATTAAGAAAACAATGTAGAAACCAAAAACGTGTAGAGTCTGCAGGGACGTCAAATAATGCTGTGAAATATTCTATAGATGGACAGTAACACAGACAAGCCAGCTTTGACTCAGCATAATCATACAGAGCTTTTCACTCTGCCAGTTCTGTCGCTGGGGAAACAAGTGAGCATAACCAGCATATTGACAGACACAATCCGACCCCCCCCCCCCACACACACACACACACACACCAGCAGACACACACATTCGCACAACCACAAACATATAAAGGAATCCTATGTGCTGAAACAAGCTTACTGCCTGCAGAAGACACTGCCTTTACCGTTTGGTCCAGACAACACAAAGGGAGGAAAGGAAGCCTGCAGCAGCAGTGGCCCATACTGGGCTAGCAGATAGCAGCATCCCTTAGCCTGCTCAGGAGGCACCGGTGACAGACGCGAGTGCAGCGAAAAATACAGAAAGAGAGCCAGAGGAGGAGGGAGGCAGGCAGGAAGGGGAACGAGAGGGGAGGAGAGACGGGAAGACCGAAGCCTCACCTCTTTTTTCCTGGTTTGTTACCATCATTTATCCCTCCTGGAACAAAAGGCAGTCAGCCACAGCACAGCACCGCTCTGCCTGCCCTCCCCTCAAACACCCCTCAACACGCCCCATATCACATTTATACGCATGGCAAGGAGCGGCACACACACACACACACATGCAGACACACATGCTCATACACTCGATGTCTTTGCGTGGTTAAATAGAAAAAAGGATGGAGCAGGAGAAGATGGGGGAGGGAGATGATCAATAAGTCGCTGATTATTTGCTCTGTTACCAAGCAAAGGGGGGAATTCAGAGCAGGGAAATGCTTCGTAGTGGTCAGTTTATTTTTGCAAACTCTCACTGAAGCAACGACAGCTACTGTAGCTCTGAAGATGAAGTTTCTAGCAAACAAAAAAATCCAAATAGTTTTACAAATATACATTATAAGCCACTTTATATCTTTTAAATGTTCATTCATGCATCCTATGACTGTTCTACAGCATCATCACTGTTGTAACTCTTACATGTAGTTACTTGTTTGATACTGGAGTACAGGCAGAGATTCATGGAAATACCTCCTGACCACAAACAGCACAAAAGCATCACAGGAAAACATCACCCAGGGCAAAGCTGTCATTTTCAACATGCGCTCATGTTTTAACCAAGACAGGGCAGGAAATTAAAAAAAGACTGTTCAAGCCACTTGTCATTTAAACAGTGGGGTCTCACATACATGAATTATAAAGCTCTCCAACCATAAGACATTTGTGGGTATTCTGCCCATATCTGACAATGTGTAAGCACAGCCAGGCCCAGGCAGGGAGCTCTACTCTCTTTAATCATATCACACAGAGATCATGGGTGGGGCTGGGAAATAAAGAAATCATAGCAAAGGACCAGGAGAGGAAAAGAAACCAAAGCTTAATACAGGTTAGAAAAACAGATCACAATGCCGATTTATAAACAACAACATGTTTTATTGGGACATCAAGTTGCAGTGATTATTTTTCTCAAATAATCATAATGATGCATGCACAATAATCTGATTATTTAAAGCTAACAATCAATCTAAAGAAAGAAACATTGTATAAAAAAAACATAGGATCCATCCAGGAGTGAATCAATAATAAGATGACCAATTTTAGGAATACGAGATCAAATGTGTATAGATCTTACTCAGCCGATCACCCTGGAGCTGTTGGTGAGACCAACAATAAAATATTGCATAGTTCTACAAAACAATTTTTCAAATTTTACACTTTTTATGTGTAAAAAACGAAATGCCCTTTCCTTTTATTTGAACAAGAAAAACGTGGAAATCCTCAATATTTTGTGCAAAACGGTTCTCTAACAAATCCTGCAGGGTGACCCCTGATAAATTCCAAAACTCCAAACAGATCTTAAAGCGAGTGACTGGCTTTATGAACAAAGTGATGCTGACAACAAAAGCGAGATGCCACAGGTTTTTCTTTGAGCATAGGGATGAAACAAGCTTTGTGCTTGCATTTTGAAGCTCGATACAAAATTCTTTTAGAAGTTTGCACGAGAAGTCCTGTTAGATACTGTTGGTCAACAACGACTCTAAGAATAATAATAAAAACTTTATAACTCTCTGTCTGTATGATGGATCTAAAATATTCAAATTCCTTCTTTTGCATATTGTTGACGATTGCTTGAAGCAATGCATTGCACAATCATGCAGGGACAAGAAAACTTGCTAAAACCATGCTAAAATATACAAGTGTTGACATCCAGAAGCTTATTTAACTTATTGCGTTCTACAAGAGCTCGGTGACACCAACTGTAAACCTGCTTTAGGATCTTTACAGCTTTAGAGGCGAAGAAAAGACAGAGTCTATATTGTCTGTCTTGCTGAAGGCCCCCCCCCTAAACTTTGATAAATCCTACCTTGTTACAAAAGTGCTGAGTCGTGATGCTGAAAACATCCAGGCACAGGGAGGCTTTCTTTAACTGAGCCTGAAGGCTCTGCAGCTGCAGGTCCTGCTGCTCACATCGCTCCTGCAGCCGCTGGATCAGAGCCCGGTCCAGCTCCTGTGCCCTGACAGTCCGAATAGCACCATGAACTGCTGTTGTCTGCCCACGTGCTACAAATATGAAGAGCAAAAGAATGAGTTAAACAACTTATCTGACTTCTTGCAGACAAAGTTAAATGTTTTGAAGTGAAAGATTTAAGAATTGAAAGTGAACAACATGCATAAATAAAATGAAAAAAAAACTGAATAATGTCAGAAAGTTATTCTCTTATCAAAGCTATGACACCTGCAACATGTATAATACCAAACATTCATTCATTCCAACTGAATAAATATCAGGATTTCCTGTCAGTCGTTGCTGCAAACAGAACATTTTTAGACTCTAAACCTAAAAAAATGTTAAATAGATGAACTGCTGATTGAATGGATGCACAGTGGTCTATCTGCTGCCAAAGTGATAAACAACCTTTTCAACTCAGTGTTACTCAAATGTGCTCAGACAATCCGACAGCAACACCTCAAGTCTAAATGCTCCGAGTACATTTTAGATAGCATCTGAAGTAGAGTGCACAGGACTTTTCAGTCATGCTTGGTGTAATTCCAAACCACTGGGAAAAAGCCCCAAATCCTAAAGATCTGTGAACTGTTTAGGAAATAACTGAAAAATGTTTCATCACATCAGCAGAGACTGACAAGTTCCATCATAGGAGGAATTCCTTCATTCTCTGAGCAAATAGCAGCAGGTAAGATCTACTGTTTGTGGCTCTGTGGGATGAAAAATAGATTCCTATTCTATTTATCACAATATTACAATAACTATTATTTATTGTACCAGAACTCTATTGCAGCTGTTCTGTGTGTGTGGTCTCTGAAAAGCACAACTTGCTGACTCATAATTTTGTTATCTGAGCCAGCAGGATCGCTGTTGAAGGAACCATCATAGGATTAGGGCTTTATCATCTTGTTGCTATGGCAACACCAGGCTGCTATGGGTAAAAATTTGGGAATTAAGCATAAAGGGAGCATGAAAGTGGAATTTTTTTTAAAGCTACAGTAGGATGGGGCTGATGGGTTGCTTTCATGACCTGTAGACACAATGTGAGATCCACACAGTTTGTCTTTACTTGTATGTCTTGTGATGTGACAGTCTCACCGGGGGATTGTGGTTTGGGTGAAATCACTGCAAATCTTTTAGGGGAGGACTTTGGTGACAGCACAGCCTCTGTATCCCTCTGCAACTCTCTCCTCGAGGCTGTGTAGGAAGAAAAAGTCTTAATTTGCATCATAATACTTCAATTTAAAACACAAGAAACAAACTTTTTGTTTCCTCTGACTAGATATTAGCATGATCAATTTCTTTTCACTATACGCCCTTTCAGAGAACGAATCCAGATCCATTCATTTCCATTAAAGCACAAAGTAGATAAAACCGGCATTTTTAGAATTAGAATGCTACATTATGTATCATGTATCATCAGTATTTCTTATTTCAGTATTAGTTGATTTCTGCACAATTTTACACACAATACAACAATAATAACCACTTGCACAAAAACCTAAAACCAACTTTCATACACATAAAAGAGCAACCTCTTGCATATAAAGTACTGAATTCTGTCCTATGCGGCACCTCATGTAGTACAGTGACCACTAGAAGGAGTTGCAGCTGCACTTATTCACACAGATTCTGTTGCAGAAGGATGGGGCTGCTCGGCTTACACATTAATACCCAGCATGGCCACTGGATGGCGGTGATGCTCCACATGACGTGCATCTTTTAACAGATGTGTACAGGAGCAGAAATGGAGTTACTGCATTGTTATGTACTGCTGTGACACAATGTTAAGCAACATTTACAACAGAACAAAGAACAACTGGTGTATTCTTATTTTTGGTTCTGGATTCATTTCTCTTTAAAACCTAAACTAGACCTCCAACTAACAACATTGATTTTAAGGGCTTGTCAAACACAGGAGAACTAATCTGATGCATTTTCATTCTTGTCAGTGAAAGACAAGGCAATTTATTAATTGTGTATATGCACAATTAACAAAGCTCCTATTTCTTTTTATCATTTTCTAAGAATCACACACAAAGTTCAAACTTGTGTACATGTGTACTGTCTTCTGTGTGGCTTTTTAAGGCGTTACTGGTCCCAAACGGTGCTCAACATCTATCAAACAAAGCCGGTGCTGCAGTTTTAAAGCTCAGAAAGTTCTCACTTCAAACACAGAGTTGTTTGTCCATTCAGAGACACCGTAGTAAAAATGGTGGCACAAATATGGTAGCTGCCATGAATGTGGAGCCGCTGCAGTAGATGTAAATGACTTATTCTACGAGAATAAAAACATAACAGCTATTTTAGTGATTAGATACCAATAGAAACAATTCTGAATGATATATTATATTTTCCCTTTCATTGGCCTTTGATTTTGATACATGCTGCACCTTTAAGTCTGTGACAACCTTCGAATCCCTCATTGAAACTGTCCTCTTGGAGAAAGCCTTTAGCTACTGTATGTCTGGCATCACTGACTTTATTACTACATCCTTGTGAACATCCATCTGAGCTACAGTAACTCATTTCATCCCTTCTTGTGAAGCACTTTGGAACTTTATCCAGAACTAATAAATAATGGTGACTGAGAAGAACCAGCAAGGGAACTGAAGGCTGCAGCCTCACGTGTTAAAGTGTCACTTCCTTCTAACACCCCCCCACTAGCACTCATTCGCACATCTAGTCATAGGGGCCATGGGATCACAAGACAGAGTAACCTTGAACTCTGATGTGAAAACTGCCAAAGACACACACATGTAAACAGAGCACTGTTTCCCCTGGCTGTGTGATGCGGGTCGGTACCGTGCGGGGAGCAGTGCTGCGGCGGCAGACTGCGGCGCTGCAGGCTCGGGGCGTTAGGGGGCTGAGGTCGGCTCTGGGCGTGGGAGGCTTCGTGGGTGGCTTTTTGTAGAGGTGTGTCATCACTGCCACAGCTGGGATCTGAAGGAAGAAAAAACAGGTGGTAATTTAAACTGTGAAATGTTGCTATGTACAGATCTATCAGGTACTTCTCAGCCACATACTATGATGATCAAAGTCCTCTAAAAATGTTACACATCAAGTCTTATGTTACATTACAGGGGACTTCTGGGAGATGCACCTACCTGGTGACCCTGAACAGGAGTGATAAGGGACACATGGGTGGAAATAATGCGACATAAGTTCATGCAACATCATTGTTCTACTTCTCAAAGCTGTTGTTACGGGCTTATTTAGTGAGAACACTGACTGATAGACATGAAATGACCTGAAAAATGGTGGCATAAATTCAATTTAGTGCAGTTATTCTTATAACTTCATCTTCATATTTAACTTCCAGCGTGTTTTAATCTATCAGTGTTTCCCAAATCTGTCAATGCATTTTAATTTGTCACTTTTTCTAAATGATTTAGTACAATATGTGTGTGTTTTATATGCTAAAGGTGTGTGATGAAAGTGACAATAAACTGAACTGAACCTCTTACGAAGTGATTTCTTATGAAAAGATGAAAACAGTTGTTTGTTGATCTGAAATCTTTAAAGTACCACAACAAACAACAATAACGGGTTTCACGTTTTTTTCTACTGTTCCCACCTTACCTTTGGAGTTTCAAAAAGGAAAAAATCGTTGATATTCATAGAAACTAGTCAACATCTAAATTATTCATAACAGCTTATTGCACCCCTGGCTTTTATGCATATGAGAAGCTTTGATAGATAAACAACCAGGAGTTGTAAGGGAAAACATTTTCTTCCAATTCCCAGTAAGAGGTTGTTACCCATCATCGTTCTTTTCTAGTTTCAAAAACATTTCTAGATACATAGACTGGTTTGAACGTTTTCTACGCAGACAGTTAGATTTCCTCTGTCTTTGTAACAGAGAGTCACAAACCAAACAGTTCGAATTACCTACTGTGAAATATTTATCTCCTCGATCAATGGCAGTGCTGACACATCCTGCATCTATACTGCTGGTAATTTAACACTTTCAATGAAGGGCAGCCTTAAAACTCAAACATTGTTACTGTGATCTAAGAATGATGACGATGGTTCAAGAGACTAATCATTAATGAAAAAACAAGCTGTTGCAGTCAAATATACAATATGGTGTCACATTTCAGTGGTACTAGAACCACAATTGCTGCAGCATTATAAATTTAGATTAAAAAGAGAATATGAATTACTTTTGGTATCACATTGCCCAAAGCTACAGGAGGATTGCAGTGACTTTTCCCACTGCAGCAGCCTGAATTCACCTGGGAGTCAGCTTCTTTTTTTTTTTTCTTACTGAAACAGACGGAGCCAAGGCAACGATTGGCTGATGGAGATGGATGTAGGCAGACTCACGCTGCTAAATGCTTGTTTCTCGCCTGCATGCATGTGCCGTACAAATCGTACTCCCTCCGTCCCACCGTGAGCGTCCTCGGATCGTCAGCAAGAAGCTGGGACAACGACTTAAGTAGTGTGAATAATAAGCAATTTCTTGCAAACATTTTGTTTCTCGTTAGCAATGAAGCTACTTAACATCCAGTTTATGCCGCATGCACAACATGCAAATCTTAATCTCATCAGTAACTAATTTCATATTCAGTTAAATTATTAAATAAAGCTCTCTGGCCTTTGTGATTTAGCTGCAGATAACAGGAGAATCTATTGTGAGAAGTAGTGATTTATTTGTTTTTATCAAATAAGTCATGTGAAGTATTTGATTATTCAATCAGAAATTATTTCAAGATGTGACTTTATAACTCGATTAAAAAAGAAAATCATGAGGGAAACATTATACATTTGAACGTGTACGTCTTCATAGACTGTAACACCTGAAACAGAGACAGATTGTAACAGAGTTTTTTTATTTTATCTTGTCTTAGCAAATTGTGAAAAATAATTAAAATCTTATTCAAAGAAAAACTATTTACAGGGGCACCGCTTGGTTTTTACTTCATTTTAAAGCCATAAACATTTATAGACACTCCCTCGGTTAATCATAAGCGTCAAACCAGGCAGGGGGAAACATCAGCGATGAGAAAAGTGGCATGCTTATCAGAAAATTGGAAATGAGGATTTATTTTTTCACTGTTTCCAGAATACAAACAGAGCCACGACTGCTGAATGAAAAGAAATAACAGAGGCCGTTAACTGCTGTTCAGAGCAACATCCGCTCGCAGATGTAACATAGAAAAGGTCAAACTTCAAACGCAAACTGCACGTCCCCCAGCAACAGCAGTACAGCCATCCTAACACGCTCCTGCAGAAATCTGGAGCAACTGCATTACCACAAGACAGGGTAATCAGGAGGTCCAATAGAACTCAATGCCACTTATTTATCTTCAGCACAGTGTGAATTTCAGGGTTGGACTCATTAATAAAGATCTGCGTGAGTTGAAAAGACTACGGCCACAAGTAATCACTGATCATTATCTAACCAGATGATTTGGATGGTTTTACCTCAGCTTCCTGTACTAATGCAAGGAAACTTGGAGTCATTTTTTACCAAGATTTTTCTTTAGTACACACATCAAACAAGTTCTTAGAATAGTTTACTTTAATCTCTGTAGTATTGCCAAAATCAAAAGCATCTTAAACCAAAATGATGCTGAAAAACCTTTATTACAACCTCAGCTGCACTACTGGGGAGCCATTTCTCCAGTTTCAGCTTCTCTTCTCTGGCTACAAAATTTCGACTATGATGTAAAATCCTGATCACCTACAAGGCAAGCTCAATATTATCTGAAAGAATACAAAATTCCTTATATATTCCAATGATTTAGATAACTGAAATAATTTTCTTTACTTTTCTTAATGTCTATTTTATTCATATTTCCGGCTGTTGTGAAAGTGTTACTGAATTTCTAATTTTCTAATTTTCTTGTATTCAGTTGTGTCTTTTTGATGTGATTTCTCTTTAAATCAAATATGTTTAATAAATCACTATTTACAGTCAATAAAACTGAAAAAATATATCAAACTGTTTGTTTGTTTTTTAAATTAAAATGTATTTCTTCACTTTTTTAATATCTAATGATGCTTTATTTTTTGTAAATTGTCTGCAAAGTCAATCCTTTCAGCAGTAACACATGGCGGGTTTCTGAAAGCTTCACAATGAATGCGACTGAAAGATCCAAGAAAGGTCTAAATGGACAGAATTGAGCTCCTGAGCTGAGTGGAGATATGAATTGCAGATATGAACAGCTGATGCTCCTTTTGATCAGCCTCTTCTTTAAGAGCATGTGCTCACTCCCAGCCGAGACGCATACTTGGAGCACATCCCTGTTGAATGTGGCTGCACTGGACATACATATGGCTGTTGCTAATAGAGAGGCGCTATCTGAGCCAACAGAATTTGCCAGAAGGGAAATACTTGCCATGCAAGCTGTCAGTCACGTATATACTGACCGAGCTTCTCCAAAACATTTTACTATCTGGTAGAGACCCATTTAGTCACTGCAGCTCGGGTGTAATAATATATTTGCTGCCAAAACAGCAGCTTGATGCAGGAAGAAAAGATCATTTCCTTTCTTGTTTTTGTGAATGCAGCAGTTTAGCATGATGAGCTCAGACAAACAGAAAAATACACGGTTTTCAGTTACAAAACTACTTTTCCCCACTGTTTTCCACTGCAGATATGATGCCCTCTGGTGGCTGAGGGGGCCCCTTGGGGAAAATAAAGATTATCTTTGACCTCAGCATATGCAAGATTGGCTGACTGTCATAGCTGCACTGAGAGAAACTGCTGTCACAGAGACAGGAAACAAAACCTCCTGGTATGTCGAGTGGAAATGATAACGTGGACACTGAGTGTATGATTGCTTTCTTTGCATAATGTTGTCAGACCCTTAGAACGATAGTTTGAGCCTGTCTGCTGTGCATGTTCTTTCTCGTGGTGGTTGCCAGGTTGTCAGTCATATTGTTGTTTCGCAGTATTGGCCTGATAGAAAAAAATGTTTGAGCACATCAGTAGTTTAAATGGAAAAACACAAAAAAAATTGGGTACAGAATCCCATAAATTTTATTTAAATGCTCTTTCTGATTTGTTAAGCCTGTGGGAAATTGTGGCTGTCTGTGTCTGGAGAATTGTAATTCATGGATTTGCAAACTGCTTCTGTGTTCGGAAAGAAATCTGTGGAAGTGTAGCACTGGTGCACAAACAAGTTAAATCAATGTAATCTGATCTTGGTCTACTCAGGGTAATAACAGGAGTTTGTCCATTGTGTATTGTTGCTGGTCTGTGTGTGTATGTGCTGGCTTTCACTGCTTGGTGCTGCTGGTTTATTGGATCTAAAGGCCTCCAGCAACTGAGGGCAGCAGGTACGGTCTCTGTCCTATGTGTGTAGTTAGGAGTTTCCCTTAACTTGGACATTTTTGTGTTAGGTTGCCATCCTAACTTTAGAATTTGCCAGAAGGAAAACATTTGTGATATTTTAGAAACAAAAATCATAATTGAAAAATTGAATTACTGGTTAAATTTAATAAATCGCAGGAGCTTTCTTCGTTTGCTCTGGTTTCACCACCCTCCACAGCATGATCAGTTTGATTCAACACTATGAACAAAACATGCACCCATCCTGTGCTAAATATAAGATATAAGATAATTATGCTGCTTATATTTAGTGATGCTTTTTCTGTAATAAATAAAAAAGAAGTCAACTGATATCTTTGCTTCTGAAACACTTAATAAATGCCTGTGTCATCAACATGAAGGGTAAAGAGGTGGCATTGGACTGAGCACTGGGATCTGATCCAGATAAAAATCTGCAGAATGCAGGCTGAAAGAAGCAGCAGACGGAGGAGAGTGACCTTAGCATAGCACTGCCTCGTGTTTGAAATGGTTTGATCACATTTAAGCTGAAGCACAAGTAGACGGTGAAACCCTAATTCACAGGAAATGAGCAGAGACAACGGGACTCACGCTGAGAAGGTCTGCAGGGATCGCTGTGACTGCTCTCATTTGACTGGTTGCTGGACACCGATGAAACGCTTGAGCTGCGGACAAAACCCAAAGCAGCCAGGCGGGCAGCTGGAAGGGTGGAGAAACCTGGAGGACGGAGACCCGACTGGCCTGATTTGAGCAGGAGGCTTTTGGGGCTTGTTTCTGGACCCGACCTCTTCTGCTCTCCTAGACCTTGGAAGAAAAAATTACAAATATAGTAAAGAAAGTTCCAGGTTTGACCTCCTTATGCAACAACTTTCATTTAATGACCAGCATCTATGGCAGCAGGTTAGATATTGTCATATTATGAGAGCTCAGCTGGTATAAATGTGCTGTGCAGGTTGGCAGGATATGTGAGATTTGCTGCTCTAAAATTGCTTTGCACTTCAAAGACTTGAGGTGCCATGAGCCAAACCGGGCCCTGAACATGACAGGAAGGAAAAACAGGCAAATCATTCAGTAAGCCGAAGAAGCTCGCTAAATAAATTACTTCACTGCAGCTTTAAACACTGATGTAGGGACGTGCAAAGAATTATTAAGCATGTGATGGGAATTAGAAGTCGTTTAACCCTTGAAATGTCCCCAATAGCTGTCGCTTATTTTACCAACAATTTCCTAGGAACGGATAGTGTGTAATTCTGTGGGGTAAATTGGGATCGATAGCTTATCCTTCAGGTTTTCCAGGCATTTATATCCCATCCAGGAGGTTTACAATCCAGCCAGAAAATCCAGTCTCTATTCAGAGACTCTACACAATAAACCTACATTAAATGATCCATGAAAACTCAATTATTTATAACACTTTCACATTAAAAAAAGATGGCTATCACTCCTATGTTGCTAAGAGACCTCTATTTTGACCCAGAAATTGTGATAAAGCCACTTCCTGTCAAACTTTCAACCAATTAGATTAAATAGATGATAATGGCTAATCAGGAGTAGCATAAGATCAACAAGTGAAGAAAGTTACATGAAAAGAAGGAAAATAATGGTCCCCTGTAGCTGGAATGAAGCAAAAATATGTTTTTGACGCATGGTGGTGTCATAAATGGGCTGAATTGGATCAAATAGTGAAGTTTGAATTATTTTAGATAGAAAAAAAGGCCTGGAAGAAAAAGTGATAAATAAGTAAATCCATTCTGTTGCGCATTTGTTTAATTGTCTCCTGAAAGCAAAGACATGAGAGATTGAGAAAAGGCTTGGTCACTGTTGATCTGTGTGTTATTTCTAGAAACTTCTGTTACTCAGTAATAATTCTGTTTTGTTTTTTGGCTGGCCTTTACGGTGCTAAATCTATTGATACAATCATTTTACATAACTTTACCACTAACTTTACTAACTTTACAAGCCAAAAATGGCTTGGAGGTTCAAGGGTTAAAATTATTTTCAACATTTTGTAATAACTAGCAAATCTAATTTTTATTTTATTTTTTCACAATAGCCTTAACATCGTGCCAACAGTTGACCAGCTCACCTGTCAGATCGTGGTGGCCGGCCGTGGACTCCCTGGCTGCCTGAGCAGACTGACATGAGGTTGGAGCTGACCTTTGACCTGTCTGCAGAGGCCTTGTCTTGGCTGCAGGCTGTCTTGTGACTGCCCCTAACCCCAGCTGAGGTCTCAGGGTTCTGGGAGAGCGATAAACACTTCCCCCTTCCTGGGGAGCATGCTGATAAGGGACATTATAAATAAACCCAGTCAGTTATTGTCAAATTTGCTAGTAGTCAATATCACTTCAGTGTTTATTCCTCACCTCTTGGAGATATTTCTTGGACATCTCATCATGAAAGCTCTCCGACCTCCCTCCCAACCTTTGAGGGACGGTGTTAATTATTGGTTTCACTCCGGTTGCGGCAGCTCCTGGAGGATAGTAACCTGCCTTTTGCATCTCCTGACGATATTTGTCGAACAGCAGGTTGGAGGAACAAAGTACTGGTGTGGATTTCGACTGAGGAACAGCCTTCGAGTCTTTGTGAGCTGGTGGACGGGAGTAAGAGGATAATCTCGGCGGGTGTGTGGAGACTTCCTGCTGGACATCCGTGTCTTGTTGCTTTGCTTGCGTATTCTTCCGAACATAAGTGATGATTTTTGGTCGGACATTTTTGGGCTTCTGAGGGGGCGAAGATCTCCTGGGTTCCGTCTCTTTCTGTTGAGGCATGACAGGTTTGGGAATGCCACTGCACGAACTCGTCTTACCAGGAGGTTTGATAGCTTGACTTACGCCTCTTTGAAGGGAGTCGCCGCGCTCCAGGCTCAGTGCTCTAGTACTCTGGACTTTGGCTGGAGAACCGGTCGGTTGTCTCTTGGGGGAACAGGAGGTAGTTTTTGGCGATGTAGGGGTTGCGGGTCGACCAGGGCTTCCCCAGGGCTTCCTCCTCTCCAGACTTGAGGAGCTGGAGATGACTGTGTTTTCGAGGGAGCCTTGCTTTTTTAAGGTGTTATCAAAAGAGTGCTGCTTCTTTAAAGTATTGTTAAACGAAGGCTGATTTTTGATACTCTTGTCAAAAGAGTTTTGCTTCTTCATTGTGTTATCAGATGAGCCTTGTTTCTTTATGGCTTTGCATTCAGTCGATGACTGACTCCCCTTCGTTCCTGTTTTGGCTGGTCTGATCAAATCATGACTTTCATCAGCTTGTGTGCTTTTATCCATTTTAATATTGCTTTCTTCAAGTAACTTGGTTGCAGAAGATAAAGCTTCATGCTCAGTATAATCACAGTCTCCCTCTGAAATGGTATTACCAGCTTCATTCCTCAGGTTATTGTTCTTTTTGTGCTCGTCACTGACATCCTTACATAAGAGTCCATTGTTCACTGGTTCCTGTGACATAACATCCTCTAAGCAAAGTGTTGAATTCAAATTCACGTCCAAATCTTTCTGGTGTATTGTGCTTTTTCCAGAAAAGGGAGAGGTATGATCGGCTCTTTGAGAGGCCAGAGTCAGGTCCTCTGAGATGGCCGAGGCAATGTTCCAGGAGTCCGTCATCTGCGTAGTGGTGGCGATGCTTGAAATGGTGGAAAGGCAGGTCACAAAGACATCAGTTTCAGAGCTCAACTCCGTCCTGGAAGCCTCTCTACTCTCAGAGACATGCGAGGCAGTTGATTCCTGCTCACTAGCAACAGGCAGAATTGACTTCCCTTCTTCCCGGCGCTTATCATCCGCTGCCTGCTCTGCTGTGGCTTTTCTGCACGATGAGGGCTGCTCTTGAAGCTCTTTCCGCTCTGCAAGTCCAACAAAGTCCTCCCCATCCTCAACCAGATAAGCTTCCAGCTCCTGACACTCCAGCATCTCAAACTCAGCCAGCTCAGGGTCGTCACACTGAGAGTCTGTCCCCCAGATGACGACTTTGTCCTGCTCGGCTGTCTCAGTCGTCAGTCCTGTCAGAGAGCGAGTATCAGCAGTCCTCCCGCCATCCTCCGTCTGAATATCATTGGCATTTGCATCACCGGCAGCCCGAATGCCATCCTGCTGGTTGTTATTCCTTAACTCCCCACTGCCAAAGGGCTCTTCTCGCTCACACATTGCAGAAATAGATCTGAGTTTATGGCACCCTCAAGAGGCTTTTTAAAAGTCACTCATCCATGTTATCAGTTATGGAAAAAGTGTGTCTACCCATTAGAGAATCTTAGTGGTACAACAGGGGCCCATTTTCATGTGTTTCTCAAGAATGCTAATCAGAATGTCACATATCATGACTAATTTGGAGGATGGATCTTCATGAGGTCTGGCATTGTTGGCCTGTTAAAAGAAACAAAACAAAACAAGAGACGACATTAAAAATGCAGAAACATAAAAAATCTGAATTAATCTGGAGTAAAACCAGTAAGATGAACTCTTTTAATCCCTTAAAGTTTACACTAAGAAAAAAAGATACAAAATATTTCTTTGATTTTTTTTTTCATTTCCCTTTGGACAAAACTGATAATCAATGTTTTTGTTTAACAAATGGCTGAGACGATACTTAATAACATAGTAACAATGGTAAAAATTTGAAATAGCAATGGGGAAAACAAACACCGGATTTTGGCATTGAATACCCAAACCTATTCGTAGAGATGGCTCATGCAGGTTCCACACTTTAAAAAAATAAAAAATTGTTATACTTATTAAAAAATTTGCTCTACCGAGCAAAAGGGTTAAGGGTTAAAGGGTTAATCGCTTCAGTGAATCATTACAAATAGCTAACATGTTATTCAGCACTTATATTGGCTCCTCTTTTAAAATCCTGATTTCAAGGCCGTGCCACGTGTGAAAAGAACAGAATCATTATCTTTTTTTCCATGCTCTACTTTTTACAACTCTCATGAAAATGGTTTGTTAAAGAATAAAATTAATTTTAGCGAAATAAATCTCAGTGTCCCTCTATAATATAACTAAGCACTTTAACTTTTAAGCCCTGAAACAGTAAACAATGCTCTGGGGGGCGTGCATGCAATAAGAGTGGACAGTGTGACGCGTATTGTGACGACTAGATGAGACAGAATCTCATTGAGGTTCAGAGGTCATACATAAATATGACTGCAACAAAAGCTCAAACTAGGACAAATCTCACTAGTACTCTGTCATCGCTCATTTGAAATCTGAGCCATTATACAAGGCGGATGCCATTAAGGTAGGCTTTAAGGATGACATCATTTATCAAGGCACAACAAACAGGAGACCATTAAGCTCTGAGAGACTCATATTAAGTTTCCTTCTTCTGTTTGATAATAAAATGTTTGTTATTGGTATAATCTTCTGCGGCAACTCAGTTTTTGTGTGTATGTGTGTGTGTGTGTGTGTGTAATCTCCAGCAGCTTCGTCTAAATCAGTCGTGACTTGTCGTTGCTGAAAACTCCAGGAAATACATCAAACATAACAGATCCCAGAAACACACAGACAAGCGTTCATCCCTGTTTGACATGGAAAGAAGCATCTTGTAGTTGCCTGTTCAGGGGAGCCGTGTAACTGTGCTGTAATGGCTGCATGCTGTGCTGTAGGGGGAGCAGGTGGCTGCTATGTCTGTTGATTCCTCGGTTAGTAGTGACGGGGTTCGCCCTTTCGGTTTACGTACAATTCCACGAACCACAGTCCACATACACCATCAAGGTCAAGGTCAAGTTTATCTGTATAGCAGATTTCCAGCAGATCAAGCTGCAAAAAGTGCTTTACAAGCTAAAAGCATCTAAAATAAAAACAGTGCATAATAGTGGATCAGTAAGAATAAAACAATACAATAAGGCAATTAAAAATTTTTTTTTTTTTAAACTAGAAACAACAACAACTAGGACAGTTAAAAGAAAATGTTCAGGTCAACTTGTAATAAAAGCCAGTTGATAAAAGTGTGTCTTCAAGAAGGATTTAAAATGCTCCAAGGATTGTGCAGCTTTGATTTTAAGAGGGAGATTATTCCAGAGGCTGAGACCTGCCACAGATAAAGCTTTGTCACCTCAAGATCTAAGTTTCATCCTAGGAATAGATAGCATCAACTGGGAGCTGGGTCTCATGGATCTTGCTGGAGCATGGATTAATAGGAGCTCAGTAATCTGTGCAGTTTCCACTTCATCACATCATCTTTGTTCAGTGCTTGTTCATTTAGTTTAATTACAACTTTCCTGCCTTATAATTTCCGAAAGAAAAAAACAGCATCTTATTTCATACCTACACAAGGCGGGGGAATGTAACCTGCTTCCTGGTTTTCTACTTGCACACTCACAGAGAAGAGCAGGAAAGTCTAAAGACATGCAGTATGTGTGTGTCTGCAGCGCACACACACTAAATGCTGTTTCAGCATGTCCTCTGCAGAAAAGAAGCCGATAAATCAGATTCCTTCGCACCTGCCTCTCCCCCTGCATTCTCACTGGGTCTCACATAGCAGTGGAACGGCTTGATGAGGGGGAATTTCTGATGTCACATTACTGTTTTATAACTCCTTGTTGAATGGATAAACAAACCGTCGCTCTGACCTCATCTACTGTTTGCATTTGATACGTTTTCAGATTTAAGTTTCCAATGGTCACAAACAGGTCATTCAAAGGCGCCTTGATTTCCTGAGCCATGGTTGTGCAGATATGAGGAGCCTCTATACTCCAGTGTAACTTTAAAAAAAAAAACCTTGTTTGAGGTATTTGATTAGCTCTGTGAGTACTCTTACATACATCATCTTGGTTGGGATGAAATTCAGAGATATGGTGGCAGCAATGATGCTCACTTGTGTGTTTTTTTTTTTGCAGCTTTTGAATTTCCTTGCACAAATCAATTTCATCTGTTCGTACCCAGCCAGCTCACATGGATTTTCACCGCACTACATGTAGCCATAAACTCTCCCCTGGTAAGCAGACATTCTCTGATGTCGGACATGAAATCATTTTCAAAAAAGAAGCTGTGACCTGTTAGCAGACTTGTTTTTGCTGCAGCCTTGATAGCTTTTCCAACCTCAAAAATTGAATTCCGACTCCAGTTCACTGCAGGACAATGTGCAGAAAGCAGCGTAATTCATTATTTATCTGTCTAGTGCTGACATGACTGATATGGTTCTCTTGTTATTACATTTTGTAGGGTTTAATCTATCAAGGATTCAACTGTTTAAGCTTATTAGTGACTGTAGAAAAAAAGAACCTGTTTGGATGGAAACACTCGATCTAGTTTGGTATCAACATGAACTGAATTCACACTCAAAATAAATTTTAGCAATTTCATTTCTATTTCATTTAATCAGTTTATGCTTCATTCTGTTCATACGTTTATTGGGATTTGAACACCAGAGTCAGCATTGAAGAGTAAGTGATGGGAAACAACTCAACTACACATCAACATTGTACTTACAGTAAGTGGAGTACTTGAGCCAGAGTTAGAGCACTGCTGGGCAGCTCTATAATGAGGCTGTCAGTGTGCTATTTTCATTCCTGCATTGCTTTTCTGCACTTCCATCTTTTTTTTCCCCCTTTAATCTTTGTTCCCTGGTTGTTTCTTGCAGTGGGTGGAAGTAATTCCCATTTCTCTACTTACTGCTGCTGCAAGGTTCCTCGTGTTCCTGCACTGACTCAATAATTATGGCACATGAGAGAATTAGGAAATTTATGCTCATGGCATGTTCCCCATCCCCCATCGTTCAGCGACTCACCCTGCCACCTGCCTCCTGATAAACAGGCAAGACCTTTCGTCGGGGGCCTCTGATGAAAGATGCATCGTTGCACTTGTGCCTGTATGAGTGTGTGCTAAAATAACTTGTCCTCAGTGAAACTGAGGCTTCCTCTCCTTTACAAGTCATACATCTGAAGCAGAGTACAGATCAAGACCTTCTTCTACTGTACCAAGCTTTACTTGATGTTTAATCTAGAATCCTCATGAAATATTAAAGATGAATGAAGATGGAGGCACCATTCTCCCTCCAGTTGTAATGCTTCACTGGCTCTGACTTCTTTGTGTGTGTGTGCACCTACAAGTGAAGAGGCAGTCCTCACAGGACCTGAGAGTATAGAACGTGAATGTAAATGCTTTTTTTATGAAGTGCATGAATAAATCTTGCAATATTAACAGCTTTCGTACTGAATTAGTGGATCACAAAGATTTCGCTGCTGGATCGCCGAGGCCTCAAAGGTTGTGGATGCTGCTCCCTGGTCCTCACTGTCCATCTTACATAAAACTCAGGCCTTTTGGAAAACTGTGATGACTCAATCCACACCAACAGAAATCTGTCACTTCACTATTACTAATGTCCATTCATTCATCCCATGCTCCCTTCTTCCTTTTCTAAATATAATCTACAGAGGGCTCATGATCCACCAGAAAAAGCACAGAACAAGAAAACACCACTGCTCTCAAAGCCCAGAATTTAAAATATGAAACAGAGGCTCAATGAAAGAGCAGATTGTCTAATGTTTGCCACACACTCACGCGCACAAACACGCACTAAGGTGAGCCTACCTACAGAGTGGATGCCTCCTTTCACTTCAATGTGTGCTGTGTTCAAACTGGCACTCCGAAAACCAGTTAGTGAGTAAATGTAAGGTAACAACGTTATTACAAACACCACAAACAACAGGCTTGTCCGCAGCCTCTCCAGCAGTGCCAAGAAATCCAATTATCACTGCCGCTGATCTGAGCTCGAGGCTGAGGGGGACAGAAAGAACCCACTCTTTTCTGCATGAAATGGAAATCCTTACCGGTTTGTTTCAGATAATCCACCAGAGAAATGCTCGACAGTGAGGAGAGGAGGAAGAAGAAATGAGGGAGGAATGTAGTCTGAATCGAGATGAAGAGGAATCAGTCTGCAGCATTGCTGGAAAACAGGGAGGAGAGGAGCCGAGGAGACTCGGCGCCAACACGCGATCATGTCGCCCCCTGCGGGCGGAAAAGGGAACTCCGCCTTTTCTCTTTAAGTCAAGCAATGAAAACTTTTTAGCGGCCACATATGGCCCACTTCAATCTCAAGTGGGCAGGACTAGTAAATTATATTATAACCTGTAAATAGAAAAAAAAAGATGTTGTACCATTATGTTGTCTATATGTTTACATTTAATAAACTATCCTTTTAGAAATCATATTATAAACAACCTGGGTTTTTCAAGAGAAAAATAAGTTTGTGTAAATGTAAATTTGACCATTTACAGGTTTATTACAACTTACAGATCATAAAAGATCTATAAAATTACAAAACATTTAATCACAGGTATCTGGAACTGGGACTGGAAAATGCAGTGTTTGACATTAGCATTAGAATAACTTGTCTAAATCTAAAAATGATTTTAAGGACATACACATTTGCACATTTCTGTAGTACTCCTGACCACCTGAACTGACTTCCTTCATCATACAAATTAAAGTGAGAGTTATAAAGGATAAAATTTATCAGATAAAATATGTCATCCCAGTGCCTTTTAAATGTATGACACTTAATTAAACACAAAAAGTAAATCCTCAAGTGGAAAAAAATAGGAATTGCGGTTAGTTTTTTTTTTTTTTTTCCAAATGGGAGTAAATATCTTCTGTCATTTTTACATTTTCAAAATTCATGTCACGGGCCAGACAAGACCCTCTGATGGGACAGTTTGACCCTCGAGCCATATGTTTGACACCCCTGCTTTATACATTCATTATTGAAGCTCAAAATTTCATACAACTATAATAAATACATAGTAATCGACAAACAGATTTTAAGACATAGCATTATTTATTTACAGCATTTTTATAAAAACTATTACTGATATCAAGTCAACATACAGTGAACCAATATAAAGTAGCAGCTCCGTAAAATTAACATTTAACATTTTGTGCAGCATGCAAACTCTACGACGAAACAACTAATTTCATAGCAAGTGTTCAAACCTGTTCTGGTTTTACCTGCATGGATGGAACCTGATGTGACTTTCTGACACAACAACAGTAAACGCAAAAAAAAAAAAGGCACAAAATCTGCACTCCAAACATTCCAGCAAGACAAAATTTTCTAAACAGTAATAATTTATTTGGTTTAAAATGAAAAACCATCCCTTTAATTCAGGCATATCCTGGTAAATAATAACAATCACATCATATTTACAATACAACTTATAGGAAAGAAAAAGCTAATTTCTGAAACGATCTCATTTGGTTATGTTGCTAAAATCTCTTAAAATGTATCCAAGTTACAAACACTGCTTATTTACAAGATTATTTCATATCTTACACATGTAGACTCGTTTTTTCTGTCCCAATAGGACAATTTGACACCATCTGTAAAGAAATACAGCATTGTTCTGATGCATAAACCAATCAAATTAACCAGAATTTCACTTCAAGACAAAACAAACTAACAGTGTAATTCATTCACCGGGTTACTGATGAAAACGTGGGTTTACTGGGGATTTTTCACAGGGATATTCCACTTTTTCAGTCGTTAGTGAACACACATAAATGGATATGAAGAATTCAGATTCCAGTTGCCTTGTGGATCTGTACGCCCATCCGACTAGCTTTCAGTTCTCCCATCAGTTATTTATTGCTGACACATTTCTGCTTGAAGCACAGTGTTGCTGCACGATGTTTCAAGGTAAAAGCGTGCAAATCAAGTTTTTAACACGTGTAAACTAAAGCGTGCGATACTTAACGGATCGTTCTCCACGTCTAAATGCCGTGAACTAAAAACGGAAAATTGGATGACAAAAATAAAATTCCCATAAACATATCCAAAGTGTAACCTACTTTATATACAGATAATATACAGTATCTACTTCAAAAAGCTGTCAAGTGAGGGAAATATCGTAACTCTAAAGATGTAACACTGTGGGAAATAGGCACTTTAGATACATCTCATTAGTCAGTTCACATTTTTTTCTTTTTCATAGTTAAAAAGTGCAATTTCCCTTAACACTGGTGTTTTCAATCTCTGATAGAAATGTGTCCTCTCAGCAGCAAGATATCAACACCTTCACAGATACACAGTATTCCGCTAACAGAGCACCCCTTAGGATTATCGGTCGCAGCACGTTGCATTTTTTGCTGCTTTTCTAAGTAATAAAATACAATGTTAAAATCCCCCAAATCTTCTGTACCTTACGGGCAAATTCACAATCAACAGATGTTTTACAAAACACCAAAGATGAACTATTATTCTCAGCTCCGTCCAAATGTTTTGGTATTTCTGCTGTTTTATGTAAACAACAAACATATAAAACTGTTCAGCCGCAAATTCTTAACTTTAAACAAATAAAATGTCCAAAAATAAATAAATAAATCTGTCGTATCGTTGTAGGGTATTGTTGATTTAGTTTAACCAGAGAAATGCAAGTGTGTAGTTGTTTCCGAGAATTCATGCAGACAGAGCTGGAATAGATAAAAACAAAAAACCTCTTGTTTTTCTCATGAATCTTCTTCATCTGGGGCGGAGGTCTGTGCTTCATGCAGGAAGGCCTCCTTCTCCGTGGCCATGGGCTCTCCTTTTATCGTGCACGCGGGCATGTAGGTGTCTGACCGGTTCAACGCTGCCTCTGCGCTGTTGCGAATCCCGTAGCCGAAATAGATAAAGAAACCTGCAGGTTGTGAGGAAATAACATTGCAAAGATGTCAGCTCCTTTTAAACATCAAGACTTAAAAAAAAAAAAGAAAAAAAAAAAAAAAAGGAATATTTGAAACTTTTTGCCCAAAAAGTACCTATGACCATCCAGACGGCGAAGCGCATCCAAGTTCCTCTATCCAGCTGCATCATCAGGTACACATTAACAAACATGCTAATGATGGGGACGAAAGGTAGAAAGGGAACCTGTGGAGAAAGAGAGAGAGAAATATTTTCAGAGATTATGAAAATGAGGATAACACTGCAGCGAAATCCATGAAAATCAAGTGAACACCAATAAAAACTTAAGTGGAGAAACAACAAGTTCCCTCACCTTGAAGGCGAGCTTGGCTTTGCTCTGCGGCTGCCGGAACACGATGAATGTGAGAAACAGACAAATCACTACGACGATGCTCAGGATAGACAAAGACCAGGCTGCCAGCCCTCCCTGAACGGCCACAACGCCGAAAACACACACCATGACGCCTGGTGGGGAAAAATAAGGACACCGTGAGATGTGCTGGAGGAGCGACCAGGTGAATCATTTTGCCACTTTCATCCAGTTTTTCTTGGATTTTCTGGTGTTTGTGCCTCACCAAGTATACTGGTGCAAATGTTGACGGCCAGCCCCGACAGAGGAGATGGCTCGGTGTTCGAAGGGGAAAGGAGATTCTTGATGGTGAAGTGGTCTTCTGGCTGAGGGAGGATGTCAATATTCCCCTCGCTGTAAGACTCCGTTTCATCCTGGGTGTTGGTCATCTCATAGTCAACGCTCAGGTGCTCGGGTTGGTACCTTCAGAGGACAAAACAGTCAGAACAGTTGACACCAGGTGACTTTTTTTTAAATCATATTTAAATCTAAATATATTTCAAATGTAAAAATATCATACTCTTTGTGATGGGTTTAAGAAATGTGCCTTTTAAAATCTATAATATTCAGATCAGTCTTGGAAAAATGAGGTGAGACATCATAAGTACCTGAGGACCAGGACACAGGCAGCCACCAGAGTGTAAGCCAGCAAAGTGCCAATGGACATGAGGTCAACCAGATCCTTCAAGTCAAACAGGAAGGCCATCACGGCTGCAGAGCACAGAGAAGAAAACAACACACATCAGCAGCAAGCGCGACATCCAACAAAACCAAAATGAGCAAAGTACATTTTCATAATAACAAAGTCAGGAACTATTACTAAACAACCATGTGTGACTTTGCCACCATCCTCCTTCCACACGGGGGCACTGTTGCCTTTGGCCTCATCTCGGCTACCTACCAGACAAAAGCCCTGCCACCATGGTGGAGATGATGGGCGTCTTCCTCTCACTGACACGTGACAGAAACGAGAAGAGCAGACCGTCCCGAGCCATAGCAAAGATAATGCGTGGCAGCGGGAACATGGAGCCGAGGAGACTGAGCCAAAGGATGAAGGAAGGAGGAGGCAGAGATTTATAACTTGAAGGAATAGTTTTTTAACTCTGGTTTCACACAAGGCCTCAACTATTTTTTCAGCCCATGGTCCTGATTGACAGCACCGTTTTCGCCGTAATTTAGCACCGACTCTACGTGGCTGCCTTTACGCCGCGCGCCACGCTAGCGTTTGGTTGAGCTCTGGTGTTGAGGACATGTGTCGCCGAGAGTGTTGGAGGATTCTGGTCAGAACCCCAGCCGGTTAGTGAGTTTAGGTTGTGAGCTCACCTGCCACTACACCTGAGGTTACTGTAGCTGTTAGAGGGGTTTTGGTTCGTGGGCTGATTTTAGCCAAACACTTGAAGAGCAGGCCATCTTCTGCCATGGCCCAGATCACCCTTGGCATTGGGAACATGGAGCCTAGTAGACTAGTACAGGGGAGAGAGAAAAAAAAAACATGCCATGCAGGGGATTACACACAGTTAGAAAATATTCCGAGGACAGTTATTTGGAAAAAGGAAAATACATTTTGCTTCTTATTTCCTTGCATTAGTATTTTTTGGTTAAAACTAAACTATGTTTGTCTAAATAGTCAAAGCTAATTTAAACTTTCTGGACAAGAGTCAGACTCAGATTTCAGTTTCTAGCCAAAACTGCTGGACTGATTTAAGATCCAGGCACTCTGCAGGGTAAATTCTTTTATATTAAACTCAAAGTCAGGTACCTTTTCTTTTCTTTCAAAAATATTTCCTTTAACTTAGAATACTGTAACCACATAATATCTATATTAATCCATCAGTAAATTATATATACGCACACAACACATGCACAAATATCCACAATATATATTTCAATGTACATAAGGGCCCTTTCACACCAAATTAGCTTGTTCCCAGACTTTATCTGAACCCAGTTACAGATGGGAAACCTCCCCCCAGACCACTGTCTGCACCAACATCTGGGTCAAACAAAAAGATGTAGCTTTTGTCTGAATCAAATGATCTAGAGTGAAAACATGTTTTCTGGATCAATGACAGGAAGGTCATCATAAAAAATGAAAAAAAAAAAAAAACGGGCTGCACATGAAGTGCATGAAGAAAGAAGTTCATTTCTTTTTTATTGAAATATTCTCGGATCAGGAGGAAATCCAACTCCTCTACCGCTGTACAGCTCAGGGTCTCCTGATGTAGCGCTGCTGAGGAAAAGCAGGATCCCCAGCGTGCAGTCAAGTAAAGACTGCTCAGTGGATTATCAGCTGCCTCCTTCCTCTCCTAAGGGTTATCTACTTTAGCTGTAAATATCTACAGAGACCCCCCACACCCTGTTCACTGCTCATTCAGCACCCTCCCCTTAGGCAAGCTTAGGGTCATTGAGACCTGGACAAACCCTATTAAGAACAGCTTTTTCTCCAGAGAAGTGGATAAGCTGCTGAAGTCTTTAATGTGCAGATAAAAATTAGTGGATTTTTTTTTTTAAATTAATTGGACTTGATCTTATTTTTGGACAGATTAATTTGCCTATTTCATTCCCCTATCTATATAATATGCACTATATAAGCTGCTAAGGGAAAATCTTGGTCTGAGTTTTCACTTTCAGGTGTGAAAAGGCCCGTAAGCAGTGGCTGAAACAATGACGACTTCTCGTTTTGACAGGCAGACGCAGACCTACTTACCTGGTCGACAAAGCACACAGGGAGCCGATGGCCACGGCGTAAGTGGCTCCCTCCCAGCCCACATACTTAAAGGCTACTGGCAGAGGGCTGTTCTTGTCCAGCATGTAGTACGGCATCATCACAGTGAGAGCCGCCGATACGCCGAAGTACGCCACAAAACAGATCAGGAGAGAGGCCACAATCCCGATAGGAATGGCCCTCTGGGGATTCTTCACTTCTTCTCCTGCAGGGAAACATACCTAGATGTGTCAGAGGATCCCGCTCGTGTGTGATTTTATCAGTTGGGTGTATTCGCTCTCACCTGTAGTGGCAATGCAATCGAACCCTACGAAGGCATAAAAACACGTGGCAGCACCAGAGAGGACTCCAGTCCAACCAAAAGGCATGAAGCCACCTTTACCAAGAGTTTCCACTCCTGGTAAGACGCTGGATATACTGGAGGGGAAAAGAGCAGAAGATTAACACAAGCTTATCACGATGAACAGTACATATTTCTTTGAAAGAAAAAAAAAAAGTCTTCCTTTAACCTACTTCAGGCTGGAGTTCGTGGTGGCATTAAGGATCTCCTCTGGGTTCAGACTCCAGTTTTTTAGGTTTCCCTTAACCAAACCAGAGATGATGACAAACAGGAGCACCAGCACGTTGATGCAGGTGAATACTTTATTCACCAAGGCTGACTCTTTGACCCCAATCGCAAGCAGCCCTGCAAACCAATTAAAAAAGGACACACGTGAGAAAAGGACGCGATGTAAACACAGAAAAGGAAATGATTTGAGGAGATGTATCAGGTTAGTTCCTGACCTGTCAACGTGAGAATGATGAGGACGGCAAAGATGTCTGGATATTCTGCCAGGACTTGTGCATTCATGGTCATATATTGTCTGCAAAAGTCCTCAATGTGCCTTCCAATAAGCTCATCAAAGGTTGCACTCCAAGCCCTGGCCACACTTGAAGTTCCTGTACCGAAAAAAAAACAAACAAAGTTAAACAATATCAGGAGAAGCATGAAAGTCCCTCCAAAGCCAATTTGAAATATCTCACCTATGACATAAGAAAGAATGAGATTCCAGCCTGTGATGAATGCCCACAGTTCTCCAACGGTCACGTAGCTGTAGAGGTAAGCCGAGCCAGTTTTGGGGACTCGTGCTCCAAACTCAGCGTAGCACAGGCCGGCCAAGACGGATGCCAGGGCAGCAATGAGGAAGGAGAGGACGATGGCCGGTCCAGAGCTGTCGCGAGCCACAGCACCAGCGAGGACGTAGACGCCGGCGCCCAGCGTGCTGCCCACGCCGAGGGCCACCAGGTCGAACGTGTTGAGGCAGCGGGACAAGCGGGAGTCATCTGTGCTACAGTCCACCACTTTCACCCGCAGGAGCTGCTTCCCAATACCTTTTAACGTTGCCAGAATCATCCTCGCTGGCAAATCGCACCAGAAGTTCCACAAAATAAGCCTGTGACAAACAAATAGGAATAATGAGGTTAGTTGGGATTATTCTGCTCCAGTAAATGCACACTATGTAAAACATGGCCTCTTCTTTTACGTAAAAGACCAGTGGTTCCTCTTTTAATAATACAGGCTACTTCGTTCTCATGTCTGTTCTCTTGCACGATTAAAATAATCTGTTATTAATGTTTTATCCCTCTGGGTTAGAATGCAAACAGCTCTAAGACTCCATTTCAGCTCATTCCCAATATCATTGAGACCATTTGATGCTTCAGACAGAAGAGTAATTAATATGCAAATTAAGATGCATGCACAATATGTAAATGAACGCAAGTATCAATGTGACATAATCAGAAGTAAGAGACATTTTATATCTCGCTAAGAAAGGTAAACATGATAAGACTGTCGTGTCGGATCACAGTTTACTCCCAAACGACGCGGTAATAAATTCAGAAAAATCCTGATGTAAATCTGCCCAACGCTACAGACAGTACTCACTTCCAAAACAATACAAAACAGGGTCCTTTCCCTTCGCCGGTGAACTCAGCTGCTCCGCTTTTAATTTACACTTCCACCAGACTTTGTCTCTCAGAGCGGACTGCTACTACTTCACAGTCAGTTTCGGGTGAACGGAGATCGGTTTGGAGGTTTACAGGCGCTGCTTTGACATGTGACAAAGATGCCTCTTTGTGTACAAACCACTCAGGTGTCTGGCTCACAAATAGAACCGCGACACGTCACGTGGCTTTAGACGGCAGCAGTTTTCCCACCTGCAAGACCAGGTCAAGTACACAAGAGGGCAATAAAATGAGGAGCTGAATGGATTCATTTACCCTATTACAAAGAGAGTTTCAAGGACTTCCATCAAATACATCTTTCACTAAGATTTAAGGTACTTTTTAGGAATAAAAACAGAATAATAAGGATGTGCTGTCTAAAGATCTGATTTAAAAAGGGGAATCTTTACAACAAACAAAGTTTTTCTTCCAAATGAGACCTCAATTGGAGTTCAATATTTAGTGTTTATGTCACGATGTGCCTTGGTCATGATGATCTGCACAGTAGGGGTCAGATATTTTAGTTCTGTTTATTTTGATCAACGTGTGGGAGCCAAAACAAACACGACGAAAATAAAAAGTTACAACTGGAAAAAAAAAAGAAAAAAAAGAAGCAAATTTTATCACTTCAAAAGGAGAACGTCCTTATATGTTGCCAGGGTGCCCCGGAGGGTGAGAAAGGGGGCGTAAACTGTCACTAGCTCGTAACCAGCTGCAGAATGTGCATGATGTGACAGGCAGTGGCTGAGCTAAAAAAGAAGAGTGGGCAGGACGGCGCCCTGCCCTTCTCTCGGCCAATCACTGAGCTCAACACCTGCTGATGACTCACATGTGCATGAGGGTGAATTTGAAATAGCCGTCAGTCACATGGCCTGTTTGCCCACAAGCACAATACTTTTGCTCCTTGAAATGACTTTTATATGGCTCAGAGTTTCTTTGTGCACAAGGATAGATTCTTTCCATGTAAATCAATGTTTAACTATTAGAATCTTAAATTACATCCGATTTGCATTCAGTTAATCATGAAGTGAGGGAACCATCTGTAGAAATGATACATCCCAGCCAGGTCTTGTCTCTTGACATTCTTTAACCTAAACATGAGAAAAGCTGCCGACTCCCTTCAATGACAGCTTTCTCAGCATGAATTTAAAAAGCTGAGAAAAGATCGGGCTCTCGCTTGGCATGTAAAGGGTATTTAGCAGCACTACAAAAAGCCTATCTGCCCTTGTGGTGTTCTGTCAGTGGGGATGGGGGAAACAAAGAGCCATGTGAGGTGATCATAAAACAGATGTATTACACAAGGCAAACAAACTCTCCTTTCCAATTATTTTGACCTTAGCGATACCTGCAAAGGCCATAAACATTATAGCGTTAGAGATTAAGAGGGGCAAACAAAATTACCAAAGCTAATAGAAAAGGAAGGACGGTTTTGTTACTGTACAAAGCTACAATAAATTAAGTCTCAGTGCTTGATTGTTTAAAAATGGGTGGACACCTTAAAGGAGACATATTATGCAAAAATCCCTTTTATAAGTCCTTGGAATAGTCTCTTACAATGTTCTAAGTCACGAA
>JAOXYM010000009.1:9910910-9921717 GCA_028567055.1 Leptatherina wallacei
GGGGGGGGGGGGGGGGGGGGGGGAGGGGGGGATCTTCAAAGGCTTCTTTAAAGATCTGTAAAACAAACAAACAAACAAACAGATGTTCTGCATAACAAATAATATTTTTGACCCATATTCATATGCAGTTTTCCAATAAAAAAATAATAAAAAAAAAGTAGTCAGGGAGTAATTACATCCAATGCTCAGCCCACCATGAAACACAATACAGTACATGAAATACAAACAGGAACAGGAAACAGTATCAAAACGCTGAAGGAATTAAAAATAAATTTGAGAAATTTTAGGGGCAACGTTATGCTTAGATTCAGATTCTTTGTTTTACTTCTGGGACAAAATTTCTGAAAATGATTGCATAAGATCTACTATATTTATATATTGGGGGTTCATATATAACACTCCATTTCTGCTGCTCTCTCTCTTTAAGATCACCCTGCTCAGACTGGTGCAAGCAGCCCAGTCACCAGTAATATGCTCGCTCATTTGCATATAACGTGACAAAAAATTACATATTATATTAACGCCTCAGAGCCAAATCTGCTCAACATGTCTGGCACTACTTTACAATTAGTAAGGAATCCCAGGTTGTCCACATCGGTTTGATTAATACTAGACCATGTTATTTTCCTAAATGCCAACCCAGTACCTGATTTCCTTACATAACCAGGTAATTGATTTTCTAACCTTAACAGGCTATTTAATTTTGTTAAACTAACCAAGTGCCTTTGGTATATTTACATAATGTAAGAAAACTTCATAAAGGGGGGAAATACAACAGGACTTGCCACAGTGTAAAACTGATAAATCAGAAGAATAAGAAAAAGCCATACTTCCTGATGAGCGCTCGTTTATTGGTTAATAAAGCTTACTGTCCATGTAAGTAAATAGTTGGTTGAGCTTGTGTCCACATTGAATGAATGAATGAATTAAATGCGTTTTTTTCCCCAACATTAGGTTTTTGCATGTACTGTATGTATAAAATGGCCAATTACCATGTGTTCTGTGTCATGTACAAAATTTAAATAGATACAAAAACAATGTTATCCATTGTCAGGAGCTGTAGTTTAGTCATTTAGTTGTGTGTCTTTCACTGATAGACAAGTTGAACTGCATAGCTACCTGGCAGACATTATGCAACTTGTTGGAAGGTGACATGGACAAGTAGAGAAAGAAAAGCCTAAACAGGCATCCCAGGCAGCTCAGGAGTAGGGACCTCTGTACCCTCCCCCATCAGGAGTTTGCAACTATCCAAACCTTTAACAGCCACACAAAAATGACATACTGTATACTGCCAGTGTGAAATATAATTTCTGACTATTCAACATGACTCTAATGGGATAACAAGACCGGAAAATTGGAGCTACATGGTAATTAATCATTTTTTTTACACTGCTGTTCCCAAAATAGCTTGAAAATTCCAAATGTCATTAAAATTTTGATTACCTTTTGACCATATTTGTGTTTAGATGAGACTAAAATGAAGGTGCACAGTTTTACTCTTCTAGAACACATGAACGGACCTGTCTAACTGGAATAAGGTTGCACACTGTTTGGTAATAGCTGTTCAAACCTGCAGGATGATTGATTGATTGATACTTTATTGATCCCACGGGAAATTGTAAAATACTACTCCTGAAAACATTTGACCTCTTTTGTAACATTAATCTTGTTGCCGTTTCTCATATTTAGGACTTATGAAAAAAGCTGATGCTAATAGATTAACTTTACAATTAAAAAGCAAATATGCAAATGAATCATCCATGCAGAAAAAATCCTCACTAGTTCTTAATTTATTTGTGCACAGCGGTCCCTTAACTGCAGGAAGCATACTCACGCTACAGTTTAATCAAAGCTGACCGACAAAGATTGGCATGATGACATTTTAGCATACTCTGTAGGGAGTAGATGCTGTTTAAGCAGATTTCTCATGTACTGGATTTTCCCTGCTGCTTGGACTCTTTCATCATGCAAAGAATGGAAAGTTATTGGATAACACACAAGGAGGAGACCCCATTTATTACTGCACTCTGTGACATCTGCCATTACAGGAGTTCTGTATTAGAGCAGCAGCAATGTGCACTGGTGCAGTCTCATGGGTCAGGCTCTGACAGCATGTCATGCCCCCAAGTTCTAACAATGACATTTCCTTTTAAGCATTCATAATGTAAGCAAATACGAAAAGCAAGATGACAAAGTGTTACAACACAGAGTGCACACTTTAGGATTACTGTACTGCAAACTGCATACTGCAAAGTGTGCATATTTCATAACAGTTACACCTGCAGGGGGTGCACTCAGTAACACGACCACCTGTAAAATTCAGTGTTTCAGAGAGGTTGGTGTTGTACTGAAACGAGCTCTGAGCGTATAGTAGCATTAACTTTGCAGTACATTTGAAACATTTTCTACAGACATTGCTTCTTTTGTTTTCCATTGGAATTAATCTTATATTTCAAAGATAAATACTCTTTATGTAGTTTTGGATGCAAAGTGCAGTTTGACAGGTTGGCAGCTAGATAAAACAAAGAGACGTGAGATGGTAATTAAAGTATTTTTGCAACAGCCTTTATCAGATGCTCATTAGGAAAGAGATGGAAAAGCTGTGTGAGACATGTGATGCAGCTTTTCCACCCAAACTATGTGAGCTGCTGAGGAGAGAAGAAGGTGTAGGGTATATGCCAACAGCTGGAATTCCAGATGAGAAAAAAAAGATTAAATAAAAAAGGAAAGAATAAAAAGATAAATTTCAAACCTCGAGAGATCATTCTTAAAAAAATAAAACCTTTTAAAGAATTTAATCAGCACCTCTGTGAAACAACCCCCAATAAAAGCTACATTGGGATCTACCCAAACTGCTTCTCATGGTACAGTTGCTATTAAGAAGCTTGCATCGATGCCAGAGCAAAAAAGCCACATAATCTGGTGTAAGTAGCACAAAGTGCGAATATCTGGGAAATGGAAATTGAAATATTAATCTGATGACTTGTCTTTCATCCCGCTTACGTCATGTTGTGGGAATCGCTGAGGTGATTGCTCTGTGTAGTCATGCGACGGCATTTCACGGCTTCCCTTGTCACCAGATGGAAAATGAAACTATATTCTGTGGTGCACAGTGCAATGCAAAATCCCTCCTTTGTCATCTTAAAAGATTTCAGGGCTTTCCCGCTTAAAGTCACGTGCACCATCCTACTACACTGACACAAACAAACACAGGACCCGTCTACGATGGCATAAAGCTGCTTGTAAAACCTGCCTCACTGCTACACTGTTTACAGCCTCATCATTCTGTTGTGCTTTATCCTTTTGCATTTCTCAGGGCAAAGATGTAAAGTATGGACTTAATTACACATGGGATAAAAATGAGAATATGACCTCCGGACTGTTGGGATTCAGACAAGACAAAGGAATTTCCCAATATAACCACAGCGATAAAAAAAATCTGAATATAATCAAATTGAATTAACTTTAGAAATTATTTTCAAAAGTGTTAGAAGAAGAACTAATACAAAGAGAGCATACATTAAAAAAACGCATGCTTTCTTGCCCTTTTTACTAACTCAGCAGCAGAAATCATTAAAATATCTTCTGGCTGAAAGCAGTTTTGTGCATATTTGGACACTCCCACTCAGAGATGAAACTGGCAGGGCGACATGAATTAGAAATGAAATTCAAAATTACACTGAACTCTAATAATAAAAACTCAGTTATTACAAGCAGAGCTTGGTGATGGTAACATCACTATGTACATGGGCGGATGCGGAAGCCCCCACACTCTCCCTGAAGGGTGCAGAGAGACGGAATTAGTAGTCAGACAGCACAATCAGTTCATCCACATTCATGTGGCTTCACAAACAGATTTATTATTGTTAGTAGTAATGATGACACAAATATTCAGAAAGAGATACAGTGTATCAGACATCAGTGTTTCCTCTGCAAGTCCATTCATTGTGGCTGTAGTAGGAAGACAATGACATTGGGTCAGATGACGGGTGATCAAAAACTAATTTGTACACACAACATTGTTGCTCATGACATGCAAAGTGATCCTCTCTGTGTGATTGAAGAGATGGCAATCTTTTTTTAAAAGCATAAACAGAAGAAATTACATCTTCATGATACTTTTGACTAAAGAGAAGGATGGTCTTGAATATGAATGTGTTTTCTTCAGCTGCAGGGAAGGGAGATCAAAAGCAGCCATATGCTACAATACGACTTAAATGACAGCATGCACTAATGCAGTAGGTGTGGATGACAGGACCCTTTGTGGTAAATCAAGGAATTTGCTTTTGTTTGGAATGCTCTTCGTCATTTCCATCACATGGTGCTTTGATAAAACATACAGAGGATGCCTAAAATGGCCCAGAACACATCTATTTACATAGCAATGAGGGACTTTTAGGAGGATGAAACAGAAAAGTGTGTAAAGGGTGTAAAAAGATTAGTTACCAGACATTTGTGAAACATGCTCTTTTTATGACGTTTTGCGTTTGTGGGTTCAAGAGTTGCCCGACATCAGCGATGCCTTCTCGCTTCCCTTTAGTTAATCAATAACCTTCTCCCGTAACAGTACAGCAGCTGCTCTTTAAGATGTTCCATCAGCAAGTGTGTGGAGGCAAAAGTCAGCGCTAATTGAAAGAAGCACATGTCACTCTGTGAATTTAGGGTGTTTCTATGTTTTTCCTGGAACGATCCCAGGGGAATGCGATAGTTCATAATGAGCACAGTGCACATAAATCACAGAATGTTAAAGCAGCAAAGTGTGCGAGTCATACTTGTGATATTTTCTTTAGCATGAAAGGATGTGCTGATCGTCAGTTTCAAACTTCTAGTAGTAGAATTTAGGTTAAGTTTGGTGAAATTCACTGACTAAACTATTTAATGTTATCTACATTACAAGACAAAATGGGTTTATTCTACTCAAATGTTACGCAACACATTAAAACAAAATGAGGTGATTTTTTATTTCATTGCTTTAGCTGCAAATCATCGGTTAAATACCCGACTCAGACTTAGCCGCTTGATGCTTCCATCAGCTGCATGAAGTCAAACATTATAATCGATTTTAGAAACTCATGACATGATTATTCAAAGTAGTTTATTACTTTATTCTTATACATTTCCCACAGTGCAAAGGAACAAAGACGGATCACCAGATTAAAGACCTGGAAATTTAGATTTTCAAGTTTTCGTAATACTGGAGGTTTCTTTGTGTTTAATTCACAGATGTAACAAACCAAAAAAAAAAAACAGAGTTTCAACACACTCGGCATCCTAAAACATTCTTATTTCCGTCTGTAATGTCAAGCAATGAATGCTGCCTTCCCTCTGCCACAGTTTCCAGTCATGTTTTTTTTTTTTCAGATGACACGCCAAATGCAACCGAGCCTATAAATGGCTGCTGGCTAGCGGTGGATGGACTCGGCAGGGTTTTTGAGTTTTTAGCATCTAGCTGCTGGTTAGGTTGGACGCTTCCCAAATGGACCAATCTGAAGTAAATGGGGTTATACAGTGTCTAGGGTTGCAGATGGTATTTGAAGGCACACAAGCTTAAATTATTTTTCTTTTTTTCCCCATTTCTTTTTCCCCTCCACTCCATTTTGAAAAAGGCTCGGACACAAAGAGTGGGTTTGGCTGGTGCACAAGGTTGACACTTTAAGATGAAGGTGATTGTTAACACTCAGTTTGAGTTTGGAATCCATTCTCAATCCTGGTCTCTGTGGAGACAATCATCCTCTAATAACAGTAATCTATCTCCTCGTTGGCCAGGACAATAGCTGTTCTGCAGGGGATGTAGACCTGAGACGGAAAGAGAAGGAGAAAAAGAAAGCAAAGTGAGACAATTCGTGATTAATGATGTTAACAATATCACCAATTTTGCAGATTACTGAATCCTCAGGTTTATCCTCCTTTGTAAGAAGTAAGACGTGCAGTCACTTGACGATGCCTTATGGTTGGACATGGTCAATACCCAAATCCAAGGTCAACGTGTCAGTTATTCAAAGAGAAAGAAGAGGCTGTGAAGTGTATTTACAAGGATATTCACATATGTGAGCAGAAAAGTAACTCTTAACTGGAGAAACCCACCACAGCCTTGATCAGAGAGAAGCTTACAGGGGTATAATCAAAACGTGAGCGCGCTGCAGCCACATATCGACCTCTGGGGGGCACTGGAGTCAGCATAGTGAGCGTCTTAAACTACTTAAACTTGTGCCATTGAGCTGGTGTCTTTACATTTCATGCATCCTGGTGTTTTAGATCCTGTAAATAACTACACTCCTCTTGGAGCTTGTGCATTCAAGTGAGTGATCCCCAAATGAGCAATCTCGCTAGAAAAGGGGGCACCCTGCCTTTCCTGATTTTAATTGCTAAACTCTCCAATCGATGTGATAAATGTGTCTCATCATCTCTAAATATTGGCCGAGCATCAACAGCAAATATCGGTTTGTGTGAAGATACAATCTGCCACTGGGCATGAGCTGATCTAAAAACACTTTCGTGGACTGAAGGGAAAACATGTTATTTAAATGAAGGGGGAAAAAAAAGAAGAAAATAACAAAGTCTATAAATGTCAAATTAATTATGTGTATATACAGTACAAAGAATCGTCTTAGGGAAGACATCGTTTTCAAGAGGTGTAGCTAATAAAGTCTTTGATCAATCCTTTTGATATTCACAGTGTCATTTGGAGGCAATAAGCCACCATGTAAGCATTAGTCACTCCAGATTTCTGCCAAAGGAAAAGCCAGGTGGACATAAATGATGCTATATTTCCCCAAGAGAAAACTAAAAGGATAAAAAAAAAAAAAAAAAGCGAGCAGAGCTGTAAACAGTTCAATCACCCCCTGAACTCTTCCAGCCGCCCCTCGGCATCAGTGGGTCTGAGCTCACTGTGGAAGTGTTTCTTTGGCAACAGTTTGTCATCGGGGGAGTCGAGCAGCCCGCTGCTGAAACACTGACACAGACGTCGGTGCCTAATTAAACACTCACAGTGGGAGAGTCTCCACGCAGAAGCACCGCAGAGAGAAGGACAGTCACAATGAATCACTGCACCTGTTTAGACAAAAGCTATCACCACACCTAACTTGGAAAATGTTAACAGCTTTTATTTCCACCAAAACAGATAGCGTGGCAAATAGTGATGATTTCTAAACGAAACTGTGAAGACAGAGCAGCAGATACAACAAAGTGTGGGTGCAGAAATTCTAATTAACATATCATTTCAAACAGTTAGGACAAATACACACCTGGCATACTGCAGTAAATCGGTCTCGTTAGACATTTGCCTGTACTTATATCTAATTTAGGAACTTTTTCATCTGACACAAGACCATAGCTTCATCTCCTTACAAAAAAAAACTATTTTAGAAGAGGTGACGAGTCTTTCTAAAACACAAGCAGATTCATGTGCAAAGGCAGGAAGTCGAAAATGTGTCAGCATAACCCACTGACTGCTGCAGGTCATGACGGTGACTGATTAATATGCCTGTGAACAAGAAAAAAAACGAACATTTTAATGCATGCGCATCTCTAATGACAGGAGGTTTATTCACTGCTAAAACCAACAATAACAGTTCGATCGCACAGTCTGATCAGTAAACTCGACACTTTCACTTTCTCACATTGGCTCAAAGTTACAGAAAAACGAGGCTTCGTCATTATTGGAGGCAATCTCAGTGTAGAGAGATATACCGAGATGAGATTCTGCAACCAGTAACAATCTTATTTTTCCACAGTGTGGGACCGAAACTCCAAGGTGACAACGCTCGCCCCCACAGAAGGGGATTTATCAGAGACCTCCAGAATTTGGGAACAGAGAGGATGGAATGGCCTGCCTGCAGTCCTGACGGCAACCCCGCTGAACACTTGTGAGATCAGCTTGGGTGTGCTGTTTGAGCCAGAGTGACCAACACGACCACAGTGGCTGGCTTGGGTCAAATACTGGTTCAATAATGGGATGCCATCCCACAGCAGTGTGTGACCAAGCCGGTGACCAGCATGAGGAGGTGGTATCAGGCTGTGTATGGTTCTTCCACATGCTACTGAGGCTCCTGTTTGTTATATGAATAAATAGTTCAATAATGTCTTGCTTCTTCAGACTTCAATCAACCAATTCAATAAATGACAACAAACGAGTCGATAGCAGAGGAAGCCGTTCGGCATTAGCACATACTCAACTCTGCTGCTCATCCCATAAATGCATTTTCCCTACAAATGTGGAACCATTTACAAGGGGAATTAACAGAGTTCCCAGCATATATAGTTCCTAAACAAAAAAACATGGTTTAAATAAAGAAATAAACAAGAATTCCCTTATTTTTTGTGTCAAGTTTAATTGTAGAGGATCCTTCAAAAAATACATTTTCCATATTACCGCCATAAAAGACACGTGGAAAGAGGGTAGTTTGACTTTCCTTTTGTTAAACAGAAGGCAGATGACAGTAGAGATGGTTCCATCTACAGCATGATTTCTTACACACTGTTCCTATAAGAAATGGACTGATCACTGTAATAAATCCAATTCAGCATACTCAGAGGAGCAAATTCTATAAAACTTTCACCGATTCCCTTGAAATTGTTTCCTGTTGGCAGGTTTGATGATCCAAAAATAGATGAAAAAAAAAGGCATTTTCTTCTATTTGAACAGACTGTAACCCTAATGTAACAATCCAAGATGCATGTGAAAATCTGGACGAGGCTTCTATGTGAATAGCACAGTTGTTATGACAAATAACGTGCATTTATTTGTGCCAGCGAATAGCAGTAAGTGATTTGTCGATACAGTTTCTCAGACATAATCGCCGTCAACCCTGTTGATCTCCCTGTGTTAATGACTACATGTCCTTGGTTAACCCACTTGTGATGCATCAGTATGAATCATTAATCCATACATCACACATCCAGCTATGCCTATTCAAATGAAACATATCAGGCTTTATTCTTTTTAGCGTGGCACAAGTTTTTTGTTAGGGCAATGCCTCCGACGGGATTTGTCTGAATTAGTCTGCAATGCCTCTGGAGCTTTCTGATTAGTCATTATGAGTAGGTGTTTACCACTTTACCAACACTCTCAAGGCATATTTCATATCTGAGAAAGAACATTTACCTCTTGTAGTGAGATATAAAGCAATTACTGTAAAACGAAGTCTAATCTCTTATTTAAATAACATGAGGTGCAAAAGAAATGGAGCTAAAAAGGAAGTAAAGTGAAGTTTTCTGTTTGCAGAAAGTTTTGCCTATTTTCTTTTTTTGCTTTTTGGCCTCTTTTGTCTCACAATTTTTTTGGGATTGCCTTATAGCATGTTCACAGGAGAAGAATTTGGATTTTGTGAGTCCAGCCTTTGGGCTAATACTCAATCTGATCCATGTTCAAACACACTTATAAAGAATTCATGAGATGCTTTGCTGGAATATCCACTTGGTCTCCCGACTCCAGCAGCTTACCAGAGCATTCACTATCTGTGCACTTTAACTCATTATTCACTAAACAAGCATCAGCTGGCTGTAAACACTTCTGTCGGCTAAATGCAGTTTGTATGTTGGGAGCAACACAAGGATGTGGCTGGAGGAGCTAACTTGGATGCTTAACTCAGCCTCAGGTTTATTCTAAAGGTTATATCGGTTTCCGTTCACAACCAAAGGATTTGTTTTCCTTGAAGTCTGAATGTTACATAATGTCTGATGCCGTTTAGGGTTCTTCTTACGTGACTTACCTCGTCAGTACCAAAGAAATGGAAAAGTTTTCTATTCATATAACTCAAATAGTGCCAACCTTCAAGTTACACGATTTACAAAACACAACTTGAATATCCAATTTAAACTGTGCTTTCATTATTTTACAAATAATGAAATGAATTGCCTTCATACCGTGTGCACAGTATATGTGAGGATTTCAAAGAGCTGTGTATATGCTGATGTGTTGTTTGTGCATGTTAAAGTGAGAGGCAGGTCCTCTGCATCCTGTCTCAGTTTTATGTTGTTAGTTCATCCCTCCTCATCAATGTCAGGCTTTAGATCTCAGTGATGGAAATGGACATCTTTTGATCATTTGCCACAAGCTAGATATGTTCCTCTCTCTTTCTTTCTTCCCCCTCACTTCAGCTTAATTTCTTTTTGTGGAACTGTCACAGGAGACAACCCCTTTGATGCACGTAAAGTTTATCAAAAGGTTTTGGAGCGGCTAAATATTCATCACCCTTTCTTAGCATTACATCTCTGACATTATAACACTCAAACAAAGCTGAGCATGTGACATGTACCGGGAGAGGGTAACCTAACATAAGTTTTCACAGTTGGGCTCTGACTATTTAAAAGTTTCTGTCTTGGTAAATTAATAAAATGCATGCATGTGTTCAACAGTGGTTCTTGATGTACAAAATTCTTATGCAAGACCTCGCAGAGAAGATCGAGCTGTCACTTGTCGCTGGAGCATTTTTATCCACATATGAGAACAACACATTTTACTCAGTTTAATCTGATGCCGACTAAAATGTACATTTGTAGTCTTTCCATATTAGCCGTGGTAAAATGAAATGAGTCGGAGTGAAGATCTTCTGTTGTTACAAACAAACCCGACATGTCGATCTTCAACTTGCCTCGTGTCACGTCAGACTAACTGACTTCATAATAATGAGATCAGAGTTCTGTAGGACATAACATTCCCTTCACCACTTTGTGATAGGGTTAACGTTTATAGTAGGGATCGACCAATTATCGGCCTGGCCGATAATATCGAATTTTATGATAATCGGTATCGGCCATTTTTTTCGCCGATAGCCGATAATATAAGTTTATTTTAAAACGCGCTCCT
>JAOXYM010000009.1:9921817-9944852 GCA_028567055.1 Leptatherina wallacei
CAAATGAATATCGGCCCTAAATATCGGTTATCGGTCTCCTTAAGCACCAATAATCGGTATCGGTATCGGCCCCAAAACACTAATATCGGTCGATCCCTAGTTTATAGTCACGACGCAGAGAGCATATTGGATCAGTCACCAGTTTCCCTAGTGGCAATGCAGCGATCAGTTTCCAGAAATGCAGCTGCAAAACTATAAAGAATAGTCACAATTTCACCTCGCCTCCCCGTCGCCCGGGGGCACCCTTCTTGCTCTTTAGTCTTTCAGAGGATAAAATCCCTCCAGCGTCAGGTTGTTGTCTTGCTGCACGGCCAATTTTTCCTCAAGATTCAGTTCACAGACTTATGTCCTGGCATTTTCCTTAAGAAAATACTTGTATAACTCAGAAATACGTTTTTTTATTATTGATGGAGTCATTCCAGCTGAAAAAAACTGATCTAAAGGATGATACTACCACCCCGATGTCGCACGGTTGGATGATATTATTTTGGTATTCTTAAAACATAACACTTCTACTTCAAACATGAAAGTAACATTCTGGACTCATTTCATGACCTTGCACTATTACATGCCTTTGTCTTCTAGTGACTTGAATTGAATGGACTTGAATTATTTCAATTTGTACACAGTCTGACTCTGGACTTTTTAAAGCTGTTTTTTTCTTTCCTTTTTTAATAATTTGCCTAGCCTGATGAACATCAATAACTCTTTTCTGGTCTTCAGAAATCTCCTTTCTTTGTGCCACATCCACAGTGTGCTCTGAGGATCATGTTTTGAAATGTTCCTTTCTGTTCAGCGTGACAAGGTTTCAACACCTGAACAGTTTGCGCACCAACTATAAATATAAAGGTCGAAATAATTATGCTTCTCAACAATACGCACGCTTCAAACTTTCTTCCTAGTAGAACTACCAAATGTGATATTTTTGTTTCACTTGTCAGGCTATTTTTTTGTTAGCATCTGTATGAAAATGTGATATTTATGTAGAAAAATAAAGGTTTTTACAAATGTTTGAGCACTAAATTGTGTTTTTGTGCACAAAAGAAAAGAGTAGCTTGCTTTTTCTTTTTCACCCTTCCGGAGAAAGTGTTTTGGCTGAAAGTTTTCCTTGAAGACCACCTCTGAACACACTTTTCAGAGTGTACCAGAATGAAACAACAACTGTCAGCTCTGAACTGATGGCACTGCATGAAGCTTAATGGATCTTTTGTCTGCTTCACTCAGTTTATTTGGCAAATGGTTTTTTATTTTCCTCTTTTCCCCTCCTCATTCTTATCCATTTCTTTGTGCGTCTGCAGAGGAGCTTTGACAGTTTATGTGAAACCATTTGTGTGCCTTGCGTCGTATTTCTATGGTCACTCTTGCCATATTTCTTTCACCTACCTACCTCGCCCTTTCAACCTTTTAATATACTTTTCCATTTAGCTTTATTCCTCCTGTAAAGCTTCTTCTGTTTCTGTTAGAGGTCTAGTTAAAATTGGGGTACTCTGTATTTTTAAGTCTTAATTATTAGTCATTTACAATAACTCACTATTGCTGATATTATTGATGTGTTTCTAACATATTTCTAAAACTTTTGCACCTTACTTAATTATAACTGAATATGCATCACCTGCCCTTTAGCAAAATATACAAAACATAAAAGAAATAGCAAAAAAAGGTTAAAGTCATTTCAATAATCCATGAACAAATCTGTAAACACGGGGTGTGGCAGTTGCACAGTATTCTCCAGAAGCTACAGCACCAAGCCACCAGGATGCACTTGACTCTGCCACCTTCATCTACCTATTTGCATCCACAGTTTGAGGTGTGAAGCGTTCTCGGAGGATACAGAGAGTTTATCATTACTCAGTAATGAGGAAGCTGGAGAAGTGACAGACACATTTAAAAGTCAGTAGAAAAGAAGTTTGCACACACTTTAAAAGCACGTTGTTAGTTGTTAAATAAAAAATGAGTGGTGTGGGCACCTGTCGCAGCCCCCGCAGCGGCTTGTCTCTGATTATTCTTGTCATAAACAGGTAGGTGTGAGGAGGAGGAAAAAACCTGCTTTATATAAGACTATAGTTACTTTGCAAACACTATAAAGCACCCTAGAGGAGATACAACACTATGAGCCGAAGAACCCCTGCTTGCCTCCATCCTGCCCTTCATGTCGGCTCCTCTCCTCTGACCCAAAATTAACAGATGACTAGTGAACTTAACATTACATTTTAGCCAAAAGGGAACTGGGTGAAGCGCTTGTGCTTAAATTAATCAGAGTCAAAAAAGATTTAAGAGATTGTGGAATTTGTGTCATTGACTGATGAAACCTAAGCTAATACGATAGAGGATCGCTGTACGCATAAAAGAGGAAGAAGCTTTGAAAAGGGTCGACAGAATCTTAAATAACTCCGAGCCGAAACTCTTTAATTGAAGTTTGACCACCACAAGATGAATTTTTGATACATTAAAGCAATCTGTTCTACACTCGATATAAAAAGGATATCCTCCACTTATTAACAGCATCACTTTCAGAGCTGCTCGGAAGAAGTTCAAGTTGAGTTCAGATAAACAAATGCCTCATCAGGTGCAGTCAACTCTGGTGCAAACTGAAATAACTTAAGTGCCGCCTCAAGATGTTTACTCATTTACTAAACAAACTGAAAACCCGCAGAAGGAGATGATGATGCAGTCCACTTCACAGGTATCGCTGTCCTCGTGCATTAATTGGCTTAAATTAAGACTCAACACAGACGAACATCCGTGTGTGTTAGGGAAGCTGTGGTGGTCCCCACTAATTCAGCACAGACTGTATTCATGAAACAACTTACTGGCTCCTAATCAAGGGAAAAAAATATCTGGGAAAAAAAAAAAAAAAGGATGCAAATACGAGGAAGACCCTCAAGCATTCTGCTTAAAATGCATATCAGTATTTCTTTCTACATTTCAAGGACAGAGCCATTTCATGCTATTAGCTCTAAGCAGTGCTCATGATGGAGGCCCAGTGGTTCATCCTCATGGATCCTTTTCACCTCTCCGTGACGCTGGGAAAGCTTAAGAGGCGTGCACATGAAAAGGTAAATTCTAAACGCCATGCATAATGCACGTTCTTGCTGTAGATATCAGATCCACACGACGCTTAATAACACAAGAATAACTGCCAGCATGAGAAAAAGAAAATGCAGAGAGCAGAAAATATATATGCACAAATAAAGCTGAATGCTATAGAGACCAAAGATAATAGCCTCCATCCCCTGATAGATGTATGTTTGATCATTTTCTTTATTTTATATTAATGTTATAAAATCAAAGAAGCTAGAGAATCAGAACAAGGAGAATCGTTTGCCAGAAAAAGCGTCCCTCTTTCATGCCAACACACTTAAACCTCATTAGAATAGCTTTAAAAGATCCTCTCACTACAAACCCCATTTCAGACTAATTAAACTGATTTGTGAAAACAAACGTGGAACAGGAAAAGGACAAAACATTAATAAGCTGACAGCCATTTCATCAGATTGTGCATCTACTGTCGGCATTAACAAAATGCCTCAGAAATTCTAAAACTACAACATTAAACTACTATTAAACCATAAATATACACTGATTAAGGTGGCTTGAACACACATCTGATAGGAAATTAGTGCTGGTGCAACCCTCCTCACCCCCAAATGACAAACCGGTTTTTGGCTTCAATCACCATCCAATATTAGTTGATACTTATGCTACTAGGGTATGAGAATAAGCCTCTCATGCATTTCCTGAAGCCTCAAAGAGTAAAGCTGTGTGTGTGAAAGATACAACTGATCATATGAACAGCAGGGTAGTAGCTGTGTTGAGATGAGTTCAAAGCAAACAAAGTGTTACCATATTTAGAAACTATAACAATGTGGGAGTCTTCGAAAAAGATGTTCTGGTGTCGACCTGAGATGATTCAACCTTCATCTACTGACTAACGCATAGGTGGTGACATCTGCATGAAATGCATCGGGCAGGAACTGTACATAAGTTGGTCGATTTACAAACAGAAAGCTTGTTCTGGAATGAAAACCACGAACATGCGTGCACACCGTTGCCTCATTTAAACTGTGAGATTATAGCAAACAAAACATTTTCTGGTTAAAAACAAACAGTTTTATTAATTTTTTTCAAAACTACATTTTTCTAAGTAGTTACCTGCTGGTGCTCTGCATCAAACTTAGGAAATGATTAAATAATATTTGCAATACAAGTTGTAGATTTTTTTCTCCAACATCCATCTATTTAACCTTTTAAAAGTTTGTCCAATTTGGGGAATTTAGCCCAGTTTCACCAATGCGATCCGGGTCGCACTGGATGGGATGCATTTTTTTGTGATTCCATAGGCAAAGACTGGGAAGGGTACCCGAATATCTGATAGAAGCCATTTTACATTTTTAGGCCCCGTCCGTTGGGGTCCCAATCTCACCGATCTGGCCCTAAAAGGTAAAGCTTTACACACTGCAATCCATTGATTGGCTGAGAGACTCTTCACTTTCCGTGTGACTCTGCAATAAGAACCAAGTGGGAACAGTGCCATGTTTAATATCGTATCGTAAAAACGTATAGTTTTTGTTGTTCAGTCACATGCCAAGAAGAAAGAATACAAAAACCTGGATGTCCATCATTGTCATCCTTTGTTTCTGTCACATTCTTCTTTGTTATACTTCAAGGAAGGCATTGTGCCACTATGACATTATGCTTTGATGTTATGTTATTATGTAGGGTACTGTTGGCTGTGGAAACACAACAGAGATCAGGGTTTGCTGAAGCGTCCCATCCTGAGCTGGAGCCATTGCTTTAAACAGGGCTTTTGAGAACAGACGGTGCAAAATTGGCCATGTTGGACAAACTGCTTGACCGTCTATGCTATAACCTCTCATTTTTTATTAGAGTCCGTCTTTGCATATATAATGTTGACATTTTGTTCTTTGATTTGATAAAGATTTAGAGCTACAGCTGCATCATTCATATTCATACTCAAAGTGGCAGTTTTTTTTTTTAGACAAGCCTGAGTCTTTTTTTTTTTTTTCATTTGGCCTATGTGCCATCTTAATTCACTCTTCACCAGCAACACAAATACTGATAGTGATACTGATAGCATTCTAATAAACCTTATGGTTGCAGAGATATACTCATTTTTATCATGGGTTTGCATTTTTTGAGCAGAGGCCTAAAAAATAGACAAAGGGCACAAACGGATAAAGAAGTAATCAAAATGTTTAAATTGAAAAAATGTAAATATGAGCCACCACATCTATTCCGTATACTCAATATTTCTACATCAGCTTTAAGTATTTTTCTGCATGTTAGAGCTCATGAAAATAACAGTTTGAAATATATATTTGTTCAAATAAGTTATGCAAGACAAATTACTTTGTTAAACTATAGGCAAGGTACATTTGGAGACAACAAAATAAATCTCAAAACAAAATCTATCTCAAATTTTTGTTGAATGTTAAGTTTTCTTATTTGTTGACGGAGCAGTTTCATCACAACCAACAACTCCTGATGTTTGTCCACCGTGAGAAGCTTCTCTGTTAGCCTACATACATGCACCTCTTTGAGGGACACTCTTATCCATCGACATCACACCAAACAATCACCTAGTATGCATGATGTTATTTTTGACTGTGCTTAATTTTGCCACCTCTCCTGTGTGAATGAACAACCTCTAAAACATGCTAGAATTAGCATGCAGAATAGGATGGAGATAAAACATGGGTTATGTGAAAAGTGACACAAGACTTGACTACAACAGTCCTGGATCTGTGACTGTAGCAGGCCTTAAAACTGGGACTCAGTGACATTTAACAAAAGGAGGAGTAAAAAGTGGCACGTTGGGACATATTTACCAGCATCGAGTTGGAGCGGCCATTAAAGGGCTGGGCTTCTGTGAAGAACTCTGTGTTGTGGTTGAGTCGTCCGTGCCCTCCATACTGAGCTCCGTCTGAATCCAGCTTGATTTTATATCTGACAAAAGACTGAAGTTAAGGTGCAATAGTGGTGGGAAACTAGCTTATGAGATCGAACACAAAAGAAGATAAAAAGGAAAGGTTTTATCACCAGTGCAGACTTGGTTTAGAAGTGCTCAGGTGCTGTATGCTGCTTAAAATCCTCACATCCATCAGAATGCATCTCCTTCTTAAAGCACTGGCAAATGACAGTGCAAAATCCAAACAGTTTAAGAGACTGGTATCTGACACATGAATTTAAAAAAGTGATAGAAAGCTGATTCAACCGTGGCAAAGACACGCAACCAGCCTGTTTAATATATTTCACATCATAAATAATTAGTGCAAAAAAAAAAAGGGATCCAACTACAGACACTGGTGTGGGGGACAGGAATCTTTAGGTTTCGTTTTCTTCTATAATCACATGACAAAAGCCTTAACAGCAAATAAAGAGGAAAATTACCCCAAACAGAGGAGGTATGGTTTCAAATACTTCTGTTTAAAGTATGTGAATCTCTAAGATTAGCAATCCATTAATAAGATATCTAGAATTATAGGCTATCTAGAATTTGAATAAGTGAAGGCATGAAAAAAGCCAACTTTCCCCTCACATTGTAAATGTAGAAAAAAAAACTTGAATAATTAGCTTCGAACTAGCAAACAATATCTACATGTGTATTTGGCAACTAGCTAGCTAACTTTAAACATCAGCTCTGAGAATCAGATGCACGTTGGATTGAAGGGATACGATGCTCTTTTACTGCAGTTGTCACAGGAGAGTATGAGCATGGACTTACAGGAGTGACAAACACACTGTGAAGGGCACGGTAGACATTACAGGGCCACAGGTGGATCTCACAGGGCCTGTATTGCAGTGATTTTATGCAAAGCCATCAAGAGTTTAGAGTCATTACCAACACCAGCGCTATTTTGACGTGGCAGCTGTTACCAACTTCCAGCAGTCAGCTGCTATATTTTATGGTTGCTGACTTGATGATTTTCTTCTCCTGCTACATCAGCCGAGACACCGGGTCGTACCACAAAATGCAAGCTGCTGATGATCAAGTCCATAGGAGGAATTCAACCAAAATATTCAATGTCAGCAGAGTATTTTGGCAATTTCACTGAGACTATGTTTAAAACTAACACCATTCTGTTTACCCTGTTAATTTGGACTGGTCTGAGATCTGTCAATCAGCACCCTCAGCTGATTAGCAGATATAGCTTTTCTCTTCATTTTGAAAGTAAATCCCAAACCATTGGGAATGGTTTTAATCATTCATGTTGGGTGAGCATTACGTTTTTCTGTAATGTGACTAATAATGCTAATTTATTTCGGTTTTACTCAAGACTTCACATCATGCTTCTGAAAGTCTTTCATAAAACAAATAAAAGTTCTGGGAGACCCTTAGAAAAAGTTTCTAAAGCTCATCAGCTCGTTTCTGTCTAATTTGTTTACTTCTACTTCTAAGAGGTGTGTGGAAAATCCTTTGTCACTTTTGGTTATATTTATGCAGAAATATGACAAATTCACAAACTTTTAAGCACCACGGCACCAGAAGGAATCTATGTATTTAGGACTGATAGGATATAAACTTAAACCATACAATGAGTCCTGTTATTCATTTTGAACACGTGGAATGTGCATCGTTAGTGCACATGATTATGTTTTACTGAGTAACTAACAGCTAATTTAAAAAAAAAAAAAAAAAGAGAGAAGCAAATGAATCCACTTATTTAAAGCCAAAGTTATAGAACAATGAAAAGAAACAGAAGGTTGGGGTCTTTGAGTTTTAACAGAAAAACAGCTGAATAGTCAAGAGAAAATGTAAATGCCTTTGATCATGGATAGAAAAGCTGTATGTAGTGTACGTGTGGGTGAGGGAGTAAGAAAATCCGCTTTGCTGTCACGTTTCCTTGATTCTTTTTTTGCAAAATCTCTCCTTTGTGCTTCTGAACATGGATGCTTAAAGAGCTGACAGACGGCAGCTTCAATAATAAGGTTCTCATGAATTGTGTGTATTCTGGAGAAAAAGAGAAAAAAAAACCTGCTGCATGTTAGAAAGACAGCATGAAGTATGAAAATCATAGCATATGCTGTAGTGAAGGCTTCTGGATATAACCACCTTCTTATAAAAGCCCATGATCACAGTGATTGAATGAACAGTTCTTTCCTTCAGTTGGCAGAAATGTAGAATATTGTCAAATGTATTGTAAAGAAATAACTCAAAATGTTCACCTCTAGAAACTCTCAAGGTCACGTGTTGAAAACCCATTTAGCTTTCTCAAACTGGTTGACATAATCTTGGTTTCCATGTATTTGCTTGATAAAAACAACAAGGAAGTGTTTCAGAATCTGAAGGTTATTGTGAAAAACCTTTAATCAGAAACTTTCAAATCTGGAGAAATGTAGTGTTTCTCAGAAATGATAACTAGCAATAAAGTCTTCCCTGACGTCAGTGTACAGGATAATGTAGAAACCCATGATAATCTGCCGAAGGAATGAATTGATCCTTTCTATAAAAAGGGCGGGAGAGTAAGAGAAAGTAATAGAAAGGGGCAGACGTGCGAACAACCCCCTAATGGGTTGGGTGAATAATCATCTCTTCTTCCCGCAGGAGACATTCTGGAGTTTTAGTGTGATCCTGCAACACTGCCTCATTCTGCCCCAGAGCTGGGGAGAAAGTCTGCTTTTGCTGTGTGCTTGTCTGCTTTGATTGTAATGATTAAAAAGAAGTTCTTGCCTGCATGTGCGTTGTTTCTGCTGAGGAGGAAGATGCCCACCCCCACACATTTTCAGCTCAACTTGCTACTATAGTGATTTATTTACAGTACAAACTTTTTGCAATGAAGGTTGTTCTCACCTCTCTCCTGAAACATCTAGCTTAAGTGTCCCATCATAAACCACATCCTCTCTGACCCATCAAAGAATGGACTCTGCAAGACCTCTGAAGGCTTCCAGTGGCTTCAGGCACCAAACTTTTAGCTGCAGATCCTTTAAATCCTGTAAGTTGCAAGGCGAGTCTTTATGGATTTGAGTTGCAGATCACGCAGACAGTGGATGAGATTGAGATCTGGGAAATTTGGAGGCCGAGTTAACCCCCCTTGAACTTTTTGTTTTGCTCCCAAAATTTCCAATCCAAACAGTCTACCAGGGCACATTATAGAGGCTGAAAAGAGGCCCATGGCATCAGGAAATACCTCTGCCTCTGTCATACCTTTTCACAAGTCAAACCGCCACACAAATGCCAAGACCTGAGGTTTCCTAGCGCATCAGTTTCCAGGGCATCAATCTGCCTCTGCCAGCTTGCCTTCTTTCCATAGTGCATTTTCTGCCATCTCCTGTGCCTGTAAGTAATACAAGCATGATGTGAAATACAAAATAACCATTGAAAGACTTCTTGGCATAGGAAGGGTCAGCATGAGCACACTACAGTTACACAGTACAATTTACTCTGAGTAAATTTATTCTATAGCCTGTATAAAGGACTACAGCAATCTCTACCATAGTAGATCATGTGCAGCAACCACCACACAGGCCAACCTTCACCAGCTGTCCGATCCTTTGTTACAATCTCCAGCATTAGGGAGCAGTCCACAAGCCCTGCTGTTTCTTAGATCTTCTGATCCACTCATCTAACGATCGTGATTTTGTCCTCGTAAAAGTGAGTCAGTTCCTTTCACTTGCCCATTTTCGCTGCTTTGAACACATCAAAAGTCAAGAACTGACTGTCCATTTGCTGCAAAATAGATCACACCCCATGACAACCGCCACTGTAATGAGATAATCAGTGTTATTCCCTCCACCTGTCAGTGGTTTTAATCATGTGGCTGGTGTGTGTGCGCGTTTTTGTGTCTGCACATTTGTGTGCCTGTGGCTCAAAGAGTGCTTGAAATGAGGCATAGTTACAGTAATTCAGAGTTCCCTGGCAAACTTCTCAGCAAGGAAGTGAGAACCAGCACAAATTGGTGGTTGGAAGCTTTGAGCGATTACGTCGTTGTTAGTGGCTACAGACGGCTGCAACAACAGCTCTCACTTCAGCTGTAAAGCTTTGTGATCAATACAGCCTCTGTGAATAAAGGGGAAGATTAAAGAACACAATCAGTTTTACCCAATGACCAGAAAGAAAAGAAGGCAGTCCAAAGTCTGATGATTAGAGTCATTGATGACCTGAAAACAATCTTGCCATGACCACGATTGCAGCCACTTAGTTTCTCCATAAGCTTGTTATTTTTTCAGGCTTTATGGAAGTAATAGCATGCTGCCGTGGGTAAACAGGAGCTGAGAGCGCTGTGTGTACACATCTGAAGAATGTGGCATGGCTTCGTAAGCATTCTAAATGCTGTGTCTACCCTTTTCAGTCGGCGTCACCCTGCTTTTTGCGCCACCGGTGTAAGTTACATCAGAGTGGAAGAAATGGTAGAGACGGTTTCTGTTTCAAGGGAATAAGAGACAGTTCAAACCAACCGGCAATAGATCTGAATTCCATCAATGTGTACATATAAAGAGCATGACACTTTAAAGCAGGCTTTACCAGCTTTGAGGAAGCCGTTTTATCATTTCCTTTTATTCATTGCTCTGCTTTATAATTTGAGGACGATCCAGGCTGGCCCTAATCCTCCCTCTTACACATACTGTCTTGAAATTACCATTTTGAAATTACCATTACATTTGAAATGAAACTTGACAATTATAAACTGAGTAGAAATGTTCTGTTTTCACAAAACTTGATTTTCAGTTCTATGAAAACTACATACTGAGGAACTATTAAATTAAATTTTCTGTAATACTTTAAGGATTCCAATTGTACTTTTGGACTCAATACATGGCAACACAGTCACACAATAAGATGGGTATTAGCCTTGTTGGTTCACTGTGCAAAATGTAGCAGCTTTAAATATATATATTTAAAAAAAGATATCTTTGCTCAAATATCATTATACACCCATGATGTTAAAGCTATGTTTTTTTATTATGTTATCAGAATCATTCTACATAGCACCACTAAGTGGAAGGTGCTGTAGTAGGCCTGATCATACCGTTTTGACTATTTCACTTTTTTTTTTTTAGACAATCTACTGTTAAGCTGGCTGTGCTGCTCAACTGGTTTCTCTTTGAATATCAAATCTTTTCAAAATCTTATATGATGAGTATTTATGGCAACGGAAAAGCTGTTTACAAACAGAATGCACAGATTAAACTTTCAAAAAAACAAATTAATGGCCGAAAAATACACCAAAACAGAATTTCAAGAGAAAATAAAGAAGATAAAGAAGGCAGGACTAAATCAGTGGAAAGAAGAAGAGGAAACTCAAATGATTTCTTTCAATGATGGAAAACATTGTTAACTAACAAAATGGATGAGAGCAAAGCACCAAGAAGGACACAAAAGGAATACAGAGAATGCAGCATTTTGTGAGGAGCATTGTACAAACACTGTAAAAAGTTAGTGTAAAGCTGAAGTCCAGCAGTGCTGTTCAACTTGGACATGTCAGTACAGGAAAAGGTCTGCACAAAGGATACTGAGCTGATAGTAAGTTTTAGTCATATCAGTAATTTCTTGTGAAACTGACATGCATATTCAAAAACTGGGAGAAAATTTTAAGGGTAAATGTTACATGTATGTATTTTCTTAAATATTTCTTAAATATTTTCTTAAATAAGAAAAAAAAGGTAACATATGGAAGTGCATTATGTGAAACTGTCATGTCAGAGTAGTTTGAAACCCATCCAACCGAACCAATGTTTTCCAAATATTTGGGTTTTAGTTTATTTAAACCAAAAAGAACAGTGCTTGTGTTTCTAGTCCCATCAGACTTAAAATAATATCAGCCTGATCCCAAACTCAGGAATTATTTTACAGAATACAAGGTTATTATAAGTGAAAGAAATGCTGGGCAATTAAGAAAAAACAAGAATTTAATTTTCCATAAATGCAGTTCGTCTATTTCGTAAGTAGCATTGGAACATGATGAAATCTGCATTCACAGATTACGTCCCTGAACTGATGAGTGCATTTCAGGATGATATCTAGTTGCTGAAACCTTATATAATACAGTCCAATCTTGATCCGCCTTGCAGGATTCTGCAGAGTCTTGTGTTAAAAAAAAAAAACTCTTTTATATTTCTTTTTATATACCTTATTTAAAAAATAATAGATTATATCAGGGTACATTATTTTTTTATGCAGAGCTTATTTTGATCTAAATTCTACTAAGTTAGTGATGCCAGACTCTAGTTGAATTATTCTGCATGGCATCCCAGGGAAAGCTCAGGAAGAAAAAGAGAATGATAACCTGACACAATCGCAGCTGCCTATTGGCACAGTGTAAATCAAAGACCAATCTGCCCCGACAGGCAAGCTTTTGACGACGGGATCCAGCTGGGATTTCAAATACTCTAACCTGCCAGATAAAGACCAGTGCCTGAAGATTGTGTCCACGCTGAGTCATAGAGAAAATAATAAGAGTGAAAAAGTGACACTGAGTGCATTTTAATGGTCATTGTATTTTGGTGAGGTTCTTTCCTTTTTGTTCTGTTCCTGATGGAAAATAAAAAAACACAGAAAAGGAACAGATGAGAAGAAAGAGAAAAACTTCCCTGAAAAATGAAAAGGCCAAACAGTCCCCGAGCATAAGAGCTAGTCTTGAGGTATGACTATATTACAGTTGTTATTTATCTAAATTTTAAAAAAAAAAAGCAGAATATAAGTTTGAAAGTTCTGAGACTGGATTCCTTTCCCTGTTAAATTGACGTTTGTCTGTTTTTAAAAAAATCATTTTTAAATAAGCAATGAGGAGTTACTGGGTGTTTTTCAAACTACTCTTCCTGAGGCATTATTGCACTCATTATTCAATTGAATAAAACAAACAAACAAAAGAAGGTACAGAAGAAGAAGAAAGCACTTGCAGATCCATCTAAACAGCGGCCTGTCATCCACCATGTTACAATGAGCGGCACAAGGTAACTTAATGGTGCTTTTTTGCAGGAAAAGGACACATTGATATAATATGGTACTAGCCACATTGCCAAAGGAAACAGCAGCCCATATTAGATCAATTTTCAGTGGTGCACAGCATGGTCAGCTGCATCTGGCTAGCATTTCTAGATCGAACTTTGGTGAAGGGCTCCTCTGCAACATTCTGACCCTCACGCAGGTAGAAGAAAGTTTAAGTATATGACAGCAGAATGTAATGAAAAAGCACTTTTGGACTCTTTGAGCGTGTCTTGTTTACCTCCTCTGCCTCTGAGTGGCACTTTCATCTGTCTTCTCCCCTAATTGGATCCTGTGCACACATTCCCATCGGAGGATCTGCATCTTCTCATTCGCGCAGCACATTTACCTTCCTCACACACACACATGGCACATTTGCCTTTATGCGTTTACCGCCTCTCTGTATAATGACAGCCAGAGCTTTGCCCTTGCATTTATTTGCATTTCCTCTCAACCCACCCAGTGTCTGAGGCCTCTCCTTAAACATCAAAAGATGCACCAGGAGGAAAAGATGTGCTTCTATCTAAATGAAAATAAACCCTCAAAAACGATGTTACAGACACTGTGCAGCGAGGCTATTAGCGCTTCGCCCAAAATTCATCCCTTCCTTACAAAGCCAAACACGTGAGGCAAAACGTGAAATTGCACAACAAACAAGCTCACAATTAAGGCGGGATATCAAATAATTATGTGCCACATTTAGTTTTTTCCTGATTTTACTTCTCTAATAACCTTGATAATTATTCTGTCTCACTGCTCACATGTAATTAAGTGTTGAAAATCTTTTTATGTTTTATGATGTAATAATCGTGTTACTTACATTAATGTAGATGTTCACCATCATTATCATGCAAAGTAGAATGACACTTCCCTTCAACTAACTCTGCTTGCAGATGATATAATCTAACACTGTTTTCATTAATAATTACAAGTTATATTATTTCATTAACTAGCCAAAGGCAACTACAAACCAGTCTATGTGAAAGGATAAATGATTGATCTAGCATAGTGATTTAAACCTTAACAAACTGAAGCTGAATCCCGATCCATCATTGCATTATTTTAACCATAACTGAAGCAGCAACACAGCTTCATGTCCACCCGGGGAAACTGATGGCGTGAGCTGCACTGGGCCTCATAAGGGAGCGATATCTGCTATGATAAATACAGATCTGTCAGCTTCCTTTCCCCTTCCACATTCCTGATCATTAAGCCTGCTGTAATCACAACTGTGGGACTCATTAAATTCCTGACAGCCGATGTTGCTAAAGAGAGCGTTTCTGAATCACTGGGCTCCGATATTATTTCTCTTTAACGGCATAACAACATTACAATAAACAACTGACTCATATTCCCCTCAACAATTACTGCTAAATTTACAACACAAAAGTAGAGCCTCAGAGAAAACACCGCCATTAAAACCGCAGGTCTTTACAAGTCTCATTTACTTTTAACCCGTCTCACGCAGTGCTTAAATCTCTGATCCACCTCTCAGCCCAGAGTCATCTCATGGGTGATACTAAGTATCCTAAATGTCTCGTGGCCTCCTCAAAGTTTAGTCATGGGAGTTTAATTAGGAGACAAGTCAAGATTTCAAAATCATCAACAATCTACAGTGAACATTAAAGGATTGTTTGATGTAAATCTGACAGGGGTGAAGAAAAACAATGCTTTCTAAAGATGCTTGAGAGTTGCCTCTAAAAACTTTTTATATCTATAACCTGTTTTAGTGGCGAACACATTGTTCTTGTGGCCAATTCTTGGAGCTTGATGATGCATTAGCAGCCCTGCAGAGTTAGCAAGTGCAGCTGATTTAAGTGGAACATGGCTGTCGTGTTACTCTCGTCTCTGAAGTCTTGGCAGGGATTTCTCACAAAAGATTAGCCATGTTATTGTGTAAAAGAAGGAAGCAACCAGGACTTCATTACTCCGCGAATCACTGCAAGTGTGCAATGTGGTGTGTCAGAGTTAAGCTGGTGTCTCAAGATTTCAATAAAGAAAGAAGAAGTGACATGACACATGAGAGTTAAAAAGGATACTTTCCCGGAGCTTCTACAGCCACCCTGTAGCCCTGGAAACTCTTGCTGGGGTTGAAGTTGAAGATAAAGAGCACGTTTGCCCTGTCAAACACAATGACCTTGTCCTCTTCATGCCTGGCACTGATGAAAGCCTGGAGGGGGGGGGGGGGGGGGAAAAGAAAAGCTAAAAAAGTATTTTTTCTTGAAAAGTCATTACCTTCCTCATGCGGGATTTCGCCTGTTATAATAGGGCACATTATATCAGTGGACTTCACATTTCCAAAATGGCTGAGAAGCATTTCCACATCAAATTTCAGGTGGCACTCATCAGCAGAAAGCAGCAGCCCAGGGTGGTGCAAAGCAGACACTGTCAGTTTTAGACAGCTGCACATGATAAAGGCGCCACTCTCCTGTGGAGCGAGCTACTGCTAACGTGTCATTAGCAGAGATTATCAATGTCACCCAACCCCCTATTTTTAGTGCCTTGCTCCCCAAGCCAATTTCAGGGCAGCAGATTCACAGCTGAAGGAGATGATAAGCACCCCTGCAACTGGACAGGCGCACAGGATGGAGGCTAAGAAACGAGCTGAGAGTCTGGAGTCTGTCCATTTCTTCGAGAGATCTGAGTCGTAACGTTGCAAAATAAATTTAACCTGCATCTGTCAAGTTGTGGTCCAAAGAGCCCATGAGTAGTTGTGCATTTTACTTGTAAATAGATAAATGTAAAATCAAAATCAACCAATAGATATTCAGCCCAGATTATAAACTAAATCTCCTGATGTTTGTTAGAAAATCCAAACGATAATGCAATACGTTTCAAGCGTGCACCAAGAGAAATGCCCCCGTGAGATACAAACATATGGTCGCCTGAAATCAAAGCAACGTCTTTTAGTCTGATGTTAGGTCTTAGAGTCTGCAGAGTTTCTGTTTTCTGTCTGTGCCTGCAGCATCTCGCTGACCTGAAACAGTTTGAGTGAAACTTAGCCAGGCAAAGAGAGCAGGGTAAATCCCTATTTATGAAGTCAGCACTCTAAGGCAGAGCATATTTACAAAGCAACCACTGAAATCCAATATTTTCACAAGCTGCAAACATCCTTTGCTGCTTTCTTCAGTGGAACTTGCATTTGGTGAGCTGCATTTAGCATAGTTTGCGGAAAGAAAGGTGGATTTAAATTGGATTTTTTCTTCACCAAAGTGGACATTGAAAAATGCATAAAAAGGTGAACTGTGACCCGATGCTGGAAATCAAGACAAATAACTGATCTGACCTCCAGTCTGAGGTTTGCTTTGGCAACACTATGTGACTGATTCATTGTTTAACTTGCTAAATTAGACAGAGCAAATAATTGCCTTTAATGACCGTAATATAACCAATAACCAATACAGCTTATTTCTTAACACTTAATATGTATTTAAATGATCTTACCAGCATATGAGGATATTTTAGTGGCGGCTGTAACTGTTGTAAGTCTGGACAGGAAAGTAATAATGGGTTTTGTAACACAGATCACACTGGGTGCTGGTTTTTATTGAGATTTAATCCCTTCCTTATATCGCTAGCGATGCTATTGCTGCAACAGTTTGCCCTTTTGAAGCTGTACATCTCATCTCTTCTCATTCTAAATGAAGTGCCTTCATGTTTCTATTTCAACTAAGTTCATTTTCCTGAGACAACAAGTGGAGCTGCTGACAGATCATCTTGTGCTTTTCTTTTCAACTCCAAAATGCCCTTGGATCCACCCACCACAGTGAAATATTGAACTTGCTGAGCTGTAGAATATATCTAATAAATGCAATTACCTTGGCAATGTCATTGATAAGCTCCACAGAGGATTCAGACTTATCTGGTTATTACAGCTGATTCTTTGAACATTATGAGCATTATCTGTGAGTGATGTCCTGCAAAGTCTTTTTCAGATACTATACGAGTCCCCTGAATAAGTGAATACGATTTTTTGATTTTTCCTTCGGGGCTTCTGTGCGGAAGGACTGGAACACAGGATCACTACCAAAATCCATTGGAACTAAATTACTATCATTTGTTCTAGATTGGTCTGCAGGACATTTTTTCCAAATATTTTAGGTTAGTATAAATAGTCAGAATGGTAATTGTTGTGATAAATGCAAATACAAAGTAGCAAGCCTTTTCATAAATTATCTGATCCCATCTATCTTATGAATTTGGATGTCTTAAAAATCTTGAACGGTTAGTTTTTTTTTTTAAATTCAGAATTTTGTTTTGGGTTGGGAAAAGATAGGACAGGTAAAAAAGTTTCTAGAATATACACACAATTTTTTTCTGGTAGGTTCTACTGTCAGCAGATTAATTGGGGACAGGTAATGGTGCCACGGTTGGGTATAAAAGGAGCATCTCTTAAAGTGGCTGACATCTAAAAAAGTGCATAAACTTGTTTCATTCCACTTAGTGTAAGAGTCTGTGCCCATTTTGTTCTTATGTCTGGATTAATTCTCAGGTATTTGTGAGAATATGCATCTTTGAGCTCAAACTGTAGGCCCATCTTGTGCCCTCTCTTTTGAGCCACCCCATTTAGTTGATAATATAAAATATACAACTGATGTAAAAAGTCAAACTTTTCCATGAAAAAAGAAGTTTTTATCAATTCAAACACTTGAAATATTTATATATAGATATGTTTTTGGTATTTAAGTATACTTTAACTTGCTTTCAATTGAGATTTTTTTTCCTGTGGTCTAATGAATGAAATAATCTTTATTCTAGACTGCCTCAATTTAGTTTAGATCATTATAAAAAAGACCTGATTTTAAATGTATTATTCTTGTGATGAAGTGTCCTGTTGCCCCCCTGTAGATCCCAGCTAGAGAGTACTTTCCACAGAAAAACCCTAAAGGGTAATTACAGACATCATGCTGCCACCGTATAACCTGAAAAAAATAGTTTTTGACATGATTAGATATTGTAAGTTAATGAAAAAGCATAATTAGATGATGTCTTCAGGGTATACTGTAGAGCTGTCATTTACAATATGGCTTCACATTAAAAACACAGAAAAAGCCGAGAAAAACAGCCTCAAGTGTATAGCAGGTCAGCAGTGGTGCCAAATGTATTCGTCTTTCCTGCCAGTAGGATCCTCTGGGATCAACATTCCCTTTCATTTTCCCATGCGGCTCTTCTTTTCCTCTGCCTTACTTCCAAAGCTCAACCTCATCTACTTCAGGATATATCCTCCAGTAAGTCAGAACATACTTTTGACCGACACAACACAAGCAGAAAAGATTCCAGTGAACTAGGTATGTCTGTAATTATGCTCCATGATATTCTTCCTATTCTGTTACATTATTCTGTCTGCAGGTCAGCGTGCAACATGGCAAGGTGAAGTAGCTTTAATCTGAAGGGAGGGATGGTATTTTCGAATCAATTACACACTCTCGCTTCTAATCCCTGCCAATTTAGCCACTCTTTCCATTTGCATTATCCCATTACTTTGCTACGAACCCCTCAAGAGAAAAACATCATTTATTCTCTAAACTGCAGGCAAAGACAGAAGCTCAAGGAAGAGAGAGTGAAATCTATTACCGTTCAACTTGACAGCAGCCAGAGAAACAAGACACTTCCAAAATGAGCACCGTTTATGGTGCTTTCATCTCTGCAGGAAAACTAAGCAGGTGTGTAAAGATAGTGGCCTCAGAGTATATTTTTTCTAAATAATAATGCTATAAGAGATCAATTATTTATAAACAAAGAAATAGGAAGAGTTGATCAGATATTCTGTGTGTGATTAAAATTGCTGATGAACTGTTACACTTTGATGTGATTTTGTCATTGAAAGTCTGCACATAGCAATCAGGGAGGTGAGTGTGTGCTGTCCTTACAGGTGGGGCTGCCAGCCAGCCGTACTTGTCTTCAGTGCGGTTCATGTCCCGGTCAAAGGCGTAGAGCTGACTGTATCGGAGGTGATCCGTATCCAACAGGTTAAACTGCCGCCGGGCGTAGTGGTAGCTCTGATTGTTGCCCTCTCTGGGGAAATCCAGCCACTCAGGATGGCCAAACTCATTCCCTGCAAAACAGATTGTATTATCTAAAAAAAAAACCCCGGATATAATGAAGGGAAAGTCATACTGTCTTTATATTAGCATACTCCACGGTGTTGTGCTGTATGAAGTTCTTTTCCCTCTGAGGTTTTGTGAAATTTTCACAAGACAAAGAATGAGATCAAACACAGGAAACTGAGCGACAGTTTGAACTTTTCACCACCCTTGCAGAGGTTGGTACTTCCTATAATAAAACAGCCACAATGTTCCAGCAGCAATTTCGCTAACTACATTGAGACAAGCTTCCTTTATCCCTAAATTTACAAGATAAAAAACAAAATAAGGAAAGTGAAAGTGCTGTGCACATATATCCCTGTATACTGAATTAACAAAACATGCACAATTAATATATATATAGACTTCTGAGCAACTTTCCCAACTGCGAGTTTAATCAATTTCCTTAAGATCTGTTCATTAAGGAAGAAAGCAATTCATACTTGTATCATTTTATGAAGCTGAATAAATACTGTATAAGTGAATGAAATAACAGCCCTGATGTTACCAACCCATCATGCCGAGAGATGAGATAATGAATCAGTCATCGGATGTCATGACAAAATCATAAAACAACAGCATGGATAATTGAATTCCCTGCAGAGACAGAAACAGACAATAAAAAGAGGAAGATGGAAGCAAAAATAAATAAACAAATGAATAAAATAAAAAATAAAAAAAGACTGATAAGATGAACTGGAACTGACAGTAGGTTCTAATGAAATACATTATGTAGGTGTTAAAGAAGTGACAAAAAGAAATTGACTGCCAAGAAAAGAAGCCCACTGCAGCAGTTGCCTCAAAAATAGGGCAGTGAAAACATACAAGAGAGGCAGACATGAAGAAGAAGAAGGGGGAAGATTTTTTTCTTGTGACAACTGCATGAATAACAAGCCTCTCTCACAACCTTACGTGAAATGTGAAGAGAAGAATTACACCTCAACACCAGCAGTCACAATCAGACTTTCTTCCCTGAACTCCAGAGGATTGTGTACACTATGTTGTGTTTCGAAGATTTCCTGTGTAAATTATTTCACAGGCCTGTGATGTATTGTGATGAATTCAGTAACAGCAAATGGAGTTAGAATTTTTATTACCTGAAATGCAAAAAAAGGACATGTCAACATTGTAGCGTTCATGGAGGGTTCTGGTCAGGAAGGAAAGCCGGATACCTTCCCCAAAATAATTTATTTATACCCTCCCCCACTTTTTCCATCATCCTGCTTTAGTTGTTCCCCTTTGGAGTAATAATACTGTTGGGCTTTAGATGACTGATAGCATCAAGAGGGTTATCACTGATACAACAACAGATGAGAATTAGCCAATCAGAGGTCGAGGGAACCAACGCTAACATACAAATTCACACTCTTCCTTTTTCTTCTGTGACATGAAAGGGATGCAGAAGACCCAAAGGAATGTGACCCCTGCTGTGATTTACCACAGGAGAAGTCTGACATCTGCTCTCGGTTGGACCCACAGTAAAAGACTAATTAATCTAAGCTTTAAAACCAGACTAAAATCATGGAATAATATCATGAGATTGACATGATGTTGATGTTTATTCAGTGCTGGTTAAGATGATGCAAACCTGGTTTCTCTAAGAACTCCAGAAGTAATAAAACCATTAGACGTTTTATGAAAGAAAAAGAGATTTGCCATCCAATGGAGCAAAAGCACCACCCACAAAACCCATTTTCTTTTTTCTTTTTGACATAGTCCTAAAGAGCAAATGAACTCTTGCTGTTTTTGAATAGGCTAATAAATATTTGTCTATAGGTAAAAGTCATGCTACTTGGTCTCATTTACCTGTGCTTTTATTGAAATAGGTTATGCAGCAAGGTTTAATTATCATTCATACTACGATGTCATTACAAAGGTTTTTCTGTTCTCATCTGAACCAATAAATACTCCAACTCTTTTACACAGGAAGGAACAGTTCCAGGATGTTTGAATGGATCTGCTGGTAAATTCTTTATTTCACTCGGATGAATGAAATGCAATGTTTTACATAGATGTGAAACGTGAGAAGGGACGGGGAAGATTTTCTTTCGTACCGAGACCTCCTCCCCTCCGGCCGTCGATTGGTTGAGCTGGTTTAAAGACAGGTGTCTTTGAAATAACTGTACTCTGAGGAGTTTGAAATTAACTTAGCTTTGTTTTAGTCTCGGTCTGGTCTAGTGTTTGTCCTCTTAAGTCTTTATCTAGTTTTTGTTTTCTCGTTATCGTGTTTCTATTAAGCGTTATTTTGAGTCGGCTCCAAGAGAAAGTGATGCCACCTTTCAGAGGCCACATCAAGGGTGCTTGTTACCACAGAACCAGTCCAAGACTCCTATTAAATTAATACTATTAATATTAATAAGACCGGACATCCTCCACTGGAGGTGGTGCCCCTATGAGAAGTCATTTTAAACATTTATGCCATGATTGCTACAAGATTTAGATTTAGATGTAGATTTAACTACATTTAAATTTGTTTTCATTTGACATAAAAGCAAATGTTGATGAGATTAAACATCCTTTTTTAATTTTTTAAAAGACGGTAATTAAGCAAGCATTTCAACCAAATCACAGCAGAATTCATACATTTTATAAATGTGTTTGTTGCAAGCAACAAGATACATTCATCTGAAATTTGCAGACTCTTGGGAATTATGATGTGACAGGATAGGTCACGAGGTCAGCAAAATCAATAAATAAACATGCTAATATGTGGGACAATGATGCGCTTCATTCATGATTTATGACTGCCATCAAATGCTTGGACCTACAGTGGCACTTTAGAGAAGGTCAAAAGGATCACCAAAAAAAAAAAAATCAATTTTTATTCTAAGATTTTATTGTTTGTTGGTTTTATTTCTCAAACAATCAGTTTTCCCCCCCCCGTGGCTGCAAGAATCTGCACAAAAGCTATACACAAATGGACAAGTCCTTTTATGACACAACGGTCACAAATCACAGACAATAAATAAAAGATATAAGTTCTGTGAGGAAGGAAAAGGGACCAACATGGTGAATAATATGCTTCACAAAAGTAGCGAGCAAAGGTTTAAGACAAGTTTCTGACAGTTCATAGCTAAGTGAATAAAAGATTATCTCACTTTCAGAAGGCAAAAAGTTAAAAGATACTTCTTCATATTTCAACAATGACATTTTCATCCATCTGTTTAAGGGCTGAAATAACAAAGAAGGACCTGAAGCAGAAATGTTATGTTTCTGTAGAAAGGACTGCAGCAAAACCTTCAGTTTGGTTTATTTACCTAGTCTGTTGTGGATATTAAGGTGTTGAGAAAAATTGCCTTTTTTTTCTCTCTCTCATGTCTCCTGTTCACTAAACAGAATGTGTGTTTGTTTCCAGAACTTTACAGCATTTGACTGAGTCCATTTCTCCGTCTCAGTGTTCTCCAGCCACTGGCTGCCACATGAGGCCTTAAGATCGATCCACCAGATCTCTTCTCTGTTAAAAGTCAGAGAGACGTTCTACTGAGGAAATTCATCTTTTTCCACCAAACGTACCTTTTGCAACATAAAAGATAAACAAAAAAAAAAGAAAGCAAAGAAAAAAAATCAAGGGTTGTGTGAACGCAATAAAGCATTTTAGTGTGTGGTTAACACACGTCTGGTCATGAATTGTTCCCTTAAAAATGGACTGTGAAGATATTTTTTATTTTTTCAGGGTTCTTCAGTGAAGAGCCCAAATTAGGAAAAAAAACTCATTTCAGGAGCTTCTATAATATTCTTCATTCTTTTGCTCTGCTTAACACCACCACCACTGTTCTGTTAAAAACACACATAAAAAGTATGAAGGACCAGGAGAGTCATCGAAAAAGCTATACAGCATTTTCATACTGATTAATCTATTGTGAAATAGTATCAACAATTAATTCATATAAAAAAATCAAATTCGCAAAGCATTTTGAAATTGCACGTTTGAAATGGAGGGAGAGAGAGAGAGAGAGAGAGAGAGAGAGAGAGAGAGAGAGAGAGAGAGAGAGAGAGAGAGAGAGAGAGA
>JAOXYM010000009.1:9944952-9977470 GCA_028567055.1 Leptatherina wallacei
TATTGTATTCATTAATTCATTATTAAATCCTGTGATTTGAACATGCATTTTCAAATCCTTTTTCTAAAAGCAGAATTAAATGACACAATTCATAAACTTGGTTAGAAATACTTTTCCATACCATACATTTAAAAAAGTTATTCCCTTTTCCCTTTTCCCCCCTCGCATTTTCCAATCCTTTTGAAAATGTGTTTCCTAAATGGTTTACTCTCTCCATGACCCTTCTGGGCCTTGAGTTGTAAAAACAAAGTTTAACCAATCACAGCCAGTCCTCGTTGTACCCCACATGGTACTCCGGCTCTCTCATTGGTCAGTCAATCAGAGTTGCGTCTTTGTTTTGTTACTTCACCAAATTGGGGAAGTAAAAAGACAGAAAACACATGAAACTTGAAGAGAAACTCATCTTCTGGATGCTGTGTCGATGCTTCAAAGTTTCACCTATTCTGCAGCTGTCTCCTTACAGTGTATTTGTATTATCGCGATCTGTACTGTCAACGCGATTAGCTAGCTGTTAGCTAGCTGTTGAGACCTGGTTGAGACCCAAGTGTTGCTATCTAAACAATGAGAGAGCTGGAGTACTACATGGAGCGGCTGTGATTGGTTGAACTTGGTTTTCAGCGTGTTCGGGGCCCAGAAGAGTCAAAGAATAGCTAAATGAAGACGGTAAACCATTTAGGAACTGCATTCGGAAAAAGGATTTGAAAATGCGAGGGAAAAAAAAAATGGAAATGGAAAAGAGAATAACTTTTTTAAATGTATGATGTGGAAAGGTATTTCTAACCAAGTTTATGAATTGTGTCATTAAATTCTGCTTTTAGAAAAAGGATTTGAAAATGCATGTTCAAATCACAGGATTTAATAATGAATTAATGAATACAATATGTGATTCCTCTTTAATAATTCCATTTAAAATGTGCAATTACAAAATGTTTTGGAAATTTGATTTCTTTTTATATTAATTAATTGTTGAATTGGAAATTATGTTTAGTAATCTATATTTCTTATTTCACAATAAATCAATCATCATAAAAAGGCTGTATTGCTTTTTCGATGACTTTCCTGGTCCTCCATAAGAAAGATGCTGCTATTGTGTATTCAACTGAAAGGCTCGAGTTGAGTGATAAAAAGCACTGACTGCACTGAGCTACATCTGAAATATTCTGTTAGAAGAATTTGGGGGTATATGGAAATGGCTGTGGTGCAGATAGAGTTGAGGCAGACCAGGCCTGATGCTGAAGGCAATTGTTCCAAGCCTGTGCTACAACAATCGTGTCTATTCACTACACAATCTGCTGGGCAGTTGGAGATTTACCCTGTTTTTCAATAATAATAAATTGGATGTATGACATGACCAGTACATCTATGCCTGGGTTTTTTTTGTTTTTTTTTTAAAGAAATGAATGCTTTGTGCTTTGGAGCTAAGACGAAAATGTCCACCCAGACTACTTCTGGGTTGAATTGATGAATTTAGGAAAGCAAATTTGCACTTCTGTGATGGCAGCATTAATGCAGAAAGTACCCTGAGGTATTAAAGCTGCATATGCCACTTACTAGATTACACATTTTTTCTGGGACGCCCATGACTTTTTCTAAGACGACAATACCAAACCACACACACAATAAAAGGGAATGGGAGAGATAGAGGAGTTTGCAGGTGGACGGATTGGCCTGCAAGTTAAGAAAAAAAAAAGATAATGTTGTAGCACAAAGAATGGCACATAAACACCTAAAAAGCTTCATCACTTCGCATTCTTAATGTCATCTTTTAATTGTTGTGAGAAATAAGGGATACATTAGGAAAGAGTGAAAGCTTTCCATCTCATTTTGGAAAGTGTTGCCCACCTGGAAAGTGTAAATGGAGCTACATACATTAATGAAATGAATGCGGTGAGATAAAATGAGAAATATCCTGGTTTCATGCAAAGGGATGATATTAAAGTCAAAGCAAATGTAAGATTCACGGCAATCCCTTTTCTAAATTTGCATTTTCTATAAAATCCTGAATTTTTCTGATTTGGGGTCTACACTGTCAGCCCACTCGAGAAGGCTACAAGGAAAGATAAATAAACAAGTTTTCTATTGAATAAAGCCAGTCAGAATAAGTATGGTATTCTACGGATTTAGGCAGCTTTGACACATACCAAGACGGATAGAGAGGCATAAAAGACCGCTCTGAAGCTCTATGCGCATGGCTCCACCTTTTAAGTAGTACCTAAAGAATGAGCTCCAGCATTACCTCGGGGAAAATAGAAAAAAAAAAAAAACAACACTCAGATGTCAAACAACAATATGTGATGTTTAATACACATTTAAATATTTTTGTGTATTCAGCATCAGGCTGCTTGGTAAACATCTATAGTACCTTTGAGCTTAGATATTTCCCAGTATGACTTTCAATATGCCCAAGAGAAAAATGGGCTCTCTGTGTTGCACAAAGTTGCGTACTGTATGCGTAGGAGTGAGAGCTGCCTATGAAGAAAAAGAAAATGGATCCATGTAGTTGCCTGCAAAGCACAGTTCACACTGTAAAAATGCCACCGAAAAAAGGCTGTTGTACTTCACACAGCACTGACAATGCATCCATGAAGAAACCAGCCACAAATGCATTACACATGTATCCAACCATGTGCTGTGTGCACGAGGTCTGTCCAGACTCTGTCCAGTTGTGATGCAACTCAGAGCAACTTTTGAGTAGGTAGTGAATTCTGTACTGCAAAATTATGGTTGAAGTTGATGTATCATTGAAGGTTCTCTATAAAACATCATAGGCTTACAGGCGGAGGCTGACATAATGGACCTTTACAGCGATTTTACTCTTAGCCAAACTAGCTGCATCTCCCAAAGTCTGAGAATGATGTTTAATATGTCCAAATATACTTTGACAACTATTAAACCACTAACTAGACTTAACATGGGTCATCCCCTACCTCTTGTGACACTACTACATTGTGGACACAAGATGGATCGTCATGAAATGTGTCGCAGTAGTTTTATGGAGGATGCTCTGACAGCTGTATTCGCAGGTGAAGAATTTCATTTTTCAGTTCTGACCTGTAAAACTACTGATATTCTCACGTGTTTCAGCACAAAAATGCACCACGGCAACCGAGAGACGAACGAAGGATGTTGTTTCCCTTCGTCTCAGCTCGTACGGTCTAGTAAAGCTGTCGGTCATACAAAGTCATTCTCTTTTGATTTTCCCTTGTGGGTCCAGCTCTGTCACGATACAGAAAAGGTCAAAGTGACTTTATGCTTACAGGTCTTGTTTTGTTTGTAATCAGTCAGCATGAGCTCTTATTGGAGAAAAAAACCAAACAACAAATCTATTCTTTCATTCAGACTGAGGTTACCGGACTAGAAGTAAAATAGAATAAAATATAAAAGCACAGCGATGGCGCTTCTCTGTGCTGGACTTAAACACCCACACTTGATCTCCGCAAATGCTGCAAGACCACCACCACACAACTAAATCTTCACAGTGTGTGAATGTTTAATGTGGATTTCTCCATTAATGGGTGAGTAGCAGTTCTTGTCGTACTCATTTCTTTCTGACAGAGCGTGTACCACCTGGAGGGCACTTTCATATGGCAACACACGCACACAAACTCACGAGCATGCAGAAAAACACAAGGGCTGGAGAAAGAAAACACGATCTGCCTGCTAATGTCTGTCCAAGACACCAAGCTGAGACACAAGCCAGTGTTCTGATAAACAGCTCGCAAAAGAGTAACACTTCATTAACGGCACAAGTGCACTGGCCTCTTTTGCCTATTTACTTTCAGTTTTCCAATGTTGTACTTTTTAAAGTCTAGAGGAGATGATTGGTTTCCTTTAGAAGTTGATTCAGCAACCCGTGGAAGCCTTTGACTCTTCTTTTGATTTCCGCTTTAAAGAAATACATTCGACACACCTCCATTAGGTAATCATTTCCCTCTTCTCTACAATAACACGGCACAGTTCCTCCCATATGCCTGCATTAATCACCATGATAATCACCTTACTCTGCCTCCCCACAGCTGATATAAACCAAATAGCACATTCTGGTCATGAATAAACTATGATGGATTCTCTCCCGGACATACACATAAATATAAACTATCATAAGATATTATGGGTATTAATATCTGATATTGCACTACAGGAAGTTTAAGTGTTGTATGGAAGGACTGTTTATAATCATTAAATGATCATTTCTGCTTCATTAAAACTACTGACAGTATTTAAGGCAAGGAGAGTTTATTTGTATTCACTTTCAGGTTCAAGACAATTCAAAGTGCTTTAAGTCAACAAAGAGGCAGTTGTTCAGCCAGACTGTGTAACCTGTTTGTTTGGAAGTAAGTTGGAAAGGACACTATGGTTAAGTGGACAACAACGGCAGTACACTAGGTCACGCATTAGTAAGTTTACAGGGAAGAGTTATGCTATTGTTTGCAGGTTGGTGAACCTCTCTATGAGTTGATCGCTTGTACAAGTTTTTTTTTTCCCTCAACCTTTTAAACCCAGAGGTCCCCCAGTTGGGGGGCTTTGAGAACAGATGGTGTCAAAATGTGCCTACATGGCCATTTTGGAGACCTTGTCTGATCTTTCTGTACTAAAACCTCTCCAACTCTGATAAAGTGAAGCAGAACAAAAATGGTCTTTGCACAGATAATGTTCACATATTGTACTATGACTTGATAGAGGTTTAAAGCTGCAGCTGCATCATTTCAAAAGGATATTCATCCATCTTGAAAGTGTTTATTGTTTTACATAAGCCTGAAACTTTTTCATTTTTGCTATGTGCCATCTTCATTTATTCTTCACCAGTAACACATCTACTGATATTTACCCACATTAACAAATCTCACAAGTTTCTCCTTTACTATGACTCAAAAAGTATTCAAACCTAGTGGTTGCAGAGATGTACCCATTTCATTCTGGGTATGCGATTTTCTAGCAGAGTGCTAAAAAATAGGTAAAAAAAATGGTTTATTAAAAATGACTATGTTGCTTTGGCCTAGAAATAAACAAAGAACAATATTGATTCACTGACTGTGAAGTCATGGCCAAAGTCACTTAACTGCATTAGGGTAGAGGTGAAAATAGGATGGTGAGCATGGGGAATAACCATAACTAACAGCAGCCTTTTAGCATCATCATTGTGAAAAACTGTTACAGCCTCACAGATCAGCAACACATGTTCAAATTTAGAGAGAAGTTACCACCGTTTATTTGTTATGGGATTAAAAAAATAAAAATGCTGATTATTAAATTCACGGTAGCTCCAATTGTAATATGATTGATGGGTGGGACTGTTATGTTTACGCAACGGTTACGTCAGTCAGCTTTTCAGCTGGCATGTCCCATTACTCGTCTACACAGCCCTGCATCAGATAAGGGCCTGACAGTGACACAGTCCCCTCAGTAATTAGCAGCACAAGTAGGAGCCAAGGATCAATGTGTTTTCCATTGAAAGGATTCTGCCAAAGAAAGATCAATGAAGGAATCAGAGGAGATGAGAAGGCAAAGAGTCACAGAAGGTTTTAAATGCAGTGAATAAAAAAAGAAAAAAAAGAAATTAGCTGTAGCTATGATGCAATGATTATTTGCACTTGCTAGATTGATTTCTTGTTATAGTGTTAATGTTCACTCCCACTCCTTCCACTCCCAGTTTGCACATTAAGTAAGCGTTACTGGTCCAACAGCAGATCGGCGTAATCATCTGAAACCACAAGCCTAAAAGCACCGTCAGCTCTCGATGGGATTATGCATTTGAGATGTATGAGGAGGAAGCACTGGTTTTCAATTCACTGTCCAAGGCTACAATATAATATCTGTCTGTTGCATCGAAGCTTTCTGTGAATGCAAAGTGCTGGGAGAAGTTTTAGCTCAAAGATATAGGCAGTAAATCTGCAAGGTTATCTTAAGTCTCTTTGAGCCCTGAAAGTCAGGAAGCGCGAGCAGTTTCATTTTGTCCCTGCTGATGTAATGATAAACCCACTGAGGCATTTCATTACTGCCACGCCACTGAGTGCTTTAATGTCATTGACGCTCCAACATCCTTTACAGTATCCATCCTTCAGCACCTCAAATGTGGATGCTCCCTTTGTCCTCTTGCTCTGTGCTGTTTGCTATTGGTCATGAGTAAATAAATGGGTTTTTCTATCTAGGCACTTCAAATTGATTTGCTTGCTCAAACAATTTGCTCTTGCACAGCGCTGACTAAATGACTCTGCCATCATTGATCCATTGACACGGCAAGTCATCTTAGATTTACTTGATTTTTGTTCTTTTTTTCTAGAGTATTTCCCTAATGCTCATGTAATGACCTGAACTTGGGTAAAGTTCTAAGGGTGCCTTTGTAGCACCTCTAACTTCTTCAGTTTCCAGATTTAGCATTTTTTCTGGAAAATTAAATAAAATAAAATCACAGCAATGTTTACATTTGTTAAGCATGGTGTATCGTTCATGCAACTGTATTTTCGATTTGCTCCACTCTGTTATACAGAAAAGCCTGTTACTGTAGATGTAAGGATTTATATGATGCAAACCAAGTGGGAGCAGAAACACGGTACCTACTGACATAGGTAAGTAAACACAAGCATGTACAGTACTAGTTTGATTTTCCACAGCCAGAGAGCCAAGAGTCCAGGAAGACGATTGAGCCTCACAGATCACAGTGCTCGTCTCCTTTTCCCTGCCAAACTGGTGTCTTAACACCATCAGTTCAAGTTAACAAATTAAAAATAAGAGCAGTCTGTAATTCTACTGGCACTTCGCAACCTCATTGAGGGTTTCTAAATGCATGCTGGTATTTATGAACAGCACAGCAAAAGGGATTTATACACTCTGATTTGAGTGTAATTTACAAAATGAAAGCTTATGACATCACAACATTTGGAAAAAGTAGTTATGAATGTGGTTTATAGATTGAGTCGAAACAGTGGCGTGAAAGCTGATCTATGTGGTGCATTGGTAATCATCCGCAAGCGTGGCTGGTGTGAAAATGAGAGGAACACTGAGGTCATGCTCAACTGCTGCTTTGACTTCACATCCATGCTCTAGCTCAGTTTTTCATCGTTCCCTCCTGAAATAAGCAGAGATGTTATGCTGTCCGTGGATTTTTAAATATGATTGTCACAATGTTTTAGTTATTCAGGTTGGTCTCAACAACTACACCCTCTATCCACACCATAGCTAGTTCTTTGCTGTGGCCAAGCAAAAAAGTTGGTGACATTTTGTTTTAAGGCTGGACAGAAGGCACTGGTTCAAAGTTAGTTACTGATTCCTAACCAGCACAAGAACCTCTTTGGTGAATAAATCCGCTTTTTTTAGTAGATTTACTTGCATCTTTTGGGTCATTGTCCTTCTGCATTGAGCTGCAGTTGACAGGCAGCCACCCTGTCATTATGAGCTACCTTGAAAAACTTGGAAATTTGTCTTGTTCTTAACTGTGATGAGCTTTATCATCTCAACATTTTTCAATAATAAATCTCTTTCCTCAGTTTTGACCAAAATGCTTTTGTCACCTAAATTCAACTAATGACAAGAGTCTTGATGCAAAGCCTGGATGCAAACCTGGGCTCTGATGCTTTGCATTCCTGCCTTCCAGCTCACCAACCTACTGCCAAATCTTCTTCATTCAAAAAGCCTCTGAACATAATCCAGCCTCCAATTATGCTTCACCTGCAGACAATTTGGAAAACAGTTCAGTTGTACAGACAGGCTTGGTATGGCACATCTTAAAAGCTCCACTGATTGCTTCAAGCCTTTAGCTGTTCCTCTGATCTACTAAACATCAGCACCCGTTGTGCATCTGAAATCATCTTAGCAAAGCATCTATCTTCTACAGAGCACAGTAGCTGCAATGTTAAATGATCTCAAGCTTAATGTTTTGGTGAAACTCAAAGTTTGCCAACTCATGACATCATGTATTCCATGTTTTAATAAATTGCTGATCCCATTTTCTATTCCTATGGCAATAAAGAAATTAGGAATGGCTCAATATCTTTGCACTCCACCTTAAATACTGTCCTTAAACACCTGAGCGTACGTTTGTAGACATTAATGCCATCAAGTGGTACAGAAATGCCTCGAGGTTGCTTGCAAACTTTGTAGAGGATTTTTTTTGTTTTTTAAAAAAGCCTGATAGAGTCATTGCCAAATCAACTTTTGAAGTATTGTTTTCAACTCATCATCCCCTCATTATTTCAAAGCGGCAATGATTGGTTGGAAATTAACATGGCACAGAAATCCGTGGGGGAGACAAAGCACCTAGAGTGCAGGAGAGTGTGCCTTTCAGCTATGTTTTAGTCAGAGAATCAGATATAATTACTATCAACTGCCCCCTTCAGCTGCCCACATGGGGTCAATTCTCTGCCATTCTAATCATCATAAGCTGCCTGGTTATGACTGTTCAAAAGCTGTTTTGATTGTTCTTTACTTCTCCCCTTCCAAACGTCATCCCACTTCGCAAAATTCTTAGAATTTCTTTTTTTTATTTTTAACTCAAGTAACACCTAACATTATTGTGAATGCTGACTGGTGCTGAAACCTTGGGAGGCAGAAATGTTTGTTCGTTTGAACTCAGTTTAACCAGTTTGGATTCAGTTTAAGCATATATGTAGGACCCAAAGCTAATATGCTTTGGATCCTACATATATGCTGAATTTACATCAAGACAGAGAGTCAAAAAGTCAAGGCAATGCATTCCTTTCACCCAAGGTCAGCTTCCAACTGTACACCATTAATTATCACTTTACCATCTTTACCAGCAGGAGCTGAGAAAAACATTCCCTACTTCAGATGATGAGTTGCAAATGAGGAGCATCTCAACAGTGATTGAAAAGTGGATCCATGTGAGAAATAAAAGTAATCTATCCAACTCTTGTCCTGTAGTTTACCATCAGGTCTAGAAAATGATGTCAACCTCACTTCAAAAGATTCCTTTGATGCTTATCAGCCTTACTCATTGGCAGCTACTCCATAGATATTATCCACGAAAAGAAAAAGAAGGTTCATAAATGTGTCGTGAAAACAGATTTTAAAAAATTTATTAAGTGAATGCCTGCTTTTATATTTACTCGCTTATCATTTACAGAATCATCTTGTCTGCCTGAGGAGAGAAGTTCAAATTCAGGTGAAATATATTTCATGACAGGGATCAGAAATAATTCTCCATGTCGGTTTTAATAAAAAAGAGCTAAAGAAAGCAGTGCTGAAACATCCTGACCTTAAGCACGTTCATTTTCGCATGAACCACACAGACATGTAGTATGATTGTAAAACATGGCCTCATTAAAACAGCTAATGTTACTTAAATAAGTTAAGATGAGGCATAATAACACAATTTTAAATATGAAATATATGTGAACAAGCTGCTAATTTGGCATTTAAAAGACACAAAAAGATTTTTAGGTTACATTTCCAGCTCCCAGAATCGAAATCCAATCTCCTCTGACTGATCAAACCCCGACTTTAAGTCCAATATTACTCAAACAAACGTTTTAACTTCAATAGAAAGCAGCCTGTTAAAAGAAACCGTTCTTAACATTATCATCTAAAAGAGTTAATGGAGCCAATATGTGACAAAGTAAGGATTGCATGAGTCTTGACTAGTGTATAAATCTGCCACCTTGTTGTGGATCATTTTAAACAACCTGGACCACTTCAAGGAATGACCTGTGACAAGATTGTTTCTAAAAAGGGGTCCAGAAGCAATTGGCAATGATAAAAAATTGAAGACAAAGGAAAATATAAGCATTTGAGAAAAAAACCCAATAATGCATTTCTTTATCAGTTTTGCTTCTTGTGTGTGGTTAACACAGCAAATCAAGCTCAGAATACCACTAACAGCCTAAGTTCTCATCAAAAAGATCCTAATTAAATGTAGATCAGACGATCAATCCAATATTTATTAATGATTGTGTATGCTGGCATAAAGTGCAATGTGTTAGAAACGCAGAGAATCTAGCGATGCAGATGCTGTGATGACTCACCCATGAAGTTAAGGTAGCCTTCGCCGCCCAGACCATGGGTGAGGAGGCGGATCATCTTATGCAACTGCAATCCGCGGTCGATGACAGGCGACATGGGAATCATAGAGCTCATGTTGGTGTACATCTCCTTGTCCATCAGCCAGAAGGCAAGGGTCTTATCACCAACCAGAGCCTGAAGAGGTGCAGGATATTTGATTACTCATAGCGGGAAAAAATGCTGACAATTTGCACTGGAGAGTAAGTAGAGTAGAAAAGCTTACCTGATCATGACTTTCTGCATAGGCGATGCAATTCTCTCCATATCTTCTGTTGGTCAGCGTATAGACAATATCGCCCATGTTCCAGTTCTCATCCTTTAACTCCTTCAGGATCTAAACAGTGACAGAGAAGGGTTATTGAAAAGGGTATGATAGATGTATAGCTGAGAGATCTATTCAGGTTCTGACTGATGCTTTTCAGCTCAGTATCTCAGTTCTGGCAGAGTTTTCTCTGGGTTACACTTCTTTCTAGGATCAATCTCTGTTTTGACATCTCTATATCCGCACTGTGAGTTATGTCTACCTTTGAATGGTGGTAATGGAGTTTTTAATAACTGCACTACAGCCCATGGGTAGCAAGGCATCCACTCTCCCAACCTGAGATGGGCAAGGTCAGAACCTTTCATCCAAACGGAGGGATTCGACAATAAATCCAACCGTGGAATCAATGCCACTGCCTACATGCACACTTCCTGCCAATGGAGTCATTTTCAGAGGTCAGAAGGAGACAAGGAGGGGGTCACCAAAGCATGCATCCAAAGCACAACTTCCCACACAGTGCAAGTCATGCCAACTCAGCCTAGTAATTAAATGTTTCACAAACACCAAATAGCTGAGATAGGAAAAGAGAAAGAGCGAGACAGAGACGGACAGAGACACAGAGAGAGAGAGAGAGACCTAGCAGAAAAATAAATCTATAGTGGGTGACTACAGTGGGAACGGTGATAATTTAATAATAAACAGAAGCCAAAGAGCCAAAATATCATCATCAAAATGGGGAAAAAAAGTTTATGTCCTCCAAGAACCCTTGGCAACAGACATACTGCCTGCCTGACTGGTGGGGGAGTTGGCAAACCCATTTAAGTGACAGGCGGAAGTCTGCTCAGTGGAATTGGCAATGACAGCTGATGGACATGTCAGGAAACCTTTATATTACTCTACAGAGCTATAATCCTCTGAGTAAAGAGAGTAAATTGTGCAGATCAATATGTCTAAGATGAACTGGCTGGTTCACCTAAATAGAGGCTATCCCACTTTATATATCACCATCTGTTCACATTCAATCTTCTGTACCATGCCTTGTGCGGTTACATTCATTGCCAATGCCAACAAAACCTCCCCACAAGGGTCCTCATCATCTAAATTTACAACTTATTCTCAGAGCTTTTAAGCCTCTGTGACCTTAAACCATATCAGATCCTCAAGCTGGTGTAGGGACACTGGAATCAAAAAAAGAGATGAAAGTGGATTGTCAGCCTTATTAAAGGTCTGGGATTTTATTTCCATTATTGTTGGTTTTAAACAAGATACTAGGTTGGGCAATCTTTATAAGTTCTGTTCAACTAAAACTGTTAGATAACATCAGTAAGAAAAACAAGCTTATCAGTTGGATGTAGACATGATGGTAAACACTGACTATATGTAAAAGGAAAGAAGGTTGTGGTGGCTAATGGGAACTCTCCCATTCCTAATAAATAACATATCTAAAGGTTTAAAATCAAAAGGTTGACAAAAAAGTTATTTAAGTAATAAAAAGACAAAAACATTGAGAACAATTTACACTTGATAAGTTATGTATGGGTTCTTCATGCTGTCAAACAGATGTATTTATAATTAAAGCTTCACTTATAAATTAAATTTGTAGTGAAAAGCTTATCCTTAAAGTTTTAGTGTATAATATTTATGGAGAAATGATTGGCAGAAATTCAATAGAATTTTCAGGACCGTGTTTTCATTAGATAGAAAATAATCTATGTCAAAAGATGCCACAGATACTCCTCCCTGTCACTTTATTGTGTTGCACAGAAATGTTAATACAGCAAAAAAGACAAAAATTTGATTAATTTGGATGGGGAAAACAAAAAATTGTTTTAACAGTCATAACAAGATCCCATAATTAATTTAAAAAAAGAAAAAAGAAAAATGGACTGATTTCATTTCGATTCCAACTTCATACCCTGGACACGCTTACTTTCCACAGTAAAAACATTGAGCCACAATTTCCACTGAACATGAAACTAGAAGCAGCTTTATATTCTGAGTGAGCAGGCTATGCAAACCATATCAACAGCAATATCAGCGAGCCCACAAACTGGATGCTCAGCTCAGATCTGGCAGTGAAACACACATCTGATGAGCAGCACCTTCACTGCACCAGCAAATCTAAAAAACTCCCCCAAAAATTATCTGGATTTCATTAGGAGGAACAAACTAACATCGGGATCTAGCAGCCTGAAAGGTTTGCAAAGCATTGATTAAGTACAGCAGTAACATGATAAATAAGAACACTTTTTCCAAACCACAACTTGGCCATAAGTCACTGGATCAAAGGTAACAACATCATCCATCACCAGATTTACAGCCCAACAGTGTGGATCAGAGCAATTTGAGAAGCAGAATACATATGCTAGCAATATCTATCAAATGCTTTTCTTGTTTTTTTTTGTTTAGAACTGTATAAAAAAAATCTCCATTGTTATGACAGTTTTTGACATTTTCATGGACATTTTTAAAGGTAACTGTTCATTGTCAGTCTGACCTGGAAACATACTTAAGAGATCTGCTCGCCCCAGCTCCAATATGGAATCTAAACAAGCGAATCTACAGAAAACACCCCAGAGATCATCCTTGCTGCTTTCAGTTCTACTTACAATCAGACATTTTACACTTCCTTACGAATCATTACAATTCAATTTGACCGCAAAATTGGTCTGGGAGCAATTAATCTTTGAGTGGGATTGTTGGAGCAGAGAAAAGACTGAATGGGTTGACGACTTCTCTACCACCAGTTCACCCACATCAGCCCTGGCAAGCCGAGCTTTCTGGCACCACTGACACTCCACTTCATCAATGATAATGAGCAGTGCACAAATCTTACTTTACAAGCCTGCTGTCAGGAGCCAACCAGAGTGCCCAGATTAATTAGGCAGAGCCAGAAATATATTTAAGACAAGAAAAAAATATATCTTGCAGTGCAGGATGAGGTCATTTCTCTGCCACTGATATGCTGTGACTGATTCGAGAGCCTCTCTACTACCATCACATGGTGCTCAGAAGGACTTAATGGCAGAGACGAGTTTAGTTTAAAGCTCTTGTTTTACATTTTGTGACTGACCCAAGCATCCTGCCTCTCCTCTCTTTGCAAGCACATCTGCTGCTAGTTGTGTTTCAGTTTGCGTTGCTATGGGGACATCCTTTAATCACACGACCACCCCCGGAGGCGAACAAAGTCCAAAAGGTGTGCACTTCTCCATCCTCTCGATCAAGCTATAGTCCACATATCTACACACGTTCACAGTTTAATAAACTTTCTGCCAACAGAAATGTCACAGGAGGCTTCCTTCTGTGGGAGGGCGCTCTTTCGAACCCCCTTGCAGTTTTTCTCTAAAAAGTCTTGCAAAAAGAAATCCTTTGCCGCCAGTTAACACCGCACAGAGGTGGACTCGGAGCGCAATTAGTCAGGACGAAACTGAAAATGTTGCTGTCGCTGAAGCACACACGCAGAGGGTGACACCAGCCCAGCGGGTCAAAGAGAGTGGGCACCCTTTATAGGCTGGTGATGAAGCCGCTGGAATGTTTACGTAAACAAGTCGAGGTCCATCACAGCTTACTGGCAGCCGGAATTTCTTTCCTTTTAAAAAAAAAAAAAAAAAAAAAGTCATGTTAATTGAAGGTTTTTCTGTTGTGATGGACAGAGCTAAGTAACACAAACTAGAAATGGATTTTTTTTTTTCCCCTCTCTGGAACTAATAAGAAGAGAGCTGTGCAGACTGATATTTTTATTCAATTAAAACAAATGGAGGAACAGAAAGAAAAATTGAGACAATTGACATGGAGGTCATTCAAGCTGAACAGCCGAAAGAAGCGGAGGGATGCTGGAGAATTCTCTGCATCAAGCTCACACAAGCGGCTACCATAGAGCCCTCTTCCTCTAATTGTTTCATTACATCTCAATCTATTGTAGCTTGAGGGAAGGGTGCTTGTTAAATCAGAGGGCTTTTGTAACATTATCCATTAGGAGTGACAGCATTTTATGGTCATAATCAGATCGAATCATCCAAACTTGTGCTGCGTGCCTTATCTGCTCTTCTCATTAGGATATCTTAATTTTTCACAGTCTGTTGGTCCTAACAGCCGACTGCAGCCAGTAAATGAGTCATATCAATCAGTCATGCTGAGGACGAAACACAGCGTGAGGCCCAGCCGAGGAACTAAGAGATTCAGTCGTGCACACATGTGAATCTATAAATAAGCTCACAGCTCTGTTGCTCTGTGTCTTTGTCTCTTTTTCTTTCCCCTTCTTACTGTTTCCCCCCCTATCTCTCCTTCTGAACGCCTACCCTTCCCCTTCCATCCATCCTTTTCTGCAACACACACCTCACTGGAGGCTCCACTTGAGTCCATTCAAATCCCCCCCTAATTGACACTCTGTGAGAAGAGGCAAGGCTAGCCCTGAGTGCACTTCACTGACTTTACCAAGGCATGTTCATATGAATGCTTCCCTGCACAGACATGCAGGAATGCTCCCCAACCCGTCCTGTAGCACCAACTCTCCTCAGGGAGGCAACACATTTAATTGAAAATATGCATCTAGAAGAGATATCTTAAACAAATATTGCATTAGAAGTAATATCTTTTTTGGAAAGGAAAAGTGGGAGCAGCCCATCTAGAAGATAATCCCATGGAAACTCTGTTGCACGGTGCTGCTGGCTGCACAGCTTGCACCAGTATCACAGAGGAAGGTCAAGTCTGGGACTCTCTCTCACCTTCTCTTCTCCTCCCACCGGCCCTACAACTGAGTAAAACCAACTGCTGTGAGAGACAGACTTGATTAACGATGCATTGGCTTCCCCCATCGAGAAACACAAGAAACTGTAGCGCATGCATGCTGTGCCGAGGTCACACACCCTGCGTTGCTTCTTTTTTTCAAACTAAAATATGGGTAAATATACTGCAACATTCACTGTGTGTTGGTGGATAAAAAAAACAAAAAAACTAAACAAAGCTTTACATGAATCCTACAAAAGACAGCCTTTTTAAGAATTCTGCAGACATCACTTTTCTTTAAACGCACAAAGAGGCCTCTACTTGGTCTTCTTGTCACACACACACACATGCATCCATACATATACAAACAAGCAACACACAAAGTAATCCAAATTCATTTGGCAGCCAAACTGAAACAGACTGACACATTCCCAGAGATAACCTGTTGCCTGTCTGTGTTCTACAAATGTATTTTCTAAACCAATATAAGGTGATTCCATAAAAAAACACTATTGTATACAGACAGTAAATGGATGGCATTTTTATCGATACAGGCTTTGTAGAAACAACAACTTTCTGACAGCTAGTCTGCTCATGTAGAAGCAGCAGGGAAAAAACAACAACTTTCAGATAATCATTTTTTTTTCTTTTTTTGTCTCGTCTCTAGATGCCTGGCTGGGGTGTGCATGGGCTTTTCCCAGGCCTTCTTGGCTTCAACATTACACAGTTATGGACCTGACGACTGAACAGTTATAAACAATGTTTTCCCATTGTGTGCTATTAAGTACTTTCACAGTGGCAGTTAGGACTCAAGTGCTGAGCTAAAGGGTGCTTCAACAGTTGTTGTGGAGGGATGGTGAATATTTGGTGCCTACAATCTCCCATCCCGGCGGATGCAGCTTTGGGTGGTCACACATTGCTGGATAATGTTATCACTTTGGCCTGCAATGATTAGCTTCAGAAGCACTCTCTTTATGTGGAGTAGAATAGACTTGATTGTCAAGCCGAGGCAGAAAATTAGTCTTTCCTCATTCAAAAAACCCCACCACAACACTACATTTCCGCTAAACATTGCTTCACATTGGCAGATTTAGTGATATTAAAAGTGATATTTAAGTTTTTCTAAGTTGCTGATTTTTTTTTTTTATATCGTCAACGCAGCTTGACATTATCAGCCGATCAAAAACACACAGCACATAAAGCAATCGAACTGTTAACACCAACGTACAGCACGGTTCATTTCGTCTAATCATCTGCCAGACTGGAAGCTGTTCCCTGTCATTCCCTTGGCAGGTATTTGTCTGTATGCTTGTGTGTTTGAGTGCAGACATTAGGTTCTTTTTTATCTAAAACATATCGAAGAAAACAGCTGCACCTTCTGCTGTGCAGCATGATTGATGATAACCTTCAAGGAAACATGGAACAACTCAAAATCTCTGACAGTAAGCAGGAAAACTGCTTTAACCAACAATTCATTTTCCCACAGAGCTTCACACTTAGAAATAAGGTTTGTCTTTTATAACCTTAACACAACCAGGGGAAGTATCGTCAGGATCAAAGATCTTTGGTCAGTGTAACAGTGTAAGCACTTTTGCATACTGCAAATAGAGATTTTATACAGTTTGCATTAAAGTTTGAAGTGAAATGAAAATAAGGTTTTTAATCACAACCATAAGGTAAATATCACGAGCTGAAAAATGCACGTCCTTTTCCATGTATGTGCCTCGCAGTCACATAAAATTGCAATAAATTCCTTTCAGTGAGATAAGCTTCTTCAATTTTAAGCAATTTGGAAGTCAATTCGAAATTTAAATGCCCTTCTTCCCTGTGCAGTATGCATGCTGGGAAAATGCATCAGGATTAAATCCTGAGTATGAAAAGAAAAAAAAGAAGCTTTTTTTTTTTAATTAATGTAGGTCTGTAAGGTGGAAGCAGACCAAGAACAGCCTTGAAAATAAAGACATGAATGAATGAGTCAATGTATAGACAAAAAAGACCAACCAACACAATCTTCGTGACTTCTAATCTCCGTTATTTACTGCATCTAATGCAGCGTCTAAACACTCTGAGGAAGTCTGCATGTAAAAAATATCCCTATAATCCAGCACAGACATGAAACAGGCAGGTAAACAGAAGCAGCAAGGTTCTTTCTGGCCTTGAACAAAAGACACAACTTGATTCTGAAATAAAAGTCTAACTTGGGCTTCTATATTTTTCTTCTTTTTTGGGGGTTCATGGATATGAAATGTGAAAGATAGAAAGGTCATCTAGTGAAATTGAAAGATATTTTTTTGTGAAGCTAAATATTCTAGAAACAGGAAGGAGTGGAGACGGATGGAATTTGTATTGATCAAGATTTTTCAAGGTGTTGAACTGTCCTGAGTGCACGTTGCAGCTGATGACAGCCTGAACATCGGAACATCTGTCTCTGGTTTTTTTTTGGTGTTTGTGCCAAGTTTCCACTGTCAGACTTTGTCGGCCTCTTCCTTTTTCTTTCTTTCTGTCTTTATTGAGATCTGAGCTGTAGAATCAGCATCTTGTCTGTCAGTAAGTGCTCAGGGTGACTGGTTGTTTGACACAGCAAATGAGTGCAGGAGAAAGCAGGTGACGGTGACAGACTTCTGCTTTCCCTTAGTGTAGAGCGTACACTCGAGCCCCTTCTTCTGCACAGATGAGTCACATCTCTTTGTGTGCCTCCTGAGTGACGGTTCCAAGTCGTCTAATGTATGTTTTGTTAGTCTTAACAAACAAACAAAAGACCCAGTTGGGGGGGGGCCTCTTGGTGCTGGTTCATCATACAGAGCCTGACGTAAGAGCCCTTGAGCTTAAGGGACATCTCCTTTTAAAATAAGGAAGAGCAAGGGCAGACTTCTAAGTGCCATCTAAAGTCAGTGGTACAGTCTTAATAGAATATTGACCAAAATATCATATGCAAGATTTTGTGAAAATTTCTATTCAACCCTTTATCCAAGAATGAAGAGGCAAGTAAATTTTACACAGAATACAAAGTCATGATGAAGCAAAGTCACATCATCTTAAAGCAGAGATGTGATGTCAAACTCAACTCTTTTCTTTTGTTAGTTTCGATTACCTTCTTCAAATCATTGTGCACTGAAATGAACATGGACTTCTGAGAGACTCGTTTTGTTCCCTAGTGGGAATGCATTTCTACAAATGAATGCATGGAGCAAATTCATAATTCAAAGACTGAGATGTCCAAACTGTAGCATTTATAAATGTCAAGCTCCATTACCATTGTCCTTAAATTTATTACAGGAAAAGAAGAAAACTTTTTAAACAATCCTATTTATTTTGCATGAAAATGAATGAGGTGATGAAGTTGTAGTAGTTTTCTCTGTCTGACTGGCTGGCTAAAAAAAAGAAAAAGAAATCCACAGAGCACTTAATATTTGTATTGAGCTCATATAAAGCTATCCCGAGGACATACATTTCAGAGTGAATGATAAATAAATTGAAACATAGAGGTTACAGTGCCTACTCAAAGCTCCACTTTGAACAAATTTGAGCATGGACCAGAAAGTAGGTGACCTTCAGGTTAACATTATATTTCTTCTTGTTCGGATCAAATTATACCCACATGCAAAGCAAGAAATAAGTGATCAAAGATAATGCAACCACAATGGTTGTACAAATCAAATGCCTTTAATATAAACAACGGTCATGTTGCTTGATCATTTATTCACAGCTTCGTCTCTGCAGGGTGATTAATTGGCCCTACCAAAGTGCACAGCAGGTTGAATTACTGTAAGCAAAATAAATAAATCAATTAATCCATTTTTAAAAAAAGCTAAACTTCTTATGCACAACCCAAAAAGCAAATAAATAAATAAAGAATGGTTATAAAAAACAAACAGTATGATATACTCCTGGTGATTTTTATATAGTTTTTTAATTATGTGAAGACATCCAAATAAAAACAGGAAATCCGTGTGACGTGCATATGTCAATGTCAAATTTCAGTTTGATGAATAGACATATTGCTACATGGAGAAGTATCATGGAAAAATACTGCACAGATACTTTCCATCATCATTTTAACCCATCATCTCATTCATTGCATATGCATATCAGTTTTCCAGGAAAAATACGTTCAAAGAGGAACATTTAGCAGAAGTAAGTCACTTTACCTGAATCCACTTGTCAGGAATTGCCATAGCCAGACGGTAATCAAAGCCGAGTCCTCCCTCCTCCACTCTTCTGCAGAGAGCAGGCATCCCTGACACATCCTGCAGAGAAAATTCACTATGTAATACACAGGTTTCCTTCCTAGTCGACCAACATCACATCACCACAGCTGCATGTGTTGAGCAGAAAAAAACATTTACTCTATGACCCCCGCAAAAAGGAACAAAAAAGTCTTCCCATTTCTATTTTGCATTAACTTTTAAATTAAACAAGGGAAAAATGCCTGCCTGACTAATATGTGCTTTTAACTAATAACAGCTAAGGGCAAAGCCAGTGCAGAGTGGATGCAGAGTTTGTGTGTGGCTGTGTTTTCACCTCTGCAATTGTGATGCAGTCGGGATAGAGAGTATGGAGGATGTGATTGGCAATCATCAGGTAAACCAAAGAGTCTTCATCCACTTGAAGGCCGAAGTATTCACTGTAGTCCCCTGAGAAGCCAGCGCCTGAGGGGTAAACACCCACACAGTGAATGCTTATCATGTTTTCCATCCAAACTTTCAAACTCCTCAGATTTTTTTTGAAGTGCTACTACTGTTCAGCTTGATCGCTTTGACATATTCCAGCATGGGCGCGGTTCTAAAGACCCATATGGTGCTAATTTACAGTGTTGTGATTTTAAATTTAGAGTTTATATATATATAGATTGACATTCTTTATCATCCAACATATGAAAGCATGTACCTCCACCCCCACTGCTAAAGGTGGACATTTAATGTTTCTCATCAAATACTACTGCATGCACGTAAGTAGACCAATGGATGAGTTAATGGGATTTTCTGTCTTTTAAACCTTAATTTACAGTTAATACTGATTATTTTACTGAGGAAATTAACACATTTTTTCTTCAGTCAAAGTCATACAATTAGTTTTCCATGTTGAACTTAACATAAAAAAAAGGTTTATTCCACAATTGTAATATTTTTTTGTATTTTTTAAACCAAAAAATGCTTTAGATTTAAGGTCAGATAAGTCAACCTTCTCTATTCCTGTTCTTTAACGCCCATGGGAGTCTGATGCACAAAGGAAAGCAGGATTCACTACACAGTCCTGAAAAAAAAGTGCACACAAGCCAGTCTTACCGATACCATGGTGATGGTAGAGCATTGAGGTAATGCCGTCAAATCTAAAGCCATCAAAGCGGTACTCCTCCATCCACCAGCGCAGGTTTGACAGCAGGAACCGTAGCACTTCCCAGCTAGTGGGACACACAAACACACGCACACACACACACACACACACACAAAACATTCAAGGTCAGACAAACAAGGAGCTGTGAATTATTCACACATCTCATCATGCACTTTAGGCACCAGAGATTAATTTTCACCGCTACAGGACATTCACATATTGATAACTGAAGCTCCATTATGTTGGAGATGGAGTGTCAGTGACAGCAGACAGTGTTTTCATTAACTACACCGTAGAGGGGACTGTGTCTTTCACATATCAAGTTGTCATGATGAGAAATCAGTGCAGAGAGGTTTTTTTTTAATTTCCATTAGATCGCACACATGACCACTGGGCTTTTTTTGTGGCGCCAAGATTTCGGTTTCATCTTAAATGCATGATGTGCTCTCTTTTGACTCTCAGGAGGGTCAATACTATAGATGTAACTTATTGTTTTGTAGCCCACGGTGTGAGACACTGACTGTGGCTGCTGGCCAGACTGCCTCGGTGGATGTTGGAGGAGGTGGATTCCATAAACAGCCTCGGTCCCCATTCCTTAACGGAGCACGTCAGCTGGTCCTGCACAGCCACTCACGGCAAAAGTACACTTCGAACCTCAACTCTTTCCTATTCAGTGGAGCGTCGCCATAGAAACATCAGTGAAAACTCAATATTTGTTTTTCTCTATGCAGTGTGCGTAATGAGCACCAAATGAAACACTGTACATTCGGATGCAATGCTGGAGGGCAAAAGCAAAGCGCCGAGGATGTGAGACGAATGACACATTCAAGACGCTGATTAAGTGTGAACTGCTCCCTTTGCTTCGGCTGAAAGTCTCAACTCAAATGTGCACTGTTCACCCAGCTCTTACAAAAAGGCTGGAATGATATCTGTCTAATGCATGCGTGCTTTGCAGTTCCTACAAACATTATGTTTGTTTTGTTTTTCAGAAATTTGCATCCATGGCATGAAGAACATTTACACAATTATTGAGGTTTAAACAAATTTTTTATTTCTTTTTGATTTGTGAACAAGTGAACTACAATTATTCATTATGCACGGCAAAAACTGCCTGACAGCACTGCAGACTTGTGTAAGAAGCTCCTAGAGAAGCCACAGGTATTTTCACCATATCGGAGGACACTTCCCCATCTTAACAAATGAACTGGAGCATTGAAAAGCTGAATTCTTAATCATTTCTAATCAAACTAAATGTGTAATATTCAATTACACTTTTTCCAACTCTTCATCTGTCATCTAACTCTACAGTACCAGATTAGAAACCTGACCCATGTCCTGAAGTTTTCTCTCTCCAGCTGTAACCCCACACTGAGGGGGCAGTCCAACATTTTTTGCTTGAATGATGCAATCTCATCATGTCAAAAAATTGGTGAAGCAGTGCGAAGTCCCGGGTTCATGCTTCAACAACACTTCAGTAACACTTCAAACTGCAAAATCCCAGCCAAAAAAAATTAAACAAGTCTTGTCCTCAATACTTCTAAAAGTATGATCCATTCATCCTATGAGCACTCAGTGCTGAGGATTACATCTTCTGTGGCAAAAGACAAAATCCCAGATTCCTTTGAACTAGAAAGCCATGACACTAAAATACATTTAAATGTGTTCCCCTCTGCGCTCCAATCCTCAGGGATGACCAACACCAGCACTGTTTGACAGGTGTGAAGCTGCATGTTACATCTGCGCCTTCTTCATCCCCAAGGAAAGAGCACAAGGGAGCCTGGTATGATCCGATATAGCAGCCTGGCTGGGTGGTCACGCAGACCCTGTGATAAATAGATTAGGTCCTCCACTCCACTGCGCAGAGCCAACAAAGGCTCAGACACAATGTATCCTCAAAGGATGGAGATAATAGCTAGTGAGAGCCAGAGGCCCAAGATGAAACCATACTGCCACATTAGGACCCACAATGCCATTCATCATCAAGTCCAATTACAGTGAGAGAGGTAGATCTCTGTACCAGATGCAATACGCCGCTTATCTATGTGGTTCCATGAAGTTATCACTCAGTCTGCAGTGTTAATATAAAAGCAAATTGCATAATACACTGTCCTCAGATTAAAGCCAAGCAATGACAGCGAAATCAGGTTAGGGAGCACTAACAGAGTAAAGCTCTAATAATGCTGCTTGTAGAGTAAGATAAGATAATCTATCATGTGTGCTGCCGCTTCACCTGCAAGCACACATTGCTACATAAAAAAAAAATCATTATAAAGTTAATTCAATAACAAGACCTCTTTTTTTCCACAGAATTCCTCATCATTGCTCATTTCCTCCACATGTTGACCATTAGTGCGGCACACACCACCTTCTCCTTCAATCTAGCCGAGATGGGTTAGCGGATATCGAAGCATGCGGCGTTGCTAAAATTCAGTTCTGCACAAGGGGGTTACGGTGTCTTGTCATGATGAGAGAGCAAAAAAGATTGAAGTCCCTGTTTTCACAACATCACAGGTAAGCTGCAGATAAGACCGAATAAATTCTGGAAGCTGACAGGTCATTCTGCAAGAAGTGTGATGCTCGAACAGCGGCGCTAGACAGCCTGATGGATGGCGCGCATTTGTTGGACCAAAAAGGACAAATAAGGAGCCATAACGCATTTCAAAAGGTTTCTGCAAATCTGTGCAGCCGACGCGTAACAAAGACGGCGACACGGGTCACAATTACAACAAGTTCACGTTTCTGGATTTTTCTCTCTTTATTTGCATCCACCGCTCACAGGAAGAGTCTGTTTTAATGTGCATAACTTACTAATGTTTTATAATGATTTCTACTGGTGTGACCAGAGTTAGAATCCTCAACCATGTTTAATCATGCAGTCGAGTAAAACGCAGTTTAATAAGTCAATTATTTCTTCTGCGCTGAACTACAGAAATGCATCCTTCCATTCCATACCACACTGATAGCAGCCCAGATAAAAATCTGGTAAAAAATGGCAGATTTTTTGGGTAAATTCATCCACAGGTGTGACAGGCTGTCCCTGTATTGCTGTTCTTTGTGTTGGATATATGCCGTTTGTCTGGCGTTCTTTATGCTGCCTGGCAGCTAGCTAGTCTTTCTTGGCATCCTAAGAGGAATACTCTGCTGCCTGTGAGATTGTTTGTATGCTTAGCAACCTGTAATTAGTATTACTTTGTACTTTGCTGTCTTTCACAAAATCAATGGCAGGCTGTCATGCCTATTGTGTTCCTTTGGAGTTTCATTTCATTGGACAATATTTTAGTAGAGGCAGGATATCCAGAAAGTGCATGTTCTTGTGAATCATTGCTGCAGTTATTTAAATGGTTTGACTGTTCTGACAAAAATCACACAAATTATAGACATCTAAAAAAAAAAAAAAAAAAAAAAAAAAAAAAGGCATGGTCACAAAACTAGTTAGAGAGGAAGCAGCCTTGTAGGCTTTTCTGAAAGGTTCAAAAATATATGGTTAGTAAAGCCCAACATGGGTTTTCTCCACAATTCTTTATTACCAATGAAAAATATTGAATTCCTGAACATTTATGAAAATTTATAAGGACTTTGTAATCCCTAAATAAAAAAGGGAAAATCACCATTTTATAGTTTTTCTAAAATGGGGAAATGCACAATTTATTTGGACATCTTATACAACCCCAACCCCCTTTAGCTTTAAGGGGTTGGGGCTGGGGAAGGGTTAAACTGCAGAAGGGCATGTTCCTACCCAGTGGCTGCTTCAAGCACCTACTGGAAGCACGGCAGGCAGCTCCAACAAGCCACTATGCACACCTACAGCTAAGCTGAGCTCATTAGCTGAAGCTCACCAGAGGGGAAAAACTGCTTTTCCCCTTGCTGTGATTTGATGGAGCAGTGGAAATAACTTATGGGTGCTAAATACTGAGATGACTTCAAAAGGAAAAAACAGACTTTCCAAGTTTGAATTGATCAGCCAGTACCCTGGTCCAAGATGGTCCAGGTATGTAACCCCCCCCCCTCCAAAAAAAAAAACCTATGGATTCTCCATAGGGAGATTCTGCTGTGTTTCTTTAAAGTGCCATATATCAGCGGGGTCTTTGCTTCTTCTCCTGCCTTCCTTGTGTGCAGTTCTGTTATTTTACAGTTCCAATATTTCAAAAATATGTTTAGTAGGAGCATTTTCAGCCTGAGAGCTGAAACCAGGTTCCATGCTGTCAATAAATAAACTAAAATAAAAATTGCCAAGCAGGAAATTGCATCATTTGTAATGTAGCTTATTTTGTTAGATAAAGGCTGGGAGGGATTACATGGATTTATAAACATATCTTGATCAATTCTTTTGAACCCTTCAAAATAAATCCAAGAACTTGAACTATCTGATAAGCTCATTTGAGGTGTCACTGTGTAAAATACACTGGCAGTTTAGCAATGATTTAGTCATTTAGTAAATGTCCATCAGCCATCTTTTTTTTATTTAATTTAGAATTTAGGAGCAAAGATTGACAGAAACATCAATAAACTGCCACACATCACAAATATTTGAATGAAAAGCACACATATACAGGGCCGATCTCGGTGTGAGTACATGGAGAGGAGTTAAAAGGCACTTTCAAAAGCCTGTCCTTGGGCCACTTTTTCATATCTTAAGAATTCACACAAAGATTGATGAAAAATGGATGCAAATGATCCTGAGAGAGGTGGGGGGATTATAGAAAGACACCACATCAAGCGCCTCAGAACTCTCAGTACTCACCACTCAAACCCCAGATCTACCAAAAGGCTTAGTTTCTCCAGATGCCAGCCTCCTACACAATGAACTGAAGGCTCCATTCACCCGGTCACCATGTCAAGGTGAATGACGTTTTTTGATGGAAACAGGATCCGATGAATAATGCAGACATCATAGTTAGATTTCTCTCATCTTTCAATAATGGATGATTTTCGGATTTTTTTTTATTTTTATTTGTCAGTCGCTTGACAGGGAAAGGGTCAGACAGAGAGAAAGAGGGAGACAACCTGCAGAAAAGGGTCCCAGACAAGGACATGAACCCAGACCAGCTGCATCAAGGATCTTGAGCCTCAGTACATGGAGCACAAACATTCAACACCCAGACAGTTTGTATATTTTCTACATAAAATTTACATCCGGATCCAATAAAAGGCCAGGTTTCCCTATGATTCACCACCAATACACACATTTATTGGAATTAACTAAACACAGGTAGCAGTATCTATCAATGACATGGAACAAATGTGTGCAAATACTGTCGATGGGTTTGAAGGCAACTGTGCTCATCACTCGTTAACTTACAGAAAATACTCATGCCGAGGTGTTTGGCTCTTATCAGAAAAGGACTGTTAATTTAGCCAACTTTATTGGGGAATAAATGTCAAAATTTTGCAAAACTGCTATTGGACAACAATTTTCAACTTACTGACATTCAAATTTGTCGTGTTTCTTCTACGTTCAGGACCGTGGCGTGGACAGTGCATGAGCTCAGAAATTTGGATAAAAGCGTCTGCTTAATGACTGTATATGAAATGAAAAATACTTTATCCCTCTTAGAGGGAAATTATTGAATTATTATAGTATAGTAACTTACAATGCTGTGGGAACTGGCAACATCTCCATCTATTGCACTCAATAGAAGGAGAAGACTATGCACCCTGGCCTTGTTCTCACTTTTTATTTACTTCAATAAAATACTTCATGGATTGTTTTGATAAGTGCTGAGGAAATAAAGAAATTCTGAGGGTCAATATATTCTGGTAATATCTTCCTCTGGCATTCCTAACAACTTAACTCAAGTGAAGAAATCCTCTTTTGTATCATTCACAATCAAAAACAGTCTTTTAAAGATGATAAATAACTGCACAATTACCATTAAAATGACTACTTTCTTGATTTATTTAAATACACTTCATCCCATATTTTGAGCTTCGAAAGGAAAACTACTTTAAATGCATGAGCACCAAATATCACTGTGTCCACTTATTTTCACTGCTAATTTTCCACTGTTCCTCCTTAGTCAGTTTTACTGCTAGTTTGCATGTTTTGATGTGAAGCTTCTCCAGGGATTTACTAAGATCTTAAAAAGGACTTGATTGATCAGTCAAAATGTTCCAAAACATCTTAAAACATTTTAATCATTTAAATAAAAGCTAATGCCTGTGAATAATTGGCTAAGAATTTCTTAACATTTCACACCTTTTTATACTCACTGCTCAGCCTTGCATGGTTTTAATACAGCTCAGTCCTTCTATCAAGTTGGTATTCAGCAACCACAAAAGTAATTCCAGCATTTCTGCAGCCTGGAACCAGTGCTTACAAAGCCAGACGCTCTTTATGTCGGATGCAGACGCGTTTGACTCGGAAGCAACAGACGAGTTAACAAATTGGATGGCAGACATCTATCTAAACAGAACTTTCTCGGGACTGTGTTGAATGTTTTATGAGAAAAAGCTAAAATGGAACCCATACAGCACAACAACAAAAAGCTGCTCTCTGGTACAGATGAAGCAGCAGAAGCAGAGCAGAAGATCCAGCAGCAAGGAAAATTCATATTTGTTCCGATAGCTTGTTTCCGTCAGCCTCTATCAATCTAATAAGAACATCACGGTCAGAGTGTTATGGCTGATAGAGAGGCTGTTTGATTAAAAACAGAATGTTTCACACTGGGTTCACAGTGTGCGTCTGAGGTTCATTTCCATCCAAAGAGAATTACCGATAGCTTGACACAAACGGCATGTCCAAACATCCTATGAGAGGCAAAGAAGACAAATGAACTGGCTATGACATTGCAGTCCTCCTTTGGGCTTTTACAAATGACTCCTCATATGCCTCCCTGTCGCAGCATATGTCTGCACCACGTCTAATGAGTGCTTCTGATATGAGGACGGTTCAATAACTAATGAAAGAAGAACCTTCTTCCCTTATTATAGCTCCCATGCTTGACACTAAGCATTGTATAATGTATTGGAAACCGCTGCACACTGACACACACTTATTAGAAGCGAGTTCAAAAAGGCATTTGATAGACTCAACAGTGCCTGTTCCTCTCTAATGTGAGCTGGGATCATTTCCTGGGTATAGAAGCCAAAGAGACACCTAATTAGCAGAACCTACAACAAAACAGTCAGTAGTTTTGGTGAACACTGAGTAGCAAAAGAGATAGAGGAGAAAAAAGGAAAGTCTGTCAATTTATGGAATCTTTTATTTTCATATCAAAATCTAACACCTGTTCAGTCATATGTGAGGTAGGAATCAAAATAAGTGGAAAAGTCCTTAATAGCCCATTCTGCACATCAGGTGCACTCGATTAACAGTTAACTTAACTTTGTGGCCAGTTTGAGAGAGATGTAATGTGTAATCTTTGTGATCATATCTTGCTTTTGACCTTCAGCACGTTGTTCTGTATCAGACGGTCTGAGAGAATAAAGAGAGTGGTATGTCAGCTCCAATCTGGCCTCATTTATCACTCTGTTCATTTTCATTTTTACATCCTGAACCTCTCCAGCAAAACCACAGTGCTCGTTTATATATCTGGTTTTCAATATCTTTCATGAGTCAAATGCCATATGTAGCATTAAAATGCAGCTCTTACTATAATTTCCACAGCAAGAGCATAATTGAGGAGTTGAAATTGCTGCAATCAATGGTCGGTTTCTTGCATTTATGTGGTGCTAAAAGGATCAGGGGAAAAAAAAAGGGATGTTGGATTTCACTACATTAAAATCACAGTATTATGAAGTGGAAGAAAACGGTGTAAGAGGCCTACAGTGGTGGTTAAATGCAGAGCTACAGCTGACAACACAAATGAGTATCAGTGACTGATAGCACAGTGAAGTCTCTCCAGTTTGAATATTTTTGGATTTTTTTTAATTTAATTTAATTTTTTACAGCCAATCTAACAAACCGAAACATCCATGAATCAATGCACATCTACAAGCATGTTAATGTACGCATTACTGCACAACCACAGGTAGAAATGAATTATTTGATCTTGCTACTGTAACAAAGTCAATCATTTGTCTAAATCTTTTATATATTTTGCTTTTAAGGATTCAGGCTTTCTTCTGATCTTATAAAGAGGTTCCAAATCAATAGTTCTTCAGGCTTTTTGAAGGTCTTTTAAAGTTTTTATTAAAACATTGGAAGCTTTTTCACTTATTTTCAGTCCAGTATTTGTACCTGCCCAAGTTTTAAATGAATGTTTCTACATGTTTGTTTGTTAAGCAACCTGATTCATTCAAGCATAAAAATGCACTCTTGGGATGAACCGTAACAGACAACTTAGCAAAGAAGCAATTTTAAAATGTCTTTAGGCACTTTGGGAACAATGAATGTGACTGTTGCACAGTACCTTACGTTGCTACAATTAAACTCCTGCAGGATTTGAAGAACCAGCTGAAGTTAAATTCATGGCCAAGAAAGATGACAGCTTGTTTATACAGTATCAGCTATGGTTTTGTTTAAGAAAAAACAAAAACCTCTACATCCAAATTATGCAAACATGTGCAGGAGAGTTAACTAAAATTTAAATAGCCGGCAGCCCTACTGATGCTGGCTCACAAAGCAAAACTGGTTCATGTTTGTAGCAACCCGTTCTTCTGGCGGATCTAAGCTTGCTACTTTTGCTGAAGCTAAATAATCCTTTTGTCTCTGTTAACTCCACATTTGATAAACAGAGCTCAGAGTTTTTCCTGTGTGGTAGGAATGATAGGAATCTATCTATCAATACAACCCCATCTTTCCCGTTTCAAATTCAGCATGTGTGGAAGTCAGACTTTTAAGGTTCATTCATTTTTAAAGGTTGATGTTCGAAAAGGTGAGTGCAGCAAAAAAGCTTAATGATTGTTGAAGCTTACCTTTCAGGGGAATAAAAAAGTGTATCGGTAAACTTCAAATTGGACTACCTTTGCTTGGATCCAGGCTTTTAAATGACCATGAGCTTCAACCTTGCAACAGGTTGCTTCTGTAATAGTGAAAGTAATTTAATATGATGTTCATTTTTACAGAAGTTGCTGGTTATGGGATATATTCAGCCAATTATGGCTCAATAAAGTCTATGGTCACCCATGGTGCTGGCTTAGTGCTTAATTATTGTAAGACTATAATTGAAAATCAGTTTCTTGCAACAAAGTGCTTCTATGTAGACAGGAATCCCAATGTTTTGGAAATACTAGCTCTGATTTTGGTGGACCATTTTCATTTGTTAGTTATATTATATACTACCGAACACTTTTAAGTTTGAAAAGTAAAATCTATTCAAAGGACATTTTTATTTGTACGGTTTCATGAGTAAATTACTAGTAATTGAATCATTTAGACTTGTTCACACTTCCAAGACAGCTGAAAGAAGACCATTTATTTCCCTCGATTACACTACTTTATAACGAATTCTATGAATGGATTTAAATTCCCTCCATACACACAAGTTAAATACTCCATAGAAACGTGGGATGAAATAAATGTAAAGCTTCGGTACACAAGTAAACAGACAAAAGGCACCTGGAGTAGTTGAAGAGGCGGCTGTCCCAGAGCGCGTGCACCCCTCTGGGTGGCATGTGGAAGAAACCCGCATCAGAGCCATCGAAGCGGTTCAGGCCGTCCTCCGTGTTTTTGGACGCGTGGCTATGAACCACATCCAACAGAACCACAATGCCCAATGAATGAGCCACATCGATCAGCTGCTTCAGCTCTTCTGGGGTACCATAACGACTACAAATGGACACAAATAAATAGATTTAAACTAGTAAATCACATTCTGATCCTACTCTAAAACATATCCCTGACTAAGCACAGTCTTATTCCTTACCCTTTTCCCACATAACTAAAATACATCATGCATATGACTTCATGTTTGCAGTGTAAATAACCAAAACCATACAGTACACATGACATGATAAATATGCAAGTATAACCACACCGTTAAGATCTATTTCTGTTTTTTAGTCATTAGAAAGACTTTGTGTAACTTTACAACTTCTTTAGAGTCCTTTAACACAGTGGATTACCGCAAACGTATACACAATGATTTGCATACATTCCTAATATTCTGCAGTAACAAACCATCTGTCCTTCAAGCTATCATCAAATCAGCTTGCTTGCAAAACAGGACACACAGGATTAACTCCTCTTCCCGGTATTCAACCACTAAGGTTTTATATTACACTACGAGATCAATCAAGGGTGAAATTACAATATATATGCTACACTCAGTGCTTTATGCGACTACTCCAAGCCAGGAAGGAGAATCTCTGAAAGAAGATAAAGACTCTAGACTAGTCCACCTTTATCCATGACTCCCCCCGCATGGATTAACGGGAAATGTATTTACAGAGAGATTATTGCTGGTGTCAGACTTCCTAACCTTGATTTGAGGTGACTGAGCTGAAGTTGCTCACTCAGTTCATGACAGTGTGAAGTTACACATACTACACGTAGCAAATAAAGTGGTGTAAATTGGAAACTCTTTAGAAAAAAAAAAAAAGAAAGAAAAAACACCTTTGAGACAGCTTGAAGTTATAATCCTTTAAACCTGTATTTCAATCCCGGTTGGTTTGTTAACACCTGTGGTTACTGAAGCAGGTTGTGGATCTTTATAGTGTAGGTGAAAAGACCTGGCTGAGAGAATTCATCCGACTCCATTTATTCCTTTTTTGTTCTCCTTTGACTTGTTTTGTAAAGAGGATCGAGGTTTACACATGACAGCGTCATTTCTAATGTGGTCACTTCTCAGTTAATTCACACATGTGTTGCAGCTCTGCAGATGGCGAAGCTTCTTCTGCACCACGTCAAGTACGGGCTAACGGTGCTTGTAGAAAAACCCTACAAAATGCTATTGCTGACGCACTAAGCACCATAAGGATTAAATACTGTTAAACATTATAAATATTCATGCATGTGCAAAACAATGTATAAATCTCACGCTGATCTCTATGAATAATTACCTGGAGGCAGCAAAGAAGCTTGTAATCTGATATCCAAAGCTTGCATAGTAGGCATGCTCCATGATAGCCATCAGCTGAATACAATTGTACCCTGGATGAAGAGAGGATAAAGTGGAGGAAAAAAAACTTACAATGTTAAATTTCAATTATCCATTTCATGTTCTAAAGCTTTCTAACCAGATTATGGAGCTAAACTTGTCTAACTGACGAACAGCTAATGTTCAGATATTAACTGTGGGTAAACTACTAAATTATGCATGATAATAAAATGTGGGTTGAATATGTATGACAACATGAAAAAGTGTTGCTTAACATCGTGGTGCTTCTTTGTTATTAAGAGCATTACATCCTGTCTATTTGGATAGCCTCATTTTGCTGCAATAACTGGAGGGGGTATTATTTCTGTCAGCCTCTCTTTTCTTATGATTCATTTATTGGATACCCGCTGCTTGAATTGTATCAAAAACATGTGCTGGTTAAGTTGGCCACCTAGTAAAAGGCAAAACTTGTAAAACATTTTGGAACACTTTAGCTGCATTTGATTTAGTACAGAGAGCATTTGAAGTCATTCAAGACTTGACACTGCTTGACCCGTGTCAGTCACACACGTTATATATGAGCTCCAGGCGTTTCCTTTTTGACACAGGCTCTGTTATCCTCAGGACAAGTTGTGGCTAAAGGGAACCACCTACAACAGGCTTTCAAAATGCCACTGAGCACTCCAGGGGGAGGCTCTGAGGTTGTTGACGACAGAGTTTAGTCTCTTAAAGAAACCTATGGTGCAAAATTCCACTCATATCAGTGCCTTTTTATGAAGTGAACGCAACAGACTACATTTGTTTCCAGAGTTACGAACCACAAAAGGTTTCAATTCCATTTAAGGTAAATATATTTGATTATTATCAATAATTAACCATATATTGCATCAATTTGTTACATGCGAGAACTCAAAATGTTCACAAATTAAAACAGTAAAAATGTGTCTCTTGAGTAAAATGACTTAATTATAGCTGTAAGCAGCATTATGCTGGAGGCCCTGAAACTTTGGGGACATTTGAAAAAACAAACCTTTCCAAAGAAGTTTGTGGCAGAAAAATCTGCAGGCTAACTCTTCTGTTTAAATCTGTGTGACTTGCATGGTTTAAAATCCCTCTTAACTCACTGTCTGCCAAAGACGTCTTTTGACGTCTTTTCAAATCCGAACGTTCACTGCCAAAGACGTCAAAAGACATCTTTTGCGTT
>JAOXYM010000009.1:9977570-10014502 GCA_028567055.1 Leptatherina wallacei
CCTGAAAGATGAGCCCAAACGCTCCAAAACACTGGCAGTATGGAGCTCTCTGCTATAAATATGGCTGGCAGCCAATGTCTTCAGTTCACAAATATGCTAATAGGTTTTTCATTTTTCACAATTATTTCATGCCTTTCAAAAAACCCTCTTTGTAGCTCCACTTTCAATGAGATGAAATATTTTTCAGGATCATTAAAAAAAAGAAATCATGGTTGCCTGATGAATAGCTGTTTATCCAGGAAAAATTCAAGGATGTTAAAGAGAAGACAAAGAAAAATAGCTTGGCTCTCTTTTGACGTATTCAAATACTAGTAAGGCTCAGCAGTTAAGTAACCTTATTAACTTGCAAGGATTATAAATTCAAATTGCCTCATTCTACAGCATTTATTTAATAAACTGTCAAACTCCTGCAGAATTAAACCACGAATGGCTGCAACAGACAATGACACACAACCAGAGCTTCAAGCAATCAATCAACCCAAAGCCAAGTCTGGACACCCAAAATCTGGGCAGAGGATTACACTGAATTAATCACAGAACAAATCAGAGTCAGAAGGAAATTAAATATCTGGATCTGTTGTGACGATGCTTTTTGGATTAATCTATTATTATCAGATTGACTGGGATATTTTGTTACAGTCGTTTTCAGTTAAATCCCCAAGCTGTGAACATAAATATGCTTTGTTTAATACTTGTTACTGAAAATGGTAAAACATGCAGGAAAATGGTTTCTCTTCACTGTTAGCTGTCTGAGCCGTGATCATGAAAATGGAAACAAGTTGTCAGTTTCGTTGTGTGCTGTGACTTGAGCTGCTGAGCCCCCTTTACAAAACACCGCCCAACGGTCAGTGATCCCTTTAGGTCATGCCAGTAAACAAGGTGTTGACTTGCTGATGTGGTTTTATGCAGAAGCAGTGTGACAGTTCTGCCACTGAAAACACTGCTCCTGGAAGAACACTGGCTCTCCCTGCAGTGTGGCATGTCTGCTATGTTATGGACCAGCATTGACAGAGACACTGGCAGGATAATGGATAAAAAAAGAAAAGAAAAAAGGAATGGAGAAGAAAAACTCTCCTGAACCCCTCGAAAATTGTTTTCTGACCAGAGAGCTGGTGTGTGTGTGTGTGTGCATGCATGAAGGTATACACTTTTTCTGCTTCAAGCTTCCTCAAGTCAAGTCTCAAAAATATTTGAGTGACACTTCAATATAGAAGATTAAATTAAAAAACTACTAACATAAATAAATGTTTATTCTATGCCCGTATCTCACCCAAGTCTTTTATTCGAGGCAGTACGTTGGTTGTGAAGTTTGTGTATGAGGCGACCTTTGCCTCTGGCGAAGCGATACCCACATGAGCCTCATATATTCTCAGACTGGTGGGTTTCTGTGGTCGAGGATGGACATGCTGGAAAGGAAACAGAAAATTAATAAAACGCACAGAAATCATGACAGAATCTGGCACAGATGCTTGAAATGGTAAAAAAAAAAGAAAAAAAAAAGTAATACATTGCTGTGTAAAGAGGAGTCATAAAGTCAAAGCATGAGTCTTTGCACCAACGTCTGCCTGCAGAGACTGAATCACTCTATTTTCCTGATGGCTTCCTATAAGGTCTCGAACTTGCCGTTTCAAGTACATGAATGAGGCACTTGTAAATAAAACAAATATACTGCCAGTAAGCGGGCTTCTGATTAAAAATGGTGCCAAATATCAAGCGATAAAGAAAACAAGGTGGACTCTAACAGCCTCGTCTTGTTTTCACTGTTCACTCGTGAGCTGAGAACATTAAGTAGCATTCAGACCATTCAGGCCCTCTCAAATCAGCAGCGTTGAGAATCCACTTTATAAATTAAGCTACAGCTTTACATATGTGATGGGAGGCTGATTAAAAAAATTGTTTGATCTTCACTGCAAGAGGACAAGTTTAAATGGAAGAGACCAAACATGTGGGCTGGTGTGAGAGATGACACTATAAATACTGGCGCTTTTTTTTCCTGTAGTAAACCCAGGTACTTTCCACTAAAAAACCCAATTAAAGCTTTTTCCATAGTGTGTAGTTGCAAGCCTTTCATCAGAGCTCTGTGGGCTAAAACACAGCTTCTGTTCCCAGAGGATAGACACGTCACTGGACATCATGAGGGGATGATGTGACACTATATCCTAAAGCTTGTGTTTCTCATCATCATGGCTATCTGAGGTAACCAGGCAAGTTTATTACATTGGACTGGACAGCAGATGTCAGAAGTTAAGCTTCCAGCTGTTTTGACCACAGGTTTAGGAAGCGATCACATTTTTTTTTTTTTTTTTGCCAGCGAGTTGTTGCAGTCAGTTTCAGAGCCTGCATGAGAGACGTTAGGGTTGGTCGAGGTGTGTTTCTGTACACAAACAATTAACTGTGTCTATTTCTGTTGTCCTAAACACAGGATCCTTAGTGAAAACTAGTGTGTGCACCTGAGTTTATGCTCCCACATTTATAGAGAAGACATGGTCTGCTGCAGTTATTTGACATGGGTCTGAACACTGTTTAAATCACTCTCCTATTAGACTCAAGAACCAGAAGCTAGTAGGCGTTTTCTTGACCCGTGTAAAAAGGACTTTAGTGATATTTCGTTAAACTTTTAAAACTCTGTTTTTTTTTTTCTTTTTACAATCAAATGTAACCGTTTCCATGAGAAAATAAAACAATTCCAGCCGAGACAAGCTTCTATGTTTTTCATCTCATCGGAGGAAGCGTTTCTTGTATTTGCTATAGCAAAAAAGACGGCAAAAACATCACTATTTATCTTAGACAAGACACAAGAACAGAAACGGAAAACTTAACATTCAGACATCAATAAAATTACACTTTACAATGTAAGGCTGAGGGGGATCCCAGTGAACCCAGTCATAGATGACAGATTTCTCCTCCCTGGTCACATATTTTGCCCAAGGCGATATCCGATAGAGGCGATCGCCCTCCTTGGTGTGAACTACCACCTGGGAAAATAAGATGAATGAGTATTACATTAAGGCAAGGACATTCAAACAGTGTGAGGGAGCGCACATTAAAAAGGCACAACAGTCACTTAGCATATGGTGAGAGAGAAGCTACACTGTGTTGTTTAATTGGGTGACTAAGGACAATGGACAACTATTAAAAACCTATTTAAAAAATAGATTTAGTCCAACAAAATGTAAACTACCGTAAAGTTCTATGAAGGTGAAAACACAAATGCACAAAAGGGAAAAACAGTCACAAATCATCAAAGGCTTCAAAAAGTCCTCTGCGAATCCTTTATGTTTCAGGATATATGCAACCTTATAGTCAGCATTTATTTACGCCTTCCAGCCATGAAATGCTTACATCATAAAACTGTGCTGTTACTCCCCATCCATTATACTGAGAGATGGTGCAGATTGTTCAACCAATAAACCTAACGTCTTTTTAAAAAGCGGCTCAACCTGAAATGCAACACTCTTACACAAAGTATGTTCCTGCTCTCCAATGCAAAACCAACAACTTCGAAGAAAAAAAAAAGTATCCAACTCAAACTGCTTTTGGAGACAATGTGGTTTAGTGAACAAAAAAAAAAAACTCAAGTATTGACCAGAACACTTGTTACAGTAAATCTGAACTTGGTGGTGATTATGTTGCATTATGTTTTGTGAAGAGCGCGGCTCTTTTATTGGTTTTAACACAGCCCCTCAATGGTCCATCTCGAGAGGGGAATTTGAGCAATTTAGAAAAACATCTAAATCATTGTCATTTGGGTCTTATCCATTATGTCTGCAATTCAGGACTAGAATGGGGTAAAATAAACATAGTTTGGAAAACTGACAAGTTACTTTGCCTCCACTGTCGAATAAGAGGTGGAGAAAAGCAGTGTGAGAGTTGGAAAGCCCACTGAGAAATCAATACTGTAGTGTTACCCACAGTATGTGTTCACCCTGTTTAGTCCCCCTGCAGAAACAGGCATTAGAGCCCAACTAAAATCAGGCTACTTTCGTGAAGTAATGACCATTCCAATAACACCTGCCTGTGAGCCGGTAGCCAGGCTCCCCTATGGGGTTTTTTCATTATGGGCAGGCCACCTAGGGGTTAGCTGCCTGGCTCCCCTTATGACATGCTTCATAGTTTATAGGATTAAGAAGAGATAGTTGGATAAATGGACTGGCATAAAGCCTAACAGAGCAGTGGTCCTTCAGATAAATTGGCCAGCATTAAAGAAAAATCAGCCTGCTGGGTGAGCCAACGGGGTGCATGAACAGAAATAACAACTCAGAAGTGGGCAACGTGCGAGAAGTTAGGTGCGGATAAAACGTGTTTTTGATCACTTCGATAACACTTGAGTTCACTTCTCTGCAGTCTTGCATACTTTAATTATTAAGAGCTCATAAAAGCTACTCCCACCAAAGGACACCGCTTGTTTATGGAGACAAATTGGGCCCCGAACAAAGGGGATGGGAGGGCAAGCTGCTCTCTGTGAGAGTGATTGGAGCTCGGCTTGTGCATCCACGAGGGAGTGCTGTGGAACTAATTCTAAAGTGGAGCTCACAGTAGGACAGCCATTCATAGGCAGCAGGGATGCACAAGGAAAGGCCAGGTGCCAGCGTTTCCATCTGCTTCTTATCGTCCTTAGACTGACCTATGCTGACAATGGGAGTTGGGCAGCCTGTCCAGGGCGCAGGAGTGAGCCAATGATGACCCACTCCCAAGGAGAGAGCTGTAGCGATGCCATCCACTCCATGCCTGGCATCACATTTCTAGGTTATTTTTCATCCATGCTGAGACAATACATAAGGGGAGGTGCCTCTTTTGCATTTAACCCTGATGAATTATTTACTAGAGCTTAAAACCAATCATGTTCACCCACTGTGGGCTCTGTTTTATGGCGGACAAACACGGCACAATACCCTGAGGGATACCTGCCACAGATGGGAGCTGAAAACAAAGCCATCAGTTGAGCTCCTCAGGTGTATCTACTCTCCACTGCGCAGTCTGTGTACATACTGTAATCTCCCTTCTGCACTGCAAGTATGACATGTTGTTGATGGCCACATGCCAGCTTTTCACTTGGTTCATAAGACACCACACATGACAGGGAATCTCCCATGAACATGATGGTGACAACTGTGCCACTGTAGCCAGATGACACCCACGGAGGGGGTGAAAACAAGCATGAAGACATTCTGCTCCCTACCTTGAGCTTGGTGTTGTGATCCACAGCCGGAGACTTGTCATCCTTGGGTGGAAGAATCAATTCCCATTTGCCGAATTCTTTCTTGGTGAAAGGGTGGGAAAATTTGTCCCAGCCATCTATGAGTGAACAGGAAAACACTTTAAGTTCGTCTATAATACAGAGACAAATTCCCATCAGTTGCATCCAATGAGTTACACAGTATGAAGAAGGAATTCTTAACTCCAGAGTTATTACTTTAATACAGCTCATGACATCCTCAATTGCATGACCTTTCATTTGTAAATCAAAGAGGAAAAAAAGCAAAAAAAACAAAACAAGCATCTGAACTATGGGTCTGTGCTCATTTGTAATAACCACTAGGAGTCACCAAAGTGACAAATGTCAAAAACAAAGCCACAGGATCTATACTTTTAATTACTAGTAAAACAATTACCAGGTTTGCTGCCAGCTACAAGTTGTGGTTAGCACCAGACAACCACCTTTTTTGTTCCATTTCCATACCCCCCTATGTTCACAATATAATTTCATTTTTCTTAATTCTACAATCTGTCTTCACACAGCGCCCACAAAAACCTCTTGCATAATTCCTTCTTGTGTTGTTCGTTTTCTGTACTGTTCTATCATATCACGTGACTATCGCAACAAAAAGAAAAGCAGCCGGCTCTGTCATCTAAAAGAAAAACTGATAATGATAATAGCAATAATAATAATAATAATAATTTAAAAAAAAACTGGAAAAAAAATACTTCACAGCTCTTTGAATTTCATCTGAGGGAACAACAGAGGGGTGTCACATTGGTAATCTGCTGATACCACATTGCCAATTGTCAGTGACTGACAGAACACAAAACATCTATTATAAAGTGACCACCTTGGCCTGTCAATTTAGGATGGTGTTTTCATTTTGTAATGCACATCTGCTTGCTATTCATGAGCAAAAACAACCCCAGGATAGAAAAATGAATCACAGGAGACGCTCCAGAAGTGACTGGGCGCAACCCCAGCACTTTTCACAGGCAGGCCAAGTCATATGCCCCCCCACCCCACCCCCACCACAATCTATTTATCTCCCTTTGCTTAAACTCCTCTAAAAAAAACTGTGCAGCATCCAATCCGCACCACATTCATGACTAGGGGTGCTGGGCTGTTTCCACATTTGGTATGAAATTGAAATCAAATAATATGACTGAGGCGTGTCAAAATGTAATCTCTCACAGAACTGAATGTTGGAATTGAGCTGCTGCCCAAGGTCCTGGGAAGATAATTAGAAAGGAAAGAAGGAACAGGAAAAGTATAGAGAGAGAGGAAAAAGCGGAAACAGAGCTAAATAGCACAAAAATTAGTCAATAAACAAATTGACATATTTCCAGTTTTTCAAACTCCTTTTTCAATCTAAGGGTACTACTATTAGCATTTCCAGTAATACTATTAAATCCCATTAACGCAGCAGAGAGATAAGTGTTTATATTGTGGTGCAGCAAATGCTTCTTAAGGCTGCAGTGTGGAACTTCTGTCTCCATCCTATGGCAGTAAGAGTCCATAAACACCGTGCACATGCAACATCTGTCCTTGCCATCAATGTCTTTATTTTTTACAGCTCAGTTTTAAGAGTCTTTATTGTTGTTTTGCTGCTGTCAACCTTTGTTTCATATGCATATATCTGTGTGTCTACCATGTGTGTGCTTGCATTGACTACTCAATGTATGTTTTTTCTCTCTCTCTCACTGTGTCTGCAACATCTGGAGTTGTTCCATGAGTAAGCAGACTGTTAAATATATGTCAGCACACTGAAGGCCCCAAGTGTTTTTCCCAATGACCGTGACCTGCACCATTAGGGCTCTAGAGAAGCAATGTGCCAACAAATCTGACAGCTCTGAAGCAATGAAAAGTCAGTGTCAGAGTAATGCAGCTTATGACTCATGACATTAATTGTGATTAAGAAATCAAAACCAAAAAAAAGGAATAATAATAATAATAATAAAAACATGGTGAAAAACAGACACGGTGCAGTCTAGCCATGCAGTCACGTTGAACAAGACTCACAGCAGCAATGTTGACATGAACAGCAAAATTGAAACAACTGACCTTATCCTAAATAACACAGTTAGGACGTAGACATGCTGCATATGGGATATTCTATTCATATGCTTGTTTTTATCAGGCTTATATCATGTCCACTTAAACCACTGCGCTATTTACATTGCAACCAAAGTCTCCATTACAGCATGTCCTTCTAAACACTGGGCATTACCCAAGTTTCTCTCTTGCCCAAGATTGCTTTCTTTTTACCCCAGGCCATCCTGTTCTGCACTGACTGCTGGAGCCGTAAAGCAACTATATGTTTCTCTAAATACGATAAAAACTCAAAACCCAACATACGCTTCAAGTGCAACCATGTAAAATACAATGTGACTAAGATCAGCATACTTTGCGGAGCTTAATTCAATGATTGTTTATTCTGAATGTGACCTTATTCAGGTAATGGAAATCAGAAAATTTTGTTTGCATACCACTGCACCGTTCAGAGAGACATTTTAATCAGGTTCATATCTGAATATTGCTGTGTTCGTAAACACTCTCTCGCAGCAGAAATATGAACAACACACAGATAAAGAGCCTCTGGCCTAATTACATTAGCACCCAGCTAAAATGCTAACATCAGATGAATCTTGTTCCTAATGTTGCTGTTTGAATCTGTAATTTTGAGATGGTCATCGCTACATTTATTAAGCAGAAACACTCCTAGGTGCTGAATACTATTCGCTCGTATTCGCCATATGGACATAGGTCTAAAACCTGGATTATCACCAGTAGCAGTACTAATAGTTTTGAATTATTGTAGTGGTGGTGATGATGACCAGTATGTATATCTTTAAATACTAAATTACTATCAGGGCATTTATTTAGCTTCAATCTCTCCGGCAGAAGCAAAGTTGAGGGTGAAATAGGTTAAATATCCCTACTAGTGTTGCTGTTGGCTGTTACATATAATAAGTTAAATTAGCTGCTTTTGTGCAAAAACCTCCGACACAAAAAGAAAATGAAGTTGTAGAGCTTCATTGCCTTTTGATAGAAAGCTTGTTTTATCCAATTTTGTTAATACTGATAGACACAAATCCACTTGCTGGATTATTCACAGAGCACACTCACCAAAAATAATATCCAAAAGTCTATAAACCTGAAATGACTTTCAAAGTCAGGACCAGAGGGAATAGAAATTTCAGTAAAAAACACAGAGGTTGCACTTTCTAAACAACTTTGCATGTGATGATGAAATAACCAGCTGCTAAAATATTAACAAACACTCCCACATTCAAAAGATCCGCCCTCAGTATGCAAGTTTACCCGTGTAATCAATATCTTCCACATTTCTTATTCCCAGGTTGGTTAATCAAAAGGGTTGATACCCTTCTACCACAGTATGCTGAGCTTGTGCTTACATCTTTGCTCTCTTTGTGGTAAGAAGCTGAACGCACCATAAAGACATGCAACTTTTCTATCTTTAATGAAATCCTTCCTTTAGGTCCAAACATTAAGCCTTAGCTTACAAGTATGTGTCATATTCAGATGTGGTACAGAACTCTTTATTAGTTTAAATTGATTGGCCTTGAAGATGTATATAGGCGTTACAAAGACAAATTACATTACTTCACTCATAAGTCTACTATTGTATACAAATGAAGTGCAAGCAAAATAAATAAATACATAAAAGATGGGGGGTAAATAAAATAATAGTGAAATTTTAGCTACAACTTTAAGCTTTAATTTCCCATTTTCACACCAGTTTTGTGAGAATTGTTGCCAAACACATAAATAAGTGCAGCTAACACAGTAAACACTGGAGTCATGTTGTCAGGCGCAGAAAGTTGTCCTCAAGCTACTTACTGAAGTCACCAGTTAGAAAAAGGGCCTCGGCAGCTGGAGCCCATTCCTTGAAGTACAGGGTGTTGTCAGACTGTCGCTGCACTCCAAAGGTCCTGTAACTTCGTGTGAACTGGTCAAAGCCTCCCTCTGCTTCTTCCAGCAGGAAAAGCTGCTTCTTCAGCAGCTCGTACCTTCAATACACAGGGGACAAATACAAACACTTAAGTAGAAAATTTGTTGAATGCTTCCAAAGTTGTTTGACATGGGATGAGTCAATGAAGTCGAGTAGATTTCTGCAGTGATTGGCAGGAGTTTTCCCCTTTCTAGTTGCATCCAGCCCTCTTTTCTGCTGCTATTTTACTTGGCATTTAACTCCATTTCCTAGTATTTCTGAAAAACCATCTACGTGTTGCACAAATAGCGAGACCCGACATAATTGTTGCCTTTAAAGACTAATTGGGGAATTGTTCTGTCATGCAAGATTTGCATCAGAAAACATGGCACACCACAGCTTGATATGCACAGCGTGTTTAGTAGATGATGTACTTTACCCTTTGTTCCTGGAGTGTAAACAATATAAAATCAGAATTAGAGGTACTTTGTTGATCCAAGAACAGGAAATTACAGAATATAATGATAGACACCAAAAATAAAATGATTGAGATCAATTTGAACTGTATGCAATAGTTTCTAAATGCCTCATTTTAATGTTTCCATGCCAACATTATCTTCATGAGGTCCATCCTCAGGATGCATACCTGCTTCATTGCCTCAAGAATGTGTGATTACAGGCATTTCCTAAAAGATAAATGTCTGACTATTACCTTCAACTGAAAATGGCAGACCAAATACTTCCCTATTTATCTCACTTAGGTTCCTGCAGTCAAGCTGGTGTCCATATCAGATTCCCCGAGCACAGACAGGCTCCTTCAGCCAGCCAAGTTGGGTGTATTCCCTCCCCTTCAGCCCTGAAGCAAAGCTCAGACTTGCCTATGAATGCCCTGGGGTTAGTGATGATGGGCTGAAGTAACAGCGCGATTTTTCAGCAGCTGCTCCCTGCGTCAAGCATGCTGGATACAGACAGTGGTTGCCAAATGGAGCCCTTTAAAGTCCTACCAATGCTGCCACATAGCTCCTTTGCCACATTGTCCCCATGTCAAGAATATGCTGAAAGGAAGGACAAAGGGAGCATTCACACAGGGGCAGAGTTCCAAAGCAACAGTATTTATGCCCATGAAAGTCATGACTATGATTATAAATGAGTTCCAGTAGGTTGAGCTTGAGGGATGAGGAGGCAGAATCCAGGATTGTATGTATTCTTCACACATGTTTGTTTCTGCTTTAGAGGCCAGCAGGTTGTGTCAGATCACACATCCCAAATGTATGAAGAACTGTGCATAAAATGGCAGATTTGATCCCAGAAAGCCAGTCACCTTTCTCCTTCAATGCTGGCACTTGTACAGCATCTTTATACATTCTTACCTGTTTCACAAAGTTACAAATATAAAATTTTACTACGGCATCAAGCAAGCGTCTACACATGGTATTCATGGGACACGTTTGGCTGTAAAGTTTGGCCCATAAAGTTGCAAAGAGCAGAGCCTTTGACCATCTCATCATATATGGCAACCCCTTTTTTCCCTCCAGTGCTGGCTCAGAATATTTAATGCAAGCAAGTCTGTGTTAAAAGTTACTGACATCTAGTGTTAAAGATGGGCATGGAAATTACTTCAAATGCCAAATAGTGAAGGTTCTCTGACTTCTGAGGCTCTGACGCATACGTTGTAGCTCATTAAGCAAACGTATCAAACCACTGCGCCGAAGCGTGGTTTGGCCATGTGACCAATAACGTTTGAAACAACTGCAAAATGAAAAACTTGTCATCCAATTCCGGGTGCTTAAAGGGTTAAGGGAAAAAAAACAACCTTGATTGCACCTCATTTGATTAACCACTAGATGACCTACTTAAGCACTGTCTAACTGAGCCATCTTTTGACTTAACGAGCCATCTTTTGAGTCAAGTGTCAATGCTTTCACAAAGCCTCACTCAGCCATCAGTAATGCCAAGCACTGTTTTTGGATGGTGGCCGTCAGTGACCAAAACTCTTCCAGACATAAATATGTTTTCATCTGTGATTGGATCAAGTAGCCTCACGTGCAGCAGTGACTGCACTACAGGTAACTTTAAGAAATGACTTATCCCAAACGGTGCTTCAGCACCTATCAAACAAAGTCAGTACTGCAGTTTTAAAGAACAGAACGTTCACCCTTCACACACAGAGATGTTTGTCCATTTAAAGACACTGTAATAGAAATGGCGCCACAAAAGTGACAGCTGCCATGTGTTATATATATTTCACAACCTCATGTTACTGGATATAACAATGAAAACCCAGACCACCATGGAACATTAATTCATTCATTCCTTCATTCATTTTCTGTACCGCTTAATCCAATTCAGGGTCGCCGGGAAGCTGGAGCCTATCTCAGCAGGCGAGAGGACAGGTCGCCAGTCCATCGCAGCACAATGGGCAGTGTTTATTCACACAGCACATCATTTCTATAGCAGCAGACCTAGCAGATCAACAGGAACATTGGAGGATTACCCTCAAAGCAACGGATCTCTAATGGTGTAAAATACAGTAGTACACCATGTATGTGGACCTGTAGATAAATGGCTGATTTGAAGAAAATAAAAGCACAAGTTATTTTAGCAAAGTGATTTGATACCAATAGAAACAGAGTTTTTAAGAATATATAAAATGGACCTTTGATTTTGTAACATGTGGCACTTTTGTAACTTTCTGACCCTGTTTCTGACTTGTTTTGATGGCACAGCGATATTTATTATGGACATTTCTGGAGCTGTTGTTGCTCAGTAGCGTCCCCCGAGGCTGAGAAACAACACTTTGCAACTTTTTCTTCTACGAACGATGCGTAATGTTATGTCATCACATGCGAGCAACAGGATATCAACATTCTAGCCGTTTTGAATGTGCATTGTTGCTGATTCATCAAAGAAACGCAAAAGTACATTATCGGAGGAAGACAGCAAAAGAAAGAGAGAAAGAAACCGAGCAAGAGATAAGAAAAGGTCAAAATCGGGACTGACTTTCATTGGCTGGAGAGAGCTCAGATTACAGGTGGGATGCAAGATGGATGCCAAATTAGCAGTCTGCCACACTTCTGTAGGGTTTCTTTAGAAACAGAAGACAGCATTGTTCCATTTACCAAAGTATAGAGTTTATTTTAGGACACTACTCAGTTTGAATCATAGCACCACCTGGGAAGACCTCACTAGAAACTGTTCGGAAAAGGAAAAACCCTAAAAGAATTGCAGGAAAATGGATGATACATCTGTCAAAAAATAAATAACTTATGACCAAATCTCAGCTAGTCAGAGGAACCAAACCAAAACACAAGGCAGAGTCACTGAACAGGAGCCGTCACACCTAAAACCCATTTCATAATGCAGAGCAGAGACTCACACTAGCGTGCACCCAAAGCCAGATGAGCTGTAGCAAACAGATTGCAGGATCTCAGGTTGCCACACACACAGATAAAAAGATTGCACTCTCTTGTGAGAACATTGGTATACTACTATATCTTCCTGTATAGCTGTATTTGCTGCTGCAACAGGAATCAATAGTATTGTAACAGAATATATATAGTTGTGTAATTATATTTCTGTGGCTAAATAGCCTGCTTGTATGAGGCTGGAATAAGAAAAGCGTTCCACTATTTTTCCCCCAAAAAAGTGTTCTGAAAAAGAAAGGACCAAGGCAAAAAAAAAAGAAGGAAAAAAAAGCTGATTAGTCGGAAGAGCTTCATTGAAACTCAAAGTTAGGGTTCAGCAAGTACTAAAAGAGGCTCAGTAGAGAGCTCATCAATGAGAAAACTGAGGCTCAAACAGTTCCAAGAAACAATGGCAGGAACTTAATTTCAGCACTGAAGCACAGTGAGAAGTCGAGGAGGATCAATCATCTCCAGGGACAGAACATGGTCGTTCCTCTGAGCCACAAAAGAAACTAACCCTGCAGGAGACTGAAGTGGAGTGGGGAAAGAAAAAAAAAAGAAAAAAAAAAAGCAGAGCAGTACAACACCCAGGCCAGATGATCAGGAGCCAAAAAGTCAAGCTCTTATCATTCCTGGCACCAGGAGTGGAAGACAACTATTATACACTGTCCTATTTGTGGCAAGAGGATCCATCTTAGACTCTCATGCCTCCCCGAGAGTTTATCTCACATTTCACAAAAAACTTGGCCTGTGCCATCTTTGTCCAATCTGAGGTACAAAGTAGCTGCTGCCAGTTATACAAGCTGAATGCAAATCGAAAATTCATTTTCCAACTTGAATTAAACAAGACATGGGTTTAAGCAACATATGTATTTACACCATGTAACTCATTAGGTAAAGATTATGACGGCAAAGAGAACTGCTTACTTAACCATGGTAATATGCTTCATATCTCAGTGCTGAGATGCTGATATTACAAATGTGTAATCTTAACATCCATCATCTCAGTTCAAAATCTCAAGACGCTAACATGGAATACTAAAAAAGGACATTTTGAGGGTTTTTGTTTTTTTCTTAAGATTGGTGGAGCAAATTTAATCCCACAAATAGCTTTAAGTTAGACTTCGCAGCATCAGTTTGGGGAATTTAAAAGCAATTTACCTGCCTGTCTCTCTAACTTACAGAAAAAAGAAATGTTTCATCCACTGTGTTTATTTTGAGCCATATACAGAACTCTTCCATTTTGAATATCAAAACAATTTGGTTTAAATATACTTAACTCAATGGGAAAGAACAGAAGAGAAAGTATTACACCTGCTAAAATCGAAGAGACTTACCCTAAACGCAGCCCTGCAAAATGATATAAATCCATTAATTAATCGAAAACATAAAAAAACTTTGACATGAAAGGTTGGAAGACCCTTTAAAAAAATGGCACTAAAAACAGAAGGCAATAATTACTAAACAGTAGGAATCCTGTATTTAATAGCATATAGTGTAAAGACAACATGACTAATGATCAAACAGCATTATTGTTTCTACCTGCTCAGAATTGATTTAAGAATCATTCTGTCTTCAATTATATTTTTCTGTTTCAACTCACCTTAAGTAGTGTTGTACACCATTTTCTCAACTAATAATTATAATTGAAAATCTTCTGACATGATTATTTGACTTTGGGAGCCGTCTCCACAAAGCAGCTGACATGTTCAGATGCTCACTAACAGAAACTTTGGGAATCCAAATTTAGAGTGATCAGGTCCTCTGTGATGTTTGTGAGTGAGGGTGACAGCTGAAGCACATTGGTGTCAAGTCCATCTGAACCGCATCAAGAAGTACATGAGAAAAGTTTTCAGCCCATTTTAAGTGCTAATATACAGGCCATCAGAAAGGTGATGCCAAGAATGCCCTTCCCTACAGAGTGCCTTAATGAGGCCAATAAGTACCTTGAATGTTTTCAGAGAAGCTGACCAATGAAAAGTAAATTTCCCTGTCAAACTACCAACTTTACAGTCCCTTAATTGATGCGACAAGAAAAAAAATACGTTGCCAAAGCTACTTTCAAAGAAGGCGTAACGGTAATTATAACACAAAAGGTATGTCCGAAAACTGCTCCATTCATTCTTTTAGCCAAGAATGTGCATCTTTTCCCATCTTTGAATCCTTATGCTGGTTTCAGCAGATTACTTTTCAGTCAAAGCACATCCATTCGTAATCATCACCTCAAAGGGAATAATCAGATTTGTTTTACATATATTGCATCACCCTTCCAAGCAGAAGACCAAGATTCACTGCTGCATTTTCACTTTGAAATGAATTGGGATGATATATTCTAATCAGAACAGTAGTCCCAACGCTCCCTCATTTCATTTGGTCACATTCAAGAGTTACACGATGCCCCAAGCTTCAAAACCCTAGCAGAACTTCCTGCAGACTTGCACAACAGGAAGGGCAAATAATGGAGCATGACAACAGAGTGCTGTTCACTGTAGCTGTAACCTGTGCGAGGCATCAACGGCTCTCTGCGCAATCAGTCTGCAACAAACATTCTGATTAAATAAAACAAAAAGGTGTTGACCGCGACCACTGATTCTGTATCTAATTACAATAGGAGACTCACAAGATCTGCTGGAATCATTTCAACTGTGGCTGTATCTGGTGTGAAGCAAAGTTCAACTGAGATGCGGGCAGCCTCCAGCCATGGCACAGTGATGAAATCTAAAGAATCAATCTTTGTGGTCATAGGTCTCTTTCTGATAAGCCAGCTAAATTCTTTGCAGCGGGACTCAGTGTGGCACCATCGTCTGCAAAAGCTCTTGATTTCTGCCTGCGTTCATGATATGGTTCTTTGACTCTCGGTGTGAGAATATTGGGAGCTTATCAAGAATTAACCTTCACACAGCAGTGATCCTATACATGTAAAATAATTTATGTGCAACTTTCATCAGTGGGACAGGTGTTCGAGACATGTCTAAGGTGCGGTGAAGCTGAAAAATCCCAAGCTGTGTCTGAGATGGAACTGACACGCTTATCTCTCTGTGAGCCAAAAGCCCTGCTCGCTTGCTTCAAATACAAAGCAGGTGGTCCCTTACCTGCCACGTAAAAAAACAAGGCCTGCCATAGTAATGAAAATGAAAACTATGCGGCCCCTCTGTAAAGTTCTAAGGATTTTTACTGAGGACAACCCAAAAATTAACCACTCTGGATCATTGTCAAAAAAAGATAATATCAAGTGGTGGAATTTAATTTTTTAAGCCTTGTTTATTTATTATGTTCCTGTTAACATCATGCAAATTTTAAACAGAGTTAATATGGAGAGATTTTTAGAAAAAAGAAAGAGAGACCACTGCGTATTAACACACACTGCGTCTATTTGCTCATGGAGATTACTGCAGACACGAGGTACATAAGGTTGGGATATTTACAGAGTGTTTTTTTTTTTGGCCACTCTTTAATTTCCAGCAAGTAAAAACTGTATTACTTTGGTATTCCTTGGGAGATAAAAAAAAAAGAAAAGTTAATACAACATTTTCTGGAATGAGTCATCAGAAAAAACTATGGCTATTAATTTTCACCTCACATTGTTAAACCCGAGTATATGGAAAGGATTTATGAGATTTCCCCCTGCATTATTCAAGTGTGTTTGATAAGCTGAATGAATGTCTAAGACATTATAATAGTGGCAGGATGGTTTGACAAAACAAAATATAGATTGCATAAATCTATATATACAATCAGAATCTTTTAAAGAAAAGAAAGGCTTTGGATTAGAGGCGTGTTTCATTTGAAAGAGAAGTCTTAGAAATTAGATTAGAAATCACCTACAGTACACATCAAAGACAGCTATCAGTACAACTTTCCACTTTCTTGCCCATTCCTAGAATAAAATATAAGAATCATTTAAAAGAAATGCACTATGCAAACACAGTACAGCCAAAAAAATCCTAGATTCCAGATTTTTGTATGATTAAATACATTAAAAAACATACATTTCTGGCAACTGCAAAAATAATGTGAATTTTTACACGCCTTATGACCCAAACTTTTGTTTAAATGTCTTTTTTTGACAAACAAGCAGACAAGAATTACATGTGGAGTTCACCAAGGTTCCATCCTGGGGCCTCCTCCTTTTAACATCTAAATACTCCCACTGGCGCAGGTAATAAAGAACAGCAAAATTAGTTACCATAGCTATGCAGACGACACACAGATTTATATTACGATGTCTCCAGGAGAAGGCCCAGTACAGGCTCTTGGTAAATGTGTGGAGGAAATTGATGACTGGATATGCCTAAAAACTTTCTTCAGTTGAACGAATAGTGATTTTCTTCAGAGCCAAGGAGAAGTGACTAAAGGTCACCACTGAGCTTTATTCTATACACCTAAAAACCACTAATGAGGCCAGAGGTCTGGGTGTAGTGATGGACTCAGACATTAAGGGACATATTAAGGGAATCACAAAGTCTGCTACTATCACCTAAAGAATATATCAAGGTTAAAAGATCTGATGTCCCAGCAGAACCTGGAAAAACTAGTCCATGCTTTCATCTTTAGTTGGCTTGATTATTGTAACAGCGTCTTTACAGGTCTACCAAAAAAAATTAATAAAATCAATTAATTAGACAACTGCAGCTTATTCAGAACTCTGCTGCTAGAGTCCTCACTAAGACCAAGAAAGTAGACCACATCAATCCAGTTCTGAGGTCTTTACACTGGCTGCCTGTCCATCAGAGGAGAGACTTTACAGTTCTGTTGCTGGCCTATGAAGCTCTGAATGGTTTACGACCAAAATACATCAGCGACCTCTTGACCCATATGAACCTACCAGACCCCTCAGGTCATCTGGATCCGGTTTTTTACAAAGTCAGAACGAGACATGGAGAAGCTGCATTCAGCTTCTATGCTCCACATGTTTGGAACAAACCTCCAGAAAGCCTCAGATCAGCTGAAAAACTTTATTTAAATCCAGGTTAAAGACCCTCCTGTTCTCTACTGCATTTACATAGTTTCTATTTAAAAGTCCAAATCTGTACAGTTTCTTTTCTTGAATTTCTAAACTTGATCATGTACATGAAATGTGCTATATACAGTTGTTTGCAAAATTATTCATACCCTTGCATTAAAGAAAAGGCAAAATTCTAAATATCAATTTAGTTAACTGGAGACTGAAAAAAGCATTAATAAATATAAATTTGCTAAATTATAATTTAGTGAAATAAGACATTGTTTTTCAATTTAATTGAGTTGAAAAAATTTTAACAAAAAAAATACGGTCCTGGACCAATGAGAGCACTTTGCTGATGAGCAGTGGGCCAGAACACCTGTCAACAGGTGTAGAAGTCTTATTAAGAGTTACAAAAAACACTTGATTCCAGTGATTGCCTCAAAGGATTGCTCGACAAAATATCAGCTTATGAGCGACTTAATTTGTATTAATTTCTCATTTTTTTGCTTGTTTTTTAAAAAAAAAATTCCATTGAACCACAATTCAAAAACAAAGTCATGATTTTCATAAACTTTTTATTTATTATTACTTTTGTCAGTTTCAGCTTATTTCCGTGAAACCTGTTTTTTTTGTCCTTCTTTAATGGGAGGGTATGAATAATTTTTGCAGACAACTCTAAATAAACTTGCATTGCCTTTTGACTAACGGACAATCAGCTTTTTACTTGTGCAAATGTCACCTTCATCCACCTACAAACAAGTGCATATTAGGGGTCATGCAGAATGGCAACCTGGCTCTAATGCTTCCATTATCAGCTGAAAGAACCCAGTTTGAGTCCTGCAGGAAACAAGTGTTATCCTCTTGTTTTGCCAGACATATCACTCTTTCAGCCATTCCCCCCACCTTGTATAAATACAAGAGGGAAAAAAGGCTAATTTAAACTTCACTTGTGGCCATTTATGTATAGATTCCTCAGTTTAAGAGGTGTACTTGAATGCAACATGAAGTCTCACTGGTTTTGATGTACAAATGCATCTTTGTTTTCAGCAGCTGAGAGTTCAGCGAGCTTACAGCTGAAGCTTTTCAAAGTGATGAAAATTGTTGATTAGCGTTAGGTCAATCCAATCTGCGACTTATGTTTATGTCAAAAAGATACTTGGTCTACAACACCAAGCTGAAATGAAGTGTTAATGTGAAATACTATTAGTACATTTTCTGGTAAGAATGTCAGATGTTTTAATGTCTCTGTCAGGGTTTATCATTTGCTGGACAGGTCAAATAAAAACAAAAAAAGGGAGAAAAACTACATTTGTATCTGCACAAATACATAACTAGCTTATATAATTAGCCAACCAACTAAATGGTCAATCACATACAAAATGTAGAAACCATATGAAAAACAAAGTACATCCCATATTTCAGGAGCCTGCAGAACTACCTTTAGCAGCAATAACTTGAACTGTTTTCTGTATGATGTTATCAGTCTTGCATAATTATAAAGGATTTTGGGATGCTCTTTGTTATAACATCGGTTCAATTCAAAGAAGTTTGCAGACATTTCTTATGGCATAACATTTCTGTCAGGTTAAGGTCTGGACTTTGAACAATTTCAACACCTTGATTCTGTTTTTTTCCAGTCATTCTGTTGTCATTTGGGATCATTGCCCTGTTGCATGACCCAATTTTAAACAAACTTTGGCTATTGACTGCTCTAGTTAAAAGTATTCAATGCCAGTCGCTTGAGCACAGATAGCGGAAACATTTCAGTCCAGGTACTACTGAATCTCAGTGTTGCATTCTAGACAGTCGACCCTAACATCTTACTATACCGTCTGAAAAACTGGGTGGGACTTTGTAGCACCATAATTAATCGGTTTGAGTCCTATATAAAAGATAGGGACCACTTTTTGTCTATAGGTAACTGTAAATCTGAGCGAACAAAAAAAAATAGCCTGTGGAGTTCCCCAAGGCTTCATCTTGGGACCACTGCTGTTCAACATCTACATGCTCCCACTCGCTCAAATGATAAAAAACAACAAAATATGTTACAACAAATATGCTGAAGACACACAACTCTACATGACCCTCTCACCAGGAGACTATAGTCCGATCCAATCCAATGATGTAGCTTTAGTGGACTAGACTACTGTAATGCTGTCCTTCCAGATCTCCCATAAAAAGTCCATCAGACAGCTGCAGGTGGGGGGGTTAACTCAGTAACAGCAAGGTGCTCAGGTGCTGTGTCTGCAAAGCGAACACAAATCATCAGCCCTCCACCGCTGTGCTTCACAGTTACCATGAGGTGTTTGTGTAGAAAAGATAAAAACATTTTTTTTCAAGACATTTTCATTATGATCAAACATCTTAATTTTGGTCTCATATGTCCAACACATTGCTTCAGAAGATTTGTTCAGATTTAACTTTGCAAACCTACACTGTTACCATGTTTTTTTAAGAGGGAAGTAGCTTCTCATAGCAATCAAATAAGACATACTTTTTTTAAATATTTTTTCTAATATTACTGTCATGAACTTTAACATTTCACTAAGGCCAGTAGCATATGAGATGTAGTCCTTAAATGATTTTTTTTGTTGTTTTTTTTTGCCGTTCTAAACATTGTGGTATCCAACCTTGCGATGAAGTAGTTGGAAATACTGGCAACAGTTTTAATTTGATTAAACTTATTACAAACTTTGTCACTGTACAAAGGCAAACTGCTAATTGTTTGGGAAATGGCCTTCTAACCATTGAAGGAGTTGATGTTTTTCCATTTTGGTTTTGTGTTAACAAAAACCTGAATGCTCCACACCAGCAAACTGACAACTTCTGCCTCTACCAAGGTTATCACACATGATGAGAGTCATTTAAATGCTGTCAACTACCAGCATCTAAATAATACTCACCCTCTTGATTTGACACAATGAGAGTTTGCTTAGTTTTTCCACTCACTGATTCTGTCTTAGACTTTGCTTAGTTAAATTGAAACAGTGACCATGTGTTTGTGATCATCTCTATCTCTCATTCTAAACCATAGTAAGGACTAGATTATTTTTATCGTGCCCTGATAAATCAAACCTCACAGTCATGTGTACTTATTCACGAGTGGAAATTTATTTGAAGGTCAAGGCTTGGCTAAAAGAGAGGATTGTGCAACACTCTGTCCACTGCAGTGACACTGCAAAGTTTTACCACTATATCAGCTGAAAAGGCCAGCTGTACCAGTTAGAAATGGCAACTCTGATCCCAGTTTTCACATCAGAGATAACTGATAAACAACTACATACATTCAAGTCGGTAGCTCCAGCAGATACAAAGATTATTAAAAAAAAAAAAAAAAAAAGGGAAGGCACAAACTACAGACAAGTAAACGTGTAAGTGATGCTTGACCAGCAGCCTGGAAAACAACTGAACCTGTCACAGAGTATTTCAGCCCAAAGCACCACTACGACGTGGACATCATCTGACTGAAACACGCACACTCAACTGCCGTGCACACAAAGTTGAAACAACTTGGGGTTTTCAGCAAGTTTCTGGTATTGGTTCACTTTTGGCGTCTCTTCATGTTAACTGGGGTCATTCTGCTAGCTAGAGGAGAGTTACAAGCTATATTAGCCACAATGCATGAAGGGGCATCGCAGCTCAGCACGACGGATTCAAAAAGTCATACGCCAACACAGAATTAGAGTCTGATACATCTCAATCACCACGTCTTCTAAGTTAGAAGTGTATTTTCATTTAAAGAGTGCCAGCGTTAACCTGGTTCTTTCCTCGCTTTGTCCGGGACTGATTTTGGACACAAACTGTGCAAACAACTGCTGTTTTATTTGATTTTCTTTTTTACCTCCTCTGGAAGTCCTTCTCGTAAGGTTTAAGATAGGGATCCATTTGGAGAAGACAGCTGAATTCAGGAATGGTAACATTATCCTCTTGGTCTGCCATGGTTTCTCCAGACAAGACCAATCGAGTACAGAGTACAGCTCACAATGACATGAAGGGAGAACAGGAACGTGTTTTATGTTGGGGGTTTTGTATCCGGAGACAACAGCGAATCAGGGTGCTTTGTGTCTGCTAAGCCCGTCCCATCACAATGTGCAGGTTCCCAGATAGTCAGACAGGCGAACATGCGAGAGACGAACAAGGCTTAGATGTGATGCTGTAGCTTTAAGACGGCAGCCGATGAAGCATCTGCCCCATCAGAGTTAGATAAATCGATTTGTACGCAGATTTGCAGCTTTGCTGAATATGAGTCTGCATAACTTTTACGGTATTCAGTCTGTTAAAATAGATACAAATAAATTAATACAAATAACTAAAACAAACTGCAGACATGTGATGAGTACTTTATTGACCAAAGATGAAGACATACACTATCATGGCATTTTTTAAAGATTTTTATTGTCAGTATAAAGCCTATTATGATGACCCTCTTTTAGCAATCTTGCAAGGTCAAACAGCATTACAGCAGGCTATTGTGTGTCATAAACAGGCTCTCTACAGGCTTTCATACTCACATGAAGACTGACCCTAATAACGGATGAATCTGCTTTTGTGCATGTTCTATAACTAACCCGCATGCACAGGTGCAAGAGTGAAATGTAGGATTCATTTAAACATCAGCATCTGATGCATTTTTTGTTATTACACAGCAAGTCATATCATCTTTTGAAATTAATCAGCAAATATATATATATATATATATATATATATATATATATATATATATAACATGATTCCCTAAAATTGTGTAGTCTGAGTTGCTGAGGCTACTTCCTGTTTCAGAGACAAAACAAGATGCCTGATATCCCCTTTAAGTCCTGTTAATCAAATATGTCAATGAAATGAACCAATACATTTGAATCTTGCTTTTTTTCTAATGTTGAGATATTTGTTTTGAAACTTTGTAAAAATTAATGAATGAGCAAGATTTTCTTTTATTTACTTAATTTTATTTAAACCAATTTTGCATATTTGAAAAAATAAAGTTAGAAAACCTCTTCTTTTTTTCTTTTTCTCAATGTGAGTAACCAACTAAGGAAGTCTCATAGAGATAGCCATGAGTTAAACCATACTGTTTTCATGTAATGTTTTAGTTATCTGAATGGTCCCTTCTCCTTTCAGACAGGCTTTACAGGGATCAACCAACATCACATTTTTACATAATTCTACAGGTAAAAACAGGTAAATTGCAACTGCATGCTCTCAAAGGAACAACCCCTTCGGTTTGAACACTTTAACTATTCATTTTGCAATTCTGTCTGGATACTTTAAGCTCATCTGCTGTTAATATTCTTAAACTAAATAATCAGTTGTATGTTTATTCTGTCCACATCTTTCATAATGTGAGGTGTAATGATCAGAGCACACTCTAGAGACCTCTACTGGAGATTTAGGCCTTTTAAGCTTGTTGTGTTGAGTTAATGTTAGTTACTTACTGTGCTTTTCATTAAAACCATTTGTAAGTGGTATTTTATAACTGGCTTTATAGTTTTGGATACATGCTTCCTTTTTGTTCTTTGGAAAATGCACCCCGTTGGCAGTAAGCTTTCTATTTGTTTTTTAATACGTCAGGCTGCATTACAAATATACCCTTCACGGAAAGAGATGTCATTGATTTGGGCAAAGTTTAATTCTGCCAAAGTTTGTTTAGTGTCAGCGTCTGCTGTCACATAACTGGAGGAGACCGCCTTGAAGCTGACAAGGACTCAACATGAGTGCTTGTGTGCGTGCGTGACAGTGGTTGAGGACATTTTCTGCTTATCTGTTCAATTGTAATGCTGCAAATGTGGGTTTTTTCTTAAAAGATGCAACATCCACTTCACCAGCACTTCCTCCTTTTCATTTAATAAGCCTATCAGTCCAAAACTGAATGCTCAGATTGTTTTGATGTTATTGTTTATTGCCTCAGCAAGCTTCACCACAAACAGCTTCACAGAAGTGCCGGGACTAAGTTATTGAATTTGAGACGGATAGCCTTGTTATAATTTAGATTAAATCCCTCTTGGAAGAGGCTGATAAATATGCATGCTGACTGAAGACACAGAACAGCTCTTGAGTGTTGTCCTTGTCACAAAATAAAACTGTCCTAGCTAAAGGTCACAAAGTGAGTGTCATTCTGAAGAGCCATCTGTTGGTAATAGATGGAACAAGGGTGTTGCTGTCCACAGCAGAAGGTTATGCCAATAAATGTTGTCTCATTGATTCACAGCTAAATAACAAATGTTTACAAGTATATGTGGGAAGACACAGAACTCAGGGACAAGAATAGACAAAAAATTACACTTTAGTTGAAGGATGTGAAATGACAAGTTGTTACAAGAAGTTGATTGATTTGATCTTTTAGCACTTTTTCCTGATTCTATAACAAATTAAATGTTCCTGTATTTTTTTTACTTGTAGTGAAATCCACAACATTTGAAACGTGACATTTATTTTGAGGCACTCCGTTGGACTGGAAATCTGTCTTACTTCTCACCCTGTGACAGCAGAAAAAGCAGCCATGGCTCACAAGAAAGCACAGAGTTTATATGTTTGTTAAAATATCCAAGTGTAGGAACATCACTAAAAAGGTTCAGGAACTGTGAGATGTAACATTTTTTATTGCTTGTTATTTTGCATTTGGAAGCGTCCGAGCAATGCCATGCACACCTTTTTTTATTTATAAATATAATTCATGTTTAACCCTAATCCCTTATCATATCTTTTATTTATCAACCTAAACATATATCTTTCATGGCTGATTCTAAGAAGGCGGGGGGGGGGCATCATAGTGGCCTTGCTTACTGCACCCGACGGCAGCCCGCTTCTCAGTTTTTAATTCCACTTTGTCACCAAAACACAAAGAACATTTATAACACACAAACACTTCTTGGGGGCAGGCCATGCAGGGTCAGGTGGGTATGGCTGCTCAGGTGGCCTCACCCCCAGCACGGTGTGGTTACTGCCCCTCAATAGAGGAATAGGGAGTATGTGTGTGGGTGGAGTTACATATGAGGAGGATGTGTGGGAAGGTGGGGGAGGAAGGGAAGAAATATGTGGATGGGTGGTGGGAGGGTAGGAGTGCATGTGTGTGTGTGTGGGGGAGGTGTATGTATTGAGAGGGTGCGTGAGTTTGAGTGTGGGGGAGGGTGTGTGGATGGATGGTGGGAGGGCAGGAGTGTTTCTTGTGTGGGGGGTATATGTGTTGAGGGTGTGTTGGTGTGTGTGGATGGGTGGTGGGAGGATATGAGTATGTGTTGTGTGGGGGGGATACGTGTTGAGAAGGTGTGTGGGGGCAGGGGGAGGAGAGTGTATTTGAATGTGTGTGGATGGGTGATGGGAGAGCAAGATTTTGTGTGTGAACAGGTTATATGTGTTGAGAGGGTGTGTGGGGGTGGGGGAGGAGAGTGTGTGGGTGGATGGATGGTGGGAGGACATGAGTGCGTGTGGTGTGAGATGTGTATGTATTGATGGTGTGAGGGGGCAAGGAAGGAGTTTGTGTGGGTGTGGGTGGATGGGTGCTAAGAGGGTAGGACAGTATGAGAGGGGGATGTATGTGTTGAGAGGATGCGTGAATGCAGGGGGGGTGGGTGGGTGTGTGTGAGTGGATGGTGGGAGGGCAGGAATGTGTGTGGTGTGGGGGGTGTACATTTTGGGGATGTGGATGGGTGGTAGGAGGACATGAGTATGTATTGTGTGGGGGGTATACATGTTGACGGTATGTGGGGGCGAGGCAGGAGGTTGTGCGGGTGTGTGTGGATGGGTGGTGAGAGGGTAGGACTGCGTGTGTGTGGGGGGGTTGTATGTGTTGAGAGGGTGTGTGGGGGTTGGGGGAGGAGGGTTGGTGTGGATGGGTGGGATGGGTTCTTGGTGGCGCAGCTGGGCCACTGGGATGTGGACTGACCCCCGTTGGGTGGCCGTCTGGGGGGGCCCCAGACTGCCGGTGCTTGGCAGGGCTGGCGGCTGCTGATCTCAGCCTGCCGGGGCCGTTGCCCTGCGGCTGCAGGGGGCTTTGGCTGGGGCCTCCCCCTGCCACCTTCCCAAGCAGGCGCGCGGTCTCTCCGTGGTAGGGGGGCTGGGGTCCGTGGTCTGGGGCAGCTGCCGATCACCCAGGTCTTGGAAAGCTGCTGGCTTGCCTCTGTCCTTTATGCAGGCACAATGGCATCTGCATGACCACTGCATGACCACTCTGCATGTCCACTCTTCCTTGAACGTCTCCACTCTGTATATTCAGCGTGCTGCCACAGTCACTGTGTTGTCATTTAGTTGTATCTACCAATGGATACTCTCAGCTAGTTTTCTTTGTGTGTGTTCTTACTGTTTTGGTATTGATCAAGATACATTACATTGCTTCTTTTCAGCTATTCTTTTTTTCCCCTTGCTATTATAATAATAATAATTTATTTATTAATCATTTTTCCTCATTGCGAAAAACATGGGATATTCTCGGTCGTGTGTCTGTATTTGCGTAGTGTGTTGTTTGTTGTCCAGTTGGAATGCATTGTTTTCTGTATGGTGGTTGTTTTTTTTCTTCCCCCCCATCCCCACTTCTTTTTCTTCTCTGTTCTATTTTTCTCTTTCTGTCCCATCGGGTCTGGTCCAGCAATAAGGTAAAAATTAAAAATTAAAAACTAAAATAAAGATTATTTCAAGAGTGACTTTATACATATAAAGCTCTACTTGACAAAGTAAATTTGCTCGGCACAAAACAGCAGCCAGACAATCATTCTGCTTGCTACAATGCTGGACAAGACAGGTGGAGAAAAAATAAATAAAAAAGAATATTATATGAAACTTTTTTTTCTCTCTGTTTTTTACTTTTGAATTACAATAATCTGAAGAATCATAGATTTATTGTTAACTCATTATAATATCAGGAAGACATTTGGTAACGCTGCAAATTTCCAACAAGCCACGGCTCAGTTCCATAAATTTCATTCACCCAGACTTCACCCCAACACATTCCTGCTTTTCCTAAAGATGGTTCAAACTCTGGGTGGTTTTTAAATTTATTCATTATACAGAAATGAGAAGAGGTGTGAAAATGAGATCCTTGGGTTTTGAGCACATCATTCCTCTGCGTCTGATCTGTACGCCCCACTGTGGTAGCCTAGTCAGTAAGACATCATATCAGAGATGCAAAACGCAACTGAAATGCCAGTTCTGTGGGATCTAATAGAAATTGACACAAACAGCCTTCTCATCCAACTTAAGTGGCATGAGTGCACAAGCAAGCTACACTGATATAATTTGTAATGAAGAAAATACAATTAGTCATTAAATACATGTTATTATTCATGAAAGCATTGTACAGCATCCAAGCTGAGAGAATTAGACTCCAGGGTGTTTAACCAATATGAAACTCCTCCAACACAAAAATGATAGCAGCTAAGACAGAAGATTGATGCGAGATTTCCTTGAATATTGAGAATTCTAGAAGTATTTTATTTTAATTGTCATTTGAAGAGACACAAGCAGAGCAGAAAAGAAAAAAATATTAAGTAGTAGTACTAAAATAAATTATGTGTATGCAAAGAAAATAATGAACAAATATGTGAATTAGGAAAACTAAGTGATTATGGAATTTCATTTATTTAGTGCTGTTAGTGTTTTCTAGTCTTATGCTTTACAGTATGCCACATTCATACTTTGGTTCATGTCATTATCATGCTGTGCTTTTCTCTGTCACACAGTTTCAATATCTTGACAATGACGATTCAACACCAGCCATCCCATTGTTCAACAACTTCTTGACTTGTTGAGCCAAAACTGACCCTGAATTTTGGAATTCAATTATGGATAATTCTCCTAACGTAACGGTCCTATATGTCATTTGTTCGTACTGTTATATATGACTCATAGTGCTGTTACATAAATTACATCTGGGACAATCACCATGAGGAAATTTGACACTTTTTCTCACTTTTCGGTTGAGTTTTGACAAAATTATTACTTCAGCAGAGTTAAAGATTTTTGCAATATGGCCATCAGTTGCAATGCTGACATAAAATCATAAAACATTAGGACAAAATGTTGTCATTTCCTGCTTGGCTTTCGGGAGTAACATTGTTTGTTTAGGGTCAGAAAATGATCACGACTGGGGCTAAATGGAGGACTTTTTTACCTCATGAACTGCATTTTATGCTTCACCTGTAATTGCTCACATAACCACTAAGTCACATATTTTTGTTGACATAATTACAGCAGTTACCTGCTCGCACCTTGGGGAAGATGACAATTGCTCATTTTCACAACTGTATTATTAAAAATGGAATTCCACAATGTTTTTGGAGCATTTGAAATACAGCTTTAGAAAAAATGACATTGGAAAAATCTTTTGAAATGCTTCTGACAGGCATGCAAATAAAGAATAAGTAAAGGAAAAAGAGATTACGGAGAAATATCAAATTATATATAAACACCAGATAACTCATGAAAACATCAATTTTGCTGAAGTCATTGCTAAATTACACTGGGGCAGATCAATTCAACATCAATATGCATGGTTTCCATATGTCCAGATCTGACATCAAATTCAGATTTTTAAGCTAGTTAGCTCCATGTCATTAGCATGTTCACCAAATATAGCAATCTGAAACTTGGTGTGCTTACTTTGTTCATTTTAAGATGTTCAGAAAGCATTAAACACAACTCCAAACTCCAGCCGTCCAACTGCCATCCAGGAGGAGAGTCGGTTCTGTAATTGTGCCGGTAAAAAAGGGAATAAGTGAGAATAAAAAGAAGGCTACTATATCTGCATCAATGCAAAATACATCAGCCAAACTTTATAAAAGCATAAGGCAGCGGATCTGCAATTGCATTCATCCAACAACATAATTAGTATATGTTTTTATTCTCAAATTGCTGCTGACTTGAGAGGCTGTGGAACTGAACGTTACCCCTCATCAACCAGTTATGTTCAGACTGTTTTGTGGTTTATGGTCCATGGAAATCTAAAAATATGCTCTTCACAATACATTTTGCTTTGCAGCAAGCCTTCTTAAATAGAAATTAAATCAAACATTTCATATACTTATACAGATGCAGGTTTCAGTGACACGAATTGGAAAGCTAAGGTAATGATAAGAATACCAGAAAGATATTGTATGATAAAGATATTCTCCTTTGCTGGGAGTTGAATTAGATATCAGGCATCAGAGTGCTGAAATAGTACACCCCATACAGTTCCTCTGAAAGGTGGACGCCAGCTCCTTCGAATGCCACCAAGGGAGAAAGCTAACAATAAAGTGGACCAGAATGAAGCTAATGAGAGGCCATAAGGATTCACTCCAACCTTCAATTTCAAGCGAGAGCTGGGATCTCTAAAAAGACAAGGGAGTGACATAAGAATAGAGATCTTTAATGAGAGACATTTAGAGAAGGCGGAAGAGATGTGGCTGTGTCAAGCAGAACACAAAGCACTTGCAGAAGAGTTTCTTAGTCTGTGAGGTATTGCTTTGTAGAGTTTTAACTTTCCAAATGATATGTCGTACTGTCATATGCAAAGGATATTCTGAATAATTCAAAAAGAATATGCTGGATATGGGAAATGCATAAAAGTTGAAAGTATACGAGAGAACGGGGTCTCCATTGACATCAAAGTTGCTGATATAGGGGAGGACACAAGGAGGTAAGCAGCACACTCATGGTTTTTTGGCAAAACTCATTTATGGATTTCAGACTCGTCAGCCTCTTGAGAAGAAGTGAATTGTTAACACCTGACCTCACAATATAAAAGGCCAAATGGTTTAAATCAAGCAGAAGGGGCTCAAGGGATAGCATCAAAGAAAGAGGGTGAAGAGGCCGAATTTCAGCGAGGGGGAAGTCATGACTTTTTCAGCAGAAACAAGGACACTATTGTCAAATAAGGTTAGAGAAAAATAATTACACTGGCCTCACAGTTTCCAAGAAAAGACTATTTCTGGACATGCTGTGGTTATTACTGGCTTGCATAGCTCTCTACAAGAAATTAGCTCCCAATACGATTTCATTTCCCCGACAGTCATAATCCTAACTGCAACACAATGTATGATTAAGTTGCAAATAGAAAATCATTTTGACCTCAGTCCATTTTCAGGACAGGAGAATTACTCAAATTCAAAATATCAACATAACCCACACTTAAATCCAAGACTTCAAAGCATTGACTGACTGTGCTGTATTTGTATTTTTGCTTTGCAGTCAGCACTCATGTCTCCTCAGATTGAAATCAAGTTATGAGACAAACAATAATAACTATTAGTATGACAAGAAGTAAAAATTCACTAACACTTAATCAGAGCAAGCCTAATAGGAGATCATTTATATTTTACTCGGATGTTGTTATTCAGAAAGCCAAAAGCACAGAAATTAATGAGAGAACAAAATGAATAGAGTACTCAGAGGAGAGATGATAGATTTGTTTGTTATCTGATACATGGAAAATGTGTGCTGCACAAACCTTGATGGGGCAAATTTGCATCCCTCTAATCTTATTTCATTATTATCTGTGTGGTGTTTTAACTGGATGGTGATGATAAAATGATTTCTTTTCACAAACTTTTTTCAACCTTTCACTTGCTTCTCTTTGAGCTTGCAAAAGTAATCAATCAAATCAACACAATGAGAGGAGTGGAAGGGCTAGGTTCGATGCAAGCGATGCATGTATGCCTCAAACTTCTAGATATGATCGAGTTCAGTAATGTGTCCATAATGTCATTAAACATGTTTACTAAAATGTAGTACTCTGTAGCTTATTGAGTTTTGGCCAACTATTCTCATTATTGTTATTTGCTAACTATGATCAAATCAAATAATTCTAAGAGTGGCACAAAGTGCTTTACACAATAAAAACAAGTGCTTATTGCATATTTAAAAACAAACAAACAATTTTAATATCCACTGATCCCACTGAGAAACAAACTTGTCTATTGACTGAATATTAATAGAAAAAACAAATAGAGAAATAAACATCTGGCTTGATGCTACTGTGAGGAAACAATTTTGTGGGGATCTGCCCACATAGGGAGCCACCCCACCCATGACCACAGATGCCACCACACACAGGAATCGCCAGCTGGGGCCCACACCACAGCCATAGGGCTGCAGAGCAGGACCCCCCCCATCCAACCAGAAAAATGACCCCACAGATTGAGCAAGCATAGCCCCCGGCATGGAGGATCTCCATGAGGAAAACACTGGAGTTAAAAAAGATTTTTTTTAAAGTAAAAACAAAGATCAAATAAACCTAAAAATGAACAAATTTGAGCAACATGGATAGAAATATAAAGCAGTTCACAAAAAAAGAGAAAAAGCTAAATACATGTTTTTATAACAAATAAGTACATAATTAATTAAAGTAAGTAAATGAATAAGAACTATGATAAAATAAGTAAAACTGAATAACAGTTCAGTTAAAGGCTAAACTATGAAATTAAGAAATGATGGAGCCACATTTTGGATTGTTGCGTTTGGATACCGGCTAGACACGGAACATTTTTAAGACAAATAGGATGCAAATAGATTATTATTTGTTAGGTTAGTCAGTTTTAAAAAAAATGTAAAAACAGCACAGATTCCCACAATATGTTAGAAATGTGGAGACTGTATTACCTGGATATCTTTATTAGATTTTGATCGATAGATTTTCCTTTTCAATTCAGTATTTGTATATATTGCCGGTATTTCTTCATTCACAAAAACCTTGATGGAATTCTCTTAAAAAAGCCTCAAATATAAAATATAAATCTGGATCATTCCTACGTTTAAACCTGGTGTATAATTTAGGTAAAAATATGAAATCTTGCACACATTGTATAAAAGTATTTGTATTTATTAATTATTTCCCCCAGGTTTTAGTGTTTGTGAAGTCTTCATTGCACATATCCCCTTTTTGCCAGGTAAGCAGAACTGATCTGAGATGGAGCGACACAACTCAAATCAAACTTTTATGTTTATTGTAAATTAGAGTTCATATGACTTATAATTAAGGGCTTAATAATTGTGCAGCAAATAGCTATGTTCGTATACGGAACCCCCAGGGCAGTGACATTAATGTTGAAATTTAGTATGTAAAATATAAAATGAATAAGTAAGTTTCTGGAAAAAGATACAATTTCAGAATATGTACTTGTATTTCTGAAAAAAGAGCAACTCATTTGCAAAATCTGTCTTCAAATCTTTTAGGGGAAGAAATAAAATTTTTATGACATCATCTGTTGCAACCATTTGCTCTGAAACACAATACTTTTACTTAATTCAAAAAAGTGTTTCTCAGAGAAGCTTAAGCTAAAGAAAAAACACAAAGTTAGAGTTGTCGATCTTACATTCAACGTAATTTAATGCAGGATAAGTTTGGAATCTAAAAAGATTAAAAAGAATAAATCTCTTTGCAGACAAACTCAAATTTACAAGATCAGATCCTTTAGTCGAACAGCGGGTGCAGTGGTTAACTAAGTATGAGGTCTCTCAACGGGACATGGGAATGATGACAAGTCTTTTATCCTCTGACCAAAAGGAGTTTAATAACCATCTATTCACATTCTTTTTCTGACCCTCACAGTTTAAAGAACTCCTCCTGTGGCCTCGGCCTCCCATTCAAATTTATTCAACTGCTTTGAAAGAGGTCCATTAAAAAATAGTTATATATGATTATCTCCACAAGTCTCAAGTTCAGTTTTTCAGAGGGTGAACCAGATGTCATTCTCTCTTTGCCCTGTGTAACAATGAATGCTTGCAAGGGCAATCATTTAAAAGTAAATTTGATTGGCCTCCAGGTCAACAGAGGGGGGGATTGTGCCATACCTGGCCTTTAATATTTCTATTCTTATTTCTTTTTCGAATAGAAGAACCGAAAGAGACAAAAAACAACAAGAAAATAGAAACACACGCAGATCTACATTGTGGTTTTTATATGGTTTGTTTGTAATACAACATACAGTAAAATAGTAAGTGTGCTAGAAAATTTGCAACAGCCAACACTATAGGTGTGAATTAAGAGTGAATTGAAGCAGTGAGAAAATAAAGATATCTTAACCTAATGTATTCATATATGTAAATATATCTATATCTATATATATACAAAACAAAAATGAGCCGCCTACATCCCCCAAGCTGTTGCCTCTCAGAATCCTGTCTTCTGATCCTTTGGGTCTGCCAGACCTCTTTCTGTCAGAGTTTCCCCAGTTTCTGAGTATGATGGCGAGGGAGACGCCTCACTGACACCTAGGCTTTCTTCTCAATTTCTCCGTAGGAAAGACCTAAAGTTATGATAGTCTGTCTTTCTTACATTTTTAATTGCCTTTTTCTTGCCATTTTTATAGCAACGCATGACTCTCTGCACTACTGCTCAAATAATACTCCTCAGGGTATGGTACTGCAGTTTGCTCCAGCACTGTTTTATGCAGACAGAAGGGTTGTAAGTTTTCAAGAAAAGCTGGGACACCTTTATGAATTGATAGAACCAACTTTCAAAGCTTGATCAACGTCCATTGCATCAAAATAACCTTAAGTTGTTAATCTGTTTTTTTTGTACCCTAAAAAGGCCGTTCTATGTAACTCTAAAATATACATGATTCATTTTCAGGATCATTTACTGCCCCTGGTACCCATGGTAGTCACAAATCTTCAGCTTGGAATGATTGAGATAACCCTTGTAGATTCTGATGTGTGTTAACCATAACTATACTTTTGTTAGAGGCTTTGATCTTTTTACATCCTGGAAGAAAGTTTTGCCTCATCTGAGCAGTCTTTTTCATATAGACATATTTGGCTACATTAAAATGCTTTGACTATGACTGAAGGAAAAGAATTTAGAAATATCATGTGAGGCTTCAATTTGAGCTAATGTTACCATATTCTAGCATGAAAGAATCAAAACAAAAAAGATCTGAGTTGTCAACATGTATCTTCAATTATATTTCTTTTCAGAAGTTGTTAATATCAACGCTGAAACACCAACATGTAATAATAGGACAATAGTTATGAGCCTAAAGGGAATTCAAATGTGTGAACAGTTCTGCTCTGATCATATGCCAGCATGCAGTGAACACCCTTGACAAACCGCGACAGACAAACTGATTAGCATGTTTGGACTGTAAAAGACAACCAGGCAGCAATCAATGAGAAAATGGTCTGGATTTCACACAGGAAGATCCTACATATTACCTGATGCCTTTGTAAACAATGTATCTCACAAATCATTGTCTTAACCTTGACATTTATTGGAAATTTGATTTTGAATATCAACAATCTAAAGACATGTTTTCTGGTCACCTCTTTATTTTGATCATTCCATAACTTATTTAAGCTTCAGTTACATAGTAAATAACAAGTTAAGGTTACTTAAAGAGAGAGTCTCATGGGTCCATCCTCACAGGCGTAGGTTGATTTGTTTCACCTAATTTGTTTCTTTATTCTTTTAAAACCTTTTTTATTAGTTGTTAGAATATGAAATCTGTTCATTCTGAAGTCAAATTGCTAAAGATCTGAGAAACATGTGAGTACATTTTAAGGTTCAAGGTTCATTTCATTGTCATTTGCATGAAACGAAATTTGTTCTCAGGACCAGCATGTACAATATCCTAAAAATAATTTACAGTTATTTAGTCTATAAAAATAATAAAGAATGGTAAAACCTACAAAGTAAAACAATAATGCAGGATAATGCATTTAATTTTATATCAGCATTCCATTGCTTTGCATGTAGAATATCATTGAATTAGGGCAGACATAGTTAGCAGACATATTTAGGTTTTAGATTGAGGTAATCTGACTAATGAGTCAGAAGTCTAGTTTTCAGGTGTTACGTGTCTCTATTTTATACCTGACGGTCAGTGTAAGATATGTGAATGTTTGTCAATCATATTAAGACAGCCGTCAATCTATAGTTAGTTATAGTTATTTTGTTGTCTTCAAACAGCTTCTCTTAGAAGTCACTACACAAAGCTCTCCAAATGACACCAAGCTTTGTGATGCAGCAAATATCCAGAAGATTTGTTGTTGAGGGTTGTTTTTGTATGTGATATCCCCCTGGGCCAACAGAACTGGTTTTGATAAAATAGACTATTGAGTTTTAAAGAATTTTGTAAGTCTTTTATCTTAGCTAACAATAGAAAGTCTCCACATGGAAGTGTATATTAAGCAGCATCTATTTAAGGAAATGTGAAGAAAATACATGTAAACTGAGGACATGTGTGTTTGTGTGCATGTATGAAGCTCAGTTAACAGCTCATAATGGCAATTACTCTGCAGATGAGGTGAGAACTGGCCATTATATGTCAGTCTGCTTATGCCTCCCTCTCTCAGGGGCCCCAATAGGGCTCTTCTCATTGCAGACCTGTTTTGGAGTAATGCCACAGATGGTGATGAGCCTGTGTAATCCCCGTAGATTTCCACGGTTTATAAACAGCAAGACAAGCAGCAGGTCCCACCGATCTGAACAAACACTTCTAAATCAGGAGGTGTTTATCATGCCTGTTTGGGGTGGAGGTTGTAATTATTGCAAACAAGAGCAAACATGCAAAGAGAAATGGATTTCACAGATCTAATTGATTGGGAGAAAGGCAGGAGATTTAGCCGATGTAACTAGCAGCCTATCAACCCACCTACCTTCTCCGCCACAGTATTGTATGAGACTATTAGATTTATCATACTTTACAGCACCTGATTTATATCATTCAGAGTGATGCAGGCTACATTTCATTTCCTGGGGACACATCTGAAGAAAATATTCTTAAGCACAGATGGAAATTGTTTATTGTGCCTCGAAAAATAAGACGTTTCCGGCGCGTAACAGCCAAGGCCATCAATCTTACCTTTGATGAACATACAGAAAGGCTGAGTGTATCTTGATAATTGACTAACTTATTTGTGAAATGAGATGCTGAAGATGCTGAAAGTAACATCAGTGTTTGCTTTCAGTCTGGCTAAAGGATCACAGCATGTTGATGCCTCATCCCCTCTATCCTTGACAAGTTGAAATTTCCCATGAAGAAGTCAACAAAAATGAACAATTAGAAAGGCACATGAAATGAATCAAATAAAATGACTAACATCAAAAAGGTTTTTTTGATTTTTTGTTTTCACATAACATGACATAAAATGCATATCGAAAAATGTATTTGTGGGTGCTATGCGCAAAATAAAAAATCCTCCCTTGGCCTGTTTTAGTACTAAAAAACAGGTTTCACGTTAAGCATGATTTTGTTTTTGTGGTTCACCTTGTTTTAAAGCAACTAGAGAGTCATCTAAAATTAGCAGCACAGTTTGAGAAACAGCAGGTAGTGCACCACACTAATAGACTCTGGAGGTGAATTAGCCATTAGCTGAAAAGGCTATTTCACCTCTAAACCAGATGTCCTTGTAAAAGTGAAATTCTAAATTTAACACTTAGAGGATTCAACTAAGCAAAAAGGTACAAGCCTCCTATTGGATAATACTGCAAGGGGAATTATCTTTCAGCTGGCAACAAGTTATTACTGTTACCCCAACTGACACAATGAGTAGCTTCTCATTTCTTAAACAATCATGTGGAAAGACACATCCCGTGGTCATGGAAAACATGTTAGTCTGTTTGAAAAGGGTCAAATCATTGGCATCAAGCAGAAAAAGGAGATGCAGAAGCTACTAAAATGGAGTTAAGAACTGTCTCACGCAAACTGGAAGGATCGCAGGGAACCGTCGTCTTGGGGAAGAAATGTGGTCTGAAAAAAATCTGAATGGATGAACGTGATTGGCAATCACTTAAACTTTTGGTGAATTAAATAAAAGAAAAACAACAGTAGCACTCAGGGTTATGTTTAACAATTAAAGTAGGAACATTTCCACATGCACACTGTGAAGGGAACTTAAGAGATTGGGACTGAACAGCTGTGTATACATAAGAAAAGCACTTATCAGAGAGGCTAACCTGAGAAAAAAGCTTCAGTTTGTTTGGGGAGCATAAAGATTGGACTCTGAAGAAATGAAAGGTCATGTAGTCTGATGAGATTTGACCTGTTCCAGTGATGGGTGCATCAGGGTAAGAAGAGAGGAGGATGAAGTAATGAAGCCATCATGCATAGTGCCTACTGTACAAGCCTGTGGGGGCAGTGCCGTGATTTGGGGTTGCTGCAGTTGGTCAGGTCTAGATTAAACAACATTATGTGCCCAAAGAATGAGATCAGCTGACTACCTGAATATACTGAATGAGCAGGTTATTCCATCAATAGACTGTGAAACATAATATGGGATGATTTCTGTAAAACCTTGTGAGCTGATGAGCTGGTAAAAATTTTGATGCAGAAGAAAATGTTCGATTTAGAAGAATTTCCATGGACCCTCAGCACAATCCTTGAATGTATTCATCAAGTTCAAATCCAGTAAAAGTGGTAAAGTAATGTGAGCCTCTACTCAAGGCGACTGTGTAGTAAAGATACACTGCGTTCAGTCAACAGGTGCTATCAGTTAAAGGAACAGAAGTTTGGAAGAGCAAAT